>NC_069438.1:18679378-18807848 GCF_026875155.1 Cherax quadricarinatus
ATTTGGGGAAAGGTAAAATTAAGCAAAAATTGGGGAAGACGAAAACCCCAAATTTGTAAAGACAAATAACCAAAATTTGTGTCTTCCCTTGGTAAGACGAAAAACCACTTTTGTGGAGACGAAAAACCCCACATTGTGGAAACAAACCACATTTTTGGAAAGGGACGATAAAACATTTGTAAGAGGGATAACCACATTGTGGAAGACGATAACCACTTTGTTAAGAGGGAATAAACCCAAAATTGGGGAAAGGGACGATAACCACATTTTTGGAAGACAAAAACCACATTGGGGAAGACGAAAAACCACTTTTGTGGAAGACGAAAACCACATTTTTGGAAGACGAAAAACCCACATTGGGGAAAGACGAAAAACCACATTGGGGAAAAGCGATAACCAAAATTGTGGGACGAAAACCCAACTTTTGTGGAAGACGTTTACCACATTGTTAAGCCCGAAAAACCAACATTGGGGAAGACGAAAAAACCCTTTGTGGAAGACGTTTAACCCACTTTGGGGGAAGACGTTTAACCCCACATTGTGGAAGCGATAACCACTTTGTGTAAGGATTAACCACATTGTGTAAACGAAAACCCACATTTTTGAAAGGGGACTATCCACTTTGGGTGGAAGACAAAAAAACCAAAATTGGGGAAGACGTTTAACCACATTGGGGTAAGACGATAACCCCCTTTGTGAAAGGGCCCGAAAACCACTTTGGGTGGAAGACGTTTAACCACATTGTGGAAGACGATAACCACTTTGGGGGGAAGACGAAAAACCAAAATTGTGTAAGACGAAACCCAAAATTGTGGAAGACATAAACCACATTTTTGTAAGACTTAACCACATTGTGGAATTCAAAACCCCACTTTGTGGAAAGACGAAAAAACCCCCTTGTGGAAAAACGAAAACCCAAACATTGGGGGAAAGACGATAACCACTTTTGTGGAAGAGGAAACCACTTTGGGGAAGACGAAAACCCCCTTTGGGGAAGGACGAAAACCCATTGGGGAAAGGGGACGAAAACCCAAACTTTGGGGAAAAGACATAACCCTTTGTGAAAGGGACGTTTAACCACTTTGGGGAAAGACGAAAACCCACTTTTGTGGAAGACGACCCCCAAATTGGGGAAAAGACGTTTAACCACATTGTGGAAGACGAAAACCACTTTGGGGGAAAGGCGAAAAACCACATTGTGGAAGAGGGAAAAACCACTTTTGTGAAAGGGACGAAACCACATTGTGTAAGACGAAAACCCAAAATTTGTGTAAGACAAAACCCCACTTTGTTTTTAAGGGACGATAACCACATTTGGAAGACAAAACCACATTGTGAAGAGGGATCCCCCAAAATTGTGTAAACATAACCACATTGTGAAAGACTTAACCACTTTGTGGAAGACGTTAACCAAAAATTGTGAAAGACGAAAACCCAAATTTGTTAAGACGAAACCACATTGTTTAAGACGAAAAACCCCATTGTGTAAGACGAAACCCAAAATTGGGGAAGAGGGAAACCACTTTTGGGGAAAGGCGAAAACCCAAACATTGTGGAAGACGAAAACCCAAACATTTTTGGAAGACAATAACCACTTTGGGGAAAGACGAAAACCCAAACATTGTTTTAAGACGATAACCACATTGTGTAAGACGAAACCCACTTTGGGGTTTTAAGAGGGATAAACCACATTGTTTTAAACGAAAACCCCACTTTGGGTGTAAGACGAAAACCCAATTGTGGAAGACGAAACCCACATTGTGTAAGACGATAACCACATTGTTAAGACGAATAACCAATTGTGTAAGCGTAACCACATTTGGAAGACGAAAAACCACATTGTTTTAAGACGAAACCCCCTTGTGGAAAGACGAAAACCCCACTTTGTGGAAGACGAAAAACCACTTTGGGGAAAAGACGATAACCACTTTGGGGAAAGACGATAACCACATTGTTTTAAGACGTTTAACCACATTGTGGAAGACGATAACCACTTTGTGAAAGACGTAACCAATTGTGTAAGACGATAACCTTTGTGTAAGACGATAACCATTTTGTGAAAGAATTATGACGACTAGATTATTTTATGTGAAAATTGATTATAGACTGTTTCTTATATTTTTTATTTTTTTATTATATATTTAAATTTTATTTAAAATTTTAAATTTTAAATTTTTATATATTATTATATATATATCTGGGTGGGGGGGAGAGGGAATACAGACGGTGTGTGGGAATGGGGGGTGAGGGGGGGGGGTCTGGGGGGGGTTGACTTTCTTTAGGGGATAATTCCTGTGTAATCGATTTCAAGCCTTTCGACCCAAAGCTTTATAACATTTTTTTTGTGTCTGTCCACTAGTAGAAAAAATATGTAAACCCCTCAAGAATATTTGGTTATTCGACTGATCATACATCGTGAGGTGTATTTATTGTGTATACATACAGTAGAGTTTCCCTTTTAAGCACTGTTTTATTTTTAAAATATTCCGACTAGTGTAACAGGTTACGAAGCAGCCTCATTAAACCCTCGCATACCAGAGTGTACCTGGGAGGTTTCCGGGGGGTCGGCCCCCTCGGCCCGGTCTGTAACCGGGTTTCTCCTCAGGGTTCAAACCCTCCCAAAATTTCCATCAATAAACAGAGAAATAATTTTTTCGGGGTATATACTCGTTTCGACACTGTTTCCCCTCAGTTCGGTCACTGATGGTGTGAAATCGCCCCAAAATTAAATACGTCTTTTCAGTCTTGGCTGACAAACCAAGGTTCTCCCCTTTTTCTACGTTTTCAAGCTCCGCCCTCTAAACCCATCTTGCATTATCCTGTTCTCATTTCCTTCTTAATCTTTCCCTTCAAGATAAGACATTTTTTTCAAACTCCTTTATGGGTCATTTACTCCCAGGATCACTTGTTTAAATTTTTTGTCACACCGCTAGATTTTTTATGCTTAAAATTTTGTAAATGTTAATTATGGGTGGTGTTGCAAATATTATAGGTGGTGTTGCAAATATTTAGGAGGGTGTTTCAAATATTTTTTAGAGTGGTGTTGCAAATTTTATTGAGAGTGCTGTTGCAAAGATTATTATAGTGATTGTCGCAATTATTATAGAGAGTGGTGTGCTGTTGCGATATTATAGAGTGTGGTGTTGCAAATATTATAGAGAGTTGGTGTTGCGTAATTATTTATAGAGAGTGGTGTTGCTAATATTATTAGAGTGGTGTTGCAAATATTATAAAGTGGTGTGCAAATATTATAGAGTGGTGTTGCAAGATATTATAGAGAGTGCTGTTGCAAATATAATAGAGAGTGGAGTTGCAAATACTATAGAAGTGTGTTGCAAATATTAGAGTGGGTTGCAAATATTTTAGTGAGTTGTGTTGCAAATATCATAGAGTAGGTGTTGCATATATTGATGAATGGTGTTGCAAGTTAGGAGTGGATTGCAAATATTATTTCAGTGTGTTGACAAATAGAGTGGGTGTTCCAAATACTATTAGAGTGGCCTTGCAAATATTTTTGAGCTGTGTTGACAAATATTTTAATGTGGTGTGGTAAAATATTTATAGAGTGGTGTTGATATATATTGGAGTGGTGTTGCAAATATTTAGAGTGGTGTTGCAAATATTATGGAGAGTAGTGGTGTTGCAAATTCTGTAGTGTGGTGATGCAAATTTTATAGTGTGGTGTTGCAACTTTATAGTGTGGTGGTGAAATATAGTGGTTGTGGCAAATATAGTGGTGTTGCAAAGATTTTAGTGTAGGTTGTGGTGCATATATTGAGTAGTGTTTGAAATTTTTTAGTGTGGTGTTGAAAAATTTTTTGTGTGGTGTTGAAATTTTTTTAGTGTGGGTTGCAAATATTATAGTGTGGTGTTGCAGATATAGAGTGGTGTTGCAAATATTTTAGAGGTGGTGTTGCAATATATTAATAGAGTGGTGGTTGCAATATTTAGAGTGGTTTGCTTGCAAATATTATAGAGAGTGGTGTTGCAAATCATTATAATAGAGTGGTATTGCTCAAATATAATAGAGAGTGGATGTTGCAAATATACTATAGGTGTTGTGTTGCAAATATGTTATAGAGTGGTGCTTGAAAAATTATAGAAGAATGGTGTTGCAAATATTTATAGAGTGGTGTTGCAAATTATAGTGGAGTGGTGTTGCAAATATAATAGGAGTGGTGTTGCAAATATTTATAGAGTAGTGTTGCAAATATTTATTGAGAATGGTGTTGCGAAAAATATTATAGAGGAGGTGTTGCATATATTAATACAGTGGTGTTGCAAATTATAGAGTGCTCTTGCAAATATAATAGAGAGGAGCGTGTTACTAATACTCTAGAAGTGGTGTCGTGTGACAAATATTATAGAGGTGTGTTTGCAAATAAATAGAGTGTGGTCGTTTATAAAATCTTATACGAGAATGGTGTTGCAAATAATTAGTTTGGTGATGTGTTGCAAATATAGAGAGTGTGTGTTGCAAGTTGATAATAGAGAGTGGTGCCAGTGGTGGTGCCAAATTTATTGAGTGATATAGCAAATATAGAGTGCTTGTTGCAAATATTATAGAGAGGTAGATTGCAAATATTATGGGAGTGGTGTTTTGAACATATTATAGAGTGTGGGTTGTTTGTAAATATTTTTAGAGAAGGGGTGTTGGAAATAGAGAGAATGGTGGTTGCAAATATATAGTTGTGATGCAAAATTTTATATGGCGGTGTTGCAAATATAGTGTGGATGTTGAAAATAAGTATTAGTTGTGGTGTGGTGCAAACTATATAGTGTGGTGTTGCAAATATAGAGTGGTGGTTGCAAAGTATTATAGTGTGGTGTTGCAAATTTATAGAGTGGTGTTGCCCAATTATTATAGTGTGGTGTTGGCAAATTATTATAGTGTGGTGTTGCAATATTATAGTGGTGTTTGCAAATATTTATAGAGTGGTTTTGCAATTCATTATAGTGTGGTGTTGGCAAATTATATAGTGTGGTGTGGCAAAAATATTATTAGTGTGGTGTTTGCAAATATTATAGAGAGTTGTTTGTTTGCAAATATTATGGGAGTGGGTGTTGCAAAATATAGAGAGTTGTGTTGCATAAATTATAGAGTGGTGTTGCAAATATAATAGAGTGGTGTTGCAGATATTATAGAGTGGTGTTGCAAGCATATTATAGTGGTGTTGCAAATATAGAGTGGTGTTGCAAATATTATAGAGTGGTGTTGCAAATTTTATAGACTGGTGTTGCAGATATTATAGAGTGGTGTTGCAGATGTTATAGAGTGGTGTTGCAAATATTATAGAGAGGTGTTGCAAATATTTTAGAGTGTGGTGTTGCAAATATAGAGTGGTGTTGCAAATATTATAGAGTGGTGATGTTTTGCAAATATTATAGTGGTTATGTCACGCAAATTTTAGAGTGGTGCTGACGAAATATTATAGAGAGTGTGTTGCAAATATTTTATAGAGTGGTATTGCAAATATAATAGAGAGTGGAGTTGCAAATACTATAGAGTGGTGTTGCAAATATTATAGAGTGGTGTTGCAAATATTATAGAGAATGGTGTTGCAAATATTATAGAGTGGTGTTGCAAATATAGAGAGTGGTGTTGCAAATATAGAGAGTGGTGTTGCAAATATTATAGAGTAGTGTTGCAAATATTATTGAGAATGGTGTTGCAAATATTATAGAGAGAGGTGTTGCAAATATTATACAGTGGTGTTGCAAATATAGAGTGCTCTTGCAAATATAATAGAGAGTCGTGTTCCAAATACTCTAGAGTGGTCTTGCAAATATTATAGAGTGGTGTTGCAAATATAATAGAGAGTGGTGTTACAAATCTTATAGAGAATGGTGTTGCAAATATTAGAGTGGTGTTGCAAATATAGCGTGTGGTTGTTGTTGCAAAATATAATTGAGAGTGGTGTTGCGCAAAATATTATAGTAGTGCTGATATTGCCAAATTATAGAGTGCTGATTGCAAATTATAGAGAGGAGTTGCTCAAATTTTATGACGTGGTCGTGTTGACCATATTATAGAGAGGTGGCTGTTGTAATAATATTCTAGGAGAGTGGTGTTCGCAACATAGGATAGAATGGTGTTGCAAATAGTTATAGTTGTGATGCAAATTTTATATGGCGGTGTTGCAATATTATAGTGTGGTGTTGCAAATCATTATTAGTGTGGTGTAGACAAATTTATAGTGGTGGTGTATTTGCAAATATAGAGTGGTGTTTGGATTGGCACAAATTTGTTGTAGTGTGTTGTTGCAAATATTATAGAGTGGTGTTGCAAATATTTTAGTTGTGGTGTTGCTATATTATAGGTGGGTAAGTTGCAAATATTGATGGTGATTGCAAATTTTATAGAGTGGTTTTTGCAAATATGTTATTGAGTGGTGTGAGCACTTATTCATAGGTGGATGCTTGCAAAAATTTTATAGTGTGGTGTTGCAAATATTAGAGAGAGTTGTGTTGCAAAATAGAGAGTTGTGTTGCAAATATTATAGTGTGGTGTTGCAAATATTATAGAGTGGTGTTGCAAATATTATAGAGTGGTGTTGCAGATATTATAGAGTGGTGTTGCAGATATTATAGTGGTGTTGCAAATATAGAGTGGTGTTGCAAATATTATAGAGTGGTGTTGCAAATTTTATAGACTGGTGTTGCAGATATTATAGAGTGGTGTTGCAGATGTTATAGAGTGGTGTTGCAAATATTATAGAGAGGTGTTGCAAATATTTTAGAGTGTGGTGTTGGCAATTATAGAGTGGGTGTTAAATATTTTATAGAGTGGTGTTGCAAATATTATAGAGTGGTGTTGCAAATATTATAGAGTGGTGTTGCAAATATTATAGAGTGGTGTTGCAAATAGGAGTGGTGTTGCAAATATTATAGAGTGGTGTTGCAAATATTATAGAGTGGTGTTGCAAATATTATAGTGGTGTTTGCAAAATATTATTAGTGGGTGTTGCAAATATTATAGAGTGTGTTAGCAAATATTATAGACTGGTGTTCGCAAATATTATAGGGAGTGTTTTGCAATTATTATTGGAGTGGTGTTGCAAATATTATAGAGTGGTGTTGCAAATATTATAGTGGTGTTGCAAATATTATAGTGGTGTTGCAAATATTATAGTGGTGTTGCAAATATTATAGAGTGGTGTTGCAAATATTATAGTGTGGTGTTGCAAATATTATAGAGTGGTGTTGCAAATATTATAGAGTGGTGTTGCAAATATTATAGTGTGGTGTTGCAAATATTATAGAGTGGTTGTTGCAAAATATATAGTGTGGTGTTGCAAATATTATTAGAGTGGTGTTGCAAAATATTATATGAGTGCTGGTTGCAATTTTTATAAGGAGTGGTGTTGCAAATATTTTGGGTTTTTTTTGGTGTTGTAGAGATATTGAGGTGGTGTTGCAAATATAGTGTGGTGTAGTGTTGCAAATAGTATAGTGAGTGTTGCAAAATATTATAGAGTGGTGTTGCATATATTAGAGTGGTGGCTTGCAAATATTATTGTGGTGTTGTGTTGCAACTATTTAGTGGTGTTGCAAATATTATAGAGTGGTGTTGAATTATTATTGAGTGATTTTTTTTTTGGTATGCAAAATATTATAGTGGTTTGTTGCAAATATTAGTAGAGTTGGTGTTGCAAATTTATTATAGAGAGTGGTTGTTGCCAATATTATAGAGTGGTGTTGCAAATATTATAGTGTGGTATTGCAAGATATTTTAAGAGTGGTGTTGCAAATTTTTTAGTGGTGTTTGCAAGATTATAGTGTGGTGGTTGCAGATATTATAGAGTGGTGTTGCAAATATTATAGAGTGGTGTTGCAAATATTATAGTGGTGTTGCAAATATTATAGAGTGGTGTTGCAAATATTATAGAGTGGTGTTGCAAATATATAGAGTGGTGTTGCAAATATTATAGAGTGTGGTGTTTCTATAATATAAACATTAGATACTGCAGGCGCAATTCGTTTGCATAATTTAACAAAGTCTTGGATATATATATATATATATATATATTATATATTATTTATTTATTATATACTATATATATATTATAATATTATATATGATATAATATAATGTCGTGTCGAATAAGTAAACTGGTTTCAATGCAAGAATCATTTAAAATTAATTAGTTTCTAAAATTTTCTTCTTATACGTTTAAACGATATTTTTTTTCATTAATGTTAATGTAAAATGTTTTAATTTTGCCCACCCAAAAGAATTTAGAAAACTTACCTCAACCTTCATTTAACTAGCAAACAATTAATTTTAGCCCTAAAAACAACTAAATATATTTTAGATTTGGTTTAAAATAATTTAATACTAAACAAAACACAGTGAATGTATTTTATTTCGTGAGGTTCAGAATGATTTTGGAGAAATTATTACATCCACATATTTTCACTTGTTCCTATATGGCAAGATTGAACGTTTGCTCTTTAAGCCAAGATGCAAGTTCTGACTATTCGGCACGACTATCTAAATATATTATAATATAATATTTATTTATTTATATATATATATATATATATATATATTTATACATCCGCTTTTGCACTACAGTGTTGAGTAATGTGAGTGCTTCTGTTAGTGTAGTAATCACAATGGACTGGGATATATTTTTCCCATTGGTCAACCAGCCGCTTCAATAATGAATTAAATCAATTGTATGACTCAATGATTTTTTTTTTTGGGGGGGGGAGACGTGATAAGCATTGAGGCCGAAAATGACGGCTTAAAAAAAATGTCATTATTGCTGTGTCTGGAAGTATTTGGAAATTTTTGGCGGGAGAATAGCTGGCGGGAAATATAAATGGCGGGAAATTAATTGGCGGGAATTATGGCGCAAAGAATTATACACACTCCAAAAAAAAAAAAATAGAAGGAAATGCTTGATGTAAATGAGATTGATACAGTCAAAGAAGACGATGGTTAATGAAGGGGGGGTTTCAAGTCTATCTACTACACGAGGGTTGTTAAAGCTGCGTGTTACCTACTTAATTACCAGTCAATAATAATGTTGAGAATATATATATATATAGTGATTAATGTAAACTTGCAGTATATATACACTGATATACATCTCCCGATGTGCTCTGAAAGATATATACCTCCCAATGTATATATAATGAGAGATATACATTTCCCAGTGTATATACACTGAGTTATACATCTCCCAGTGTATATACACTGAGAGTTATACATCTCCATCTCCCAGTTTATATACACTGAGAGATATACACCTTCCTGTGTATATACACTAAGAGTTGTACATCTCCCAGTGTATACACACAGAGAGATATACATCTACCACTGTATATACACTGTGGAATATATACATCCCAGTGTATATACACTGAGAGTTATACATCTCCAAGTGTAGATACACGGAGAGATATACATCTACCACTGTATATACACTGTGGAATATATACCTCCCACAGTATATACATTGAGAAATATATACCTCCCGTGTATATACACTGAAAGATATACATCTCCCAGTGTATATATCTTGTCCTGGTGTGAGCAAAAGTATCTTAGGAAGATAAAATTAACCAGTTCACTCGCCCCAGATAACCCAGGATAACCCAGGCCATGCGGGTTTATGACAGGGATTCTCCACCTCTCTGCCATGGGATGCGAGCCACAACAAGGGAATCACAGATACTTGTTTTACAATTAGCACAGAACCTGCTGGAATAGAACCTGCTAGGATAGAACCGGCTTGGATAGAACCTGCTAGGATAGAACTAGGCTACAACCAGCTAGGATAAAACCTGGTGGGGTAGAACCTGCTGGGATAGAATCTGCTAGGACATAAACTGTTGGAATACTGGAAGAGAGCCTACTAAGATAGAACCTGCTGTGATAGAACCTGCTAGTACATAAATTGCTGGGATAGAACCTGCTAGGACAAACTACTGGGATAGAATCTGCTAGGACAGAAACTGCTGGGATAGAACTTACTAAGATAGAACCTGCTGGGATAGAACCTGCTGGGATAGAACTTGCTGGGATAGAACCTGCTAGGATAGAACCTGCTAGGACAGAAACTGCTGGGATAGAACCTACTAAGATAGAACCTGCTGGGATAGAACCGACTAGGATAGAGCCTGCTGAGATAGAACCTGTTGAGATAAAACCTGCTAGGATAGAACCTTCTAGGATAGAACCTGCTGGGATAGAATCTGCTAGGATAGAACCCGCTAAGACAGAGCATGCTGGGACACAACCTGCTAGGATAGAACCTGCTAGGATAAAACCTGCTAGAATAGAACCTGGTGGGATAGAACCTGTTGTTATATCTAAAGATGGTTTAGGCGAGCCAGATTTGGAAATCTTGCATCAACACGAAGGGACGCAGTGAAACCAAGGGGGGTATAAAAACCAATAAAAGGGACGCGGTTTATAAAGCAAGGGGACGCAGTGAAAAAACCAAGGGGACGCGGTAAAAAAGCAAAGAAAGGGGCGCAGTGAATAAACCAAGGGGCGCGGTCATAAAGCAAGGAACACAGTGATAAAAGCAAGAGACGCAGTGATAAAGCAAGGGACGTAGTGACAAAGGAAGAAAGGGGCATAGTAACATAGGTAGCAAGGGGCATAGTAACAGGTAGCAAGGGGCATGGTAACATAGGTAGCAAGGGGCATGGTAACATAGGTAGCAAGGGGCATGGTAACATAGGTAGAAAGGGGCATAGTAACAGGTAGCAAGGGGCATGGTAACATAGGTAGCAAGGGGCATGGTAACATAGGTAGCAAGGGGCATGGTAACATAGGTAGCAAGGGGCATGGTAACATAGGTAGCAAGGGGCATGGCAACATAGGTAGCAAGGGGCATGGTAACATAGGTAGCAAGGGGCATGGTAACATAGGTAGCAAGGGGCATGGTAACATAGGTAGCAAGGGGCATGGTAACATAGGTAGCAAGGGCATAGTAAACAGGTAGCAAGGGGCATGGTAACATAGGTAGCAAGGGGCCCTGGTAACATAGGGAGCAAGGGGCATGGTAAAAATAGGTAGAAAGGGGGATAGTAACAGGTAGCAAGGGGCATGGTAACAAAGGTAGAAAGGGGCATGGTAACATAGGTAGCAAGGGCATGGTAACATAGGTAGCAAGGGGCATGGTAACATTAGGTTTGCAAGGGGCATGGCAACATAGGGAGCAAGGGCATGGTAAACATAGGTACAAGGGGCATGGTAACATAGGTAGCAAGGGGCATGGTAACATAGGTAGCAAGGGGCATGGTAACATAGGTAGCAAGGGGCATAGTAACAGGTAGCAAGGGGCATGGTAACATAGGTAGCAAGGGGCATGGTAACATAGGTAGCAAGGGGCATAGTAACAGGTAGCAAGGGGCATGGTAACATAGGTAGCAAGGGGCATGGTAACATAGGTAGCAAGGGGCATGGTAACATAGGTAGCAAGGGGCATGGTAACATAGGTAGCAAGGGGCATGGTAACATAGGTAGCAAGGGGCATGGTAACATAGGTAGCAAGGGGCATGGCAACATAGGTAGCAAGGGACTTAAACATATATTCAAGCTGGAAATCTTCTGTATTTCAAACTCTGACTTCTGACTATCCTTAAACAAAATCTCACCTGAACAAACAAGGTCAGATCTCGTCTGAACACAGGATTGAACACCCAAGACACTTAACATTATTCACTGATCCCACGTCAAGTCAAAGACTTCACCCACAACACAGAACTGGATCCTACTGCTCGAGATATTGTAGAATCATGAGTCAGTAATACCTAACACTTTCAGAGAGAGGGAGAGAGAGAAAGAGTTTAAATCCTGCAGAAGTAATCCCAATCAGAGGGTTGGTAACCTCCTGTCTCGAGGGTTGAAAGTTGAGGAGATTCCTTCAACTGTGTCAAGTCTTCGTACAAGGAATCGCCAGAGATGGCCAAGAGGCGTATGTGACCACAGTGAGGTGTGTGTATTTTGATCCCTACGTGACTAGTCGATAGCAGCCATATTATGATAAAACGAAAACTCTAAGCATAGGCGACTATTTTGATTAAAAGTTTGACATTATTTTTCTTGGGAATAATTTATTAAATATATATTTGTGATTGTATATAATATATATATTTGTGGTTATATATATATATATATATATATATATTATATATATATATATATATATATATATATTATATATATATATATATATTTATATATATTATATATATATATATATTAATATATATATATATATATATTATATATATATATATATATAATATATATATATATATAATATAGATATATATAACACCATATGTACAAAAGTAGTCTAAATATTTATTGTTTTATATAAAGTTAACAATATCCAGCAAATGAAATATATAATTAGTGGCGGCAGGTTTCTGCCGTTATAGCTTCTGCTGTTATAGCCTCTGCTGTTATAGCCTCTTCTGTTATAGCCTCTGCTGTTATAGCCTCTGCCGTTATAGCGTCTGCTGTTATAGCCTCTGCTGTTATAGCCTCTGCCGTTATAGCCTCTGCCGTTATAGCCTCTGCTGTTATAGCCTCTGCTGTTATAGCCTCTGCTGTTATAGCCTCTGCTGTTATAGCCTCTGCTGTTATAGCCTCTGCCGTTATAGCGTCTGCTGTTATAGCGTCTGCTGTTATAGCCTCTGCTGTTATAGCCTCTGCCGTTATAGCCTCTGCTGTTATAGCCTCTGCTGTTATAGCCTCTGCTGTTATATCTTCCGCTGCTACAAGAACAATAATCAGAGCTTAAATGAGTTCTTCAGGAAGACCATAGTCACTATCAGCCAGACCAGTGCGATGGAAAAGAGGTCTGGCAGCTGTCAGCAACGATCACTCAGACAGTTGAGAGGTTTCTTAGCTGTCATGAAGACTGTCTACTGAGACTGGAGATGACAGTTGTCTGTCTATTATCTGAGTGCTCACACTCTTTCTTCCGTCAGTTTAACTGTGTTTACCTTGCAGTTAAGAAATATCTTAACACAAGGTCTGCAGACCATTCAAGCTAGGAAGACCTCTTAGACCACCCAAGGCCTACAAACACCGAAGCTAGAAAGACTTCCTAGACCAAGGAAGAGCTAAAACCAACAGGTTTTATTTAAACCAGGAAGACCCATAGGCCACTCACAAGCTAAGACTACTAAACCAATCAGAGGCAAAGAGCAACAGACCGATCAGACAAAAAGCAGTAAATTCCTGTAGATCAGTTAGAAAGTAGAAAGACCCGTAGACCAAACATCAGGTGGAAGACCCGTAGACCAATTAAAATCAGTTGACCACTCAGAAGCTTAGAAAAAGAGAACACAAGGACCAGATGACTCAAGGCTTGAGGACTGAACAGCAGCCATGTACGCTGGAACTGTGGGTGACAGAGGTCACATCAGTTAGATTTGTGTGCATATTGTGACGCACAAGGTTCTGATATCGCATTGTGGTGCCTTGTGACGTTGTGACGTGACATTGTGACGTCGTGTGACATTGTGACGTCTTGTGACATTGTGACGTGACATTGTGACGTCGTGTGACACTGTGATGTCTTGTGACATTGTGACAACTTGTGACATTGTGACGTCGTGTGACATTGTGATGTCTTGTGACATTATGACAACTTGTGACATTGTGACGTGACATTGTGACGTCGTGTGACATTGTAACGTCTTGTGACATTGTGACAACTTATGACATTGTGACGTGACATTGTGGCGTCGTGTGACATTGTGATGTCTTGTGACATTGTGACATAGTGACGTCGTGTGACACTGTGACGTCTTGTGACATTGTGACGTCTTGTGACATTGTGGCGTCTTGTGACATTGAGGAGTCGTGTGACATTCTGATGTCTTGTGACGTTTTGTGACATTGTGGCGTCGTGTGACATTGTGGCATCGTGTGACATTCTGATGTCTTGTGACGCTGTGTGACATTGTGGCGTCGTGTGACATTATAATGTCTTGTGACGTTACGTGACATTGTGACGTTACGTGACATTGTGACGTTACGTGACATTGTGACGTTACGTGACATTGTGACGTTACGTGACATTGTGACGTTACGTGACATTGTGACGTTACGTGACATTGTGACGCTACGTGACATTGTGACGTTACGTGACATTGTGACGTTACGTGACATTGTGACGTTACGTGACATTGTGACGCGAGACTTACGTCGTAGAATTTACAAATACTAAAAACAATCACATTTTAGTTTATTTTTTGTTTTAATAATAAAATGATTGAGAACAATACAATTTCTTTGTTTATATTGTTTAATAAACAGGATTCGTATTTTTTTAGAGACATTTTTTTTACCTAAATGTGACTTGTATTAATTCATCCAATCAGATGTTCGCTTAGAAAGTCATGTTGAGCCAACCAATAACAAGATGCTTTTCAAAGTCAGGTAAAATCAGCCAATCAAGTAGCTCGGTTGAAAAGGAAACAAAACCAATCAAAATTGGTTTTCTTAGAATCAGTGAATCACCAGTTGGCTTTTAAGTGTTTACGCTCGACCAATAAAAAGGCATCTTTCCAGTAAGCTGGTTTCTGTTCGTCGAGATGTGAGACCACGTCACCAGAGATGAATATTTCTAGAAATGGACGTTCGTTATTACAGGGTACTCTGTATCTGACTCACGAAATCGTAATGACATGATTGCAAACAAACCATACCACGGGTGGGGTTTGAACCCGCGGTCAGAGAGTCTCAAAACTCCAGACCGTCGCGTTAGCCACTGGACATCTGGAGTTTTGAGACTCTCTGACCACGGGTGGGGTTTGAACCCGCGGTCAGAGAGTCTCAAAACTCCAGACCGTCGCGTTAGCCACTGGACATCTGGAGTTTTGAGACTCTCTGACCACGGGTGGGGTTTGAACCCGCGGTCAGAGAGTCTCAAAACTCCAGACCGTCGCGTTAGCCACTGGACATCTGGAGTTTTGAGACTCTCTGACCACGGGTGGGGTTTGAACCCGCGGTCAGAGAGTCTCAAAACTCCAGATGTCCAGTGGCTAACGCGACGGTCTGGAGTTTTGAGACTGACCGCGGGTTCAAATCCCGCCCGTGGTATGGTTTGCTCTGTACCTGGTTAAGACGAACACTATAATATATTCCCTTTAACAAGAATTTATTGTTGGTGTTGAAGAAGGTATAAGATAATTATAATTGATGTAAATATGAAGTTGATGACACTTGTGCGACCCGACACTCCTTACTCTCAGAGTTTTTTCTAATATGCTCGACCTGTGAACCGCAAACCCGCTGAATCTAATCTGTGGGGAGAAAAATACAGCATTTGTGCTATTTATCGGAATTTATATTGCTATCTAAAATTGGAGAAGTAGTTTGGTAAAAAAAATTAGGACTGTTTCCTCCTCTTCCCCGTTTAACGACCACTTCCCGCTCGTACTACGACCAAACTCCTGGCGGCAGCCCTTCTCCGTCCGCTCGCACAACGACCAGATGCCAGGACAACGCTATTGTAAAAAAATTAAGCATCTCCTTAAATATTCTAGATTTTACTGACATAAAAGATGGACTGAAGACAGATTTGCTGGCAGTCAGTCCAGTGAGTCTAGTGTTAAATTAACCTTATCGTTCGTTTTTATCACAAGGTCACACACGAACTGAAAAAAAAAATAAACAACGAAATTCATAAGAAAAACTTAATTAGATAAGGAAAGATTTGGGCGTCAGAATTTCAATGAGCAGGTTTAAATAAAATCCTCCCTGCCTGGAGTATATCTGGAGAGTGTTCCAGGGGTCAACGCCCCCGCGGCCGGGTCCTAGACTAGGCCTCGCAGTGGATCAGGGCCTGATCAGCCACGCTGTTACTTCTGACCTCACCACAGCTCGGTTGACTGTGTTTTAGTCTTTGTATTAAGTGATAAGGCAAAACACAATGAACTCTGTCAGACGAAACAAGACTGAATTTGAACATTAAAATGGTATAAAATACCGACAGGTTGTTAGGTAACAAGACTGAATTTACCATTTCTACCGAATTCATTTGTTTATCGTGTATAACCATACGGTTTATGCATGGTAAGCTTGCATTATTTTTTTTTTGGGAGGGGGAGGGGAGGAGCTAATCTTTGTCAGGACAGAAAATAAATAATATAAATTAGAGAGAGTATATCACCCAGGTCGCTATTGTAGACAACGAGGTAGAGTGCTGCTGGAAAGTACGGTATGTTTAATGTAGTTCCCCTTTAATGGTACAATTCTCTGGTCCCTATCTACGTCGCTAAGTGGAGGCCACTACGTGTCATATATGTCGTGCCGAATAGGTAAAACTTGCGATTTTGGCTTAAATAGCAATGCTCTTCTTACCGAATAAGGCGAGCGAAAATCTGTGTATGCAATAATTTCTCAAAAATCATTCTGAACCTATCGAAGAAATATATTTCATTGTATTTACTTATTATTAAATTATTGTAAATTTGTCTAAAATATATTTAGTTTGAATAGGCTAAATTAAATTGCGCTTGTTATAATAAGGTCAGGTAAGTTTTCTAAGGTTCTTTTGGTACAAAAATTATTAATTTTAAATGAGTTCTTGCTAATTGACCAGTTTTAGCTATTTGGCACGACAAATACATATTATATATATATATATATATATATATATATATATATATAATATATATATATATATATATATATATATATATATATATATATCGTGCCGAATATGTAAAACTGGTCAATTAACAAGAACTCATTTAAAATTAAGTCCTTTATAAAATTTTCTCTTATACGTTTAAAGATATATTTTTTCATTAATGTTAATGTAAAAATTTTTAATTTTGCACCAAAAGAATCTTAGAAAACTTACCTAACCTTATTATAACAAGAACAATTTATTTTAGCCTAACCCAACTAAATATATTTTAGATTTGTTTACAATAATTTAATACTAAACAAACACAGTGAAATATATTTTTTTTCGTTAGGTTCAGAATGATTTTGGCGAAATTATTGCATACACAAATTTTCAATTGTCCTATATGGCAAGATGAACGTTGCCATTTAAGCCAAGATCGCAAGTTCTGCCTATTCGGCACGACATATATATATATATTCCATTGCTGTGAGATACCAATTATATTTGATTACTTTCATGTGTTACAGCCTTAAAAAATGGCATATAAACTACAATATTTTAATAATTTTAAATTACTTTTGTATTTTTCTACATGGTGATGTGGCACTACGTGGGGCACCTATGTGGCATTACCATGTAGCGTCAAGTAAACTTTTCAAACCAATTAAGTAATTGGTTTACCAGTGGTTTCGCAAGTGTGGAGGTATATTTTATTAATCTCACAGCTACAGATTTTTTAAATACGGTTTTCTAAAGTTACTGACGTGTTCCAGGAGTGGTGAAGGCTCGATCCTCCGTCCCATCATCACGACCTGTGGTCTCTGACCAAATAGACTGTTGGGGGATACAGAGGTTTTGACGGAAGACAAGCGAAGGGAGATGGGATGGTTTACCGTGAGTTGACATGTATAAATTTATTTGTTTTAAGCTCGAATATACCTGTGTGTGCGCGTCAAGGGTGCGAAATGGGCGAACGTTCTCTCAGGGTGTTGAAGGAGCCTGGTAGGATACCTGGCTGTACTGAACGAATTATATGTTAAGTCACTTTTATGAAGCCTCAGGGAGGAAGCAAGTGGTGTGAGAGGAAGGAAGGAAGGAAGGTAGGAAGGAAGGAAGGAAGGAAGGAAGGAAGGAAGTATGGAAGGAAGAAAAAATAGCATAGGGACTTGATCACTTGTAGCTCCACCTACAGGTAACATGTATCTAATTACAGTGCCAAGTTCAGTGCCAGTGTTCTTGAGTGGTGTTGGGTAGACCTCTCCATCACTGGCACTCTTAGAACACCAGTGGACCTCTTCTTGTTTTCCACATTAATATTCCACAAGAGAAAATTCGGACCATAGAAGAATAAATCATAATACCGTAGGTGAAACAAGTCACAAATAACCCAAAATACCGTGACTAGAACACTGTAGAACTAACCTACAATACCGTAGCTGAAACAATTCACAACTAACCCACAATGTAGAGGGGAAACAGACGACCTTTCGTTATATCCTGGTACATTATCAAATCGCGACCAAGTGAGTTAACAGCATATTCTAGGTTATAATCCTGCACGAGAGATCGATAAGCTGACAACGCAGACAGGTACAAGTCACAGTAGATCCTCTCAAATGTCTCCAACCTAAGTCTCATTAGATGGACCAGTGCTTGTCCAAGGTCTGTGTTACCTGCTGCAGCACCACACAGCAGAATCAGGCTCTCCTTTTAATGAACACACGAAACTTAAAGGTAGATTTCTGCCTTACTAGAACTTGTACAGCAAGCTTGACAACTTTACTCTGAAGTCAGGGCTAAAGAAACATGTGAAGCTTGACAAAACATAAGCAAATAAGCAATAAGTTTATACGTCCCCTTGTTCGTCGATCTTCTTCCACTATAAAATTGAGTTGGTGAGAAGGTGTGCACACAAGGATGACACCTTCATAGAAACGACAAGTTTCCGGTAGTACTCCATGGATTATCTTGAGAAAGGATATGTGTAAGGATAATTAAATATGTTTCCGTCAAATCACTGCTCTTTCTCTCTATCTTACAGCCATAGGTACACAAGTTGGCGAAGATGCAAGACGCGCGCACACACACACCTCCATTTACCACAGGCTGCCCTCTTTCAGAGTTGCATAACCTAAAGTCACAGAAAACGGGAGCTTCCACAGGGGGGGGGGGTACTGAAATGTGCTTAAAAGAATCCTCACGTTCACCCAGGGGAAAGGGGGGCACTTTCGAAGCCTCCCCCGTTCCCTCTCCCCCTAGTTTTCTTATGCCCATCCGACGAACGAAGCAAGTCACTCGCTTTGTACCCATCGGGTTGACTTCAGGGACCCGTTGAAACCATCCACAAAGGGAAAAAAACACGAATCACGTCCGCTACCTTAGGATGTGCGCGCGTACCTCTCCTTTGACAAGGTGATACAGGAGCCACCTGGGTGTTTAGGTGGAGGAGGGCACTCGCGTATACGGGTCGTGTCGGAACCTTGCTCGTTCTCCTGGACTGCTCACCTTCAGAGCTCCACCACCACCGCGACCTGTAAGTACAAGGACAGTGTGACCTACTTGTAGAAGGAAGACCAACAAGATATATCACAGAATACAAATCACTGCTGTGAAAAAATAATGGAATTACAAGAGCTTTCGTGATTTCTCACGACTAAATAATATATCTGTCGCTTCTTTAATTTGCACGTTCAGAAGTCCTGATAGTAACAGTTTGTCTACACATCCACAACCTCAGAAAATGCTATCATCACGCCCTATATCATACCTCGTGTACTTATTTATCCGCTTTTCTTCTTAAAATAGGTCATACCTCTTCGTATACATCGTCCAGTTAGGTTTCCTCCCATTACCTTTTACCCCTGACACCACAAACCGTACCCACTACGTCCTCCTCCTCTACAACAGATTCTCCCACTTTAACATCTAGATCTCCCACAATTACTTCCTCAGTGCACAACTCTCTCCCACACAAGCTTAGTACTTCCCGGAACATCTCTCTCTCTCTCTCTCTCTCTCTCTCTCTCTCTCCTATATACTCCCACTTCTTCAATAACTGATCATCTAATATTAATTCTTCGTATTCTTCAGCGTTAATTCTATCAGATACTAGCACACCTGATTCACACTCTTTCTCTCCCCTCCGCTAAAATTCCCTTAAAACCCCCCGACCCTTTATCTTCCACCTCCACATTTCTTTCATTCATAACACACTCAACCATAATACATCCACGCACACATCCCTGAATAATAACTTTATTTCTACAAGTACAAGATATATAGGCCTAGCTGACATCAATAACATACTACTATATAGAAAGCCGCTTGTTATGCTGAACATTTCCGTCAAATTAGGTCAGTTTTGTCCCAGGATGCGACCCACACCAGTCGACTAACACCCAGGTACTCAGTTTTATACTGATGGAAGAACAGGGACAGTAGGTGTCTTATTTAAACACGTCCTAATATTTTCCAGCAGTACCGGGGATTCGAACTCCGGACCTCGGTGTGTGAGCTGAGTGCGCTACCGACCGAGCTACGGAACAACCTAACACCAACACCTAAAGTTGAACATCTTGTGTGTGGACGGAGGGAGGGATAGGGATGGAAGGGGAAGAAGGTGTATCCCCGTTCCTTCTGTGACCTCAGTCCATAAAGACCACAGACGAATTAAGGGAACCTCATTTAACCAGTGTTCTGAGGGGTCCCTGTAAGCGAATGTCCATGTTACCAGTCACTGGCCGAGGCTTATACCTCAATTTATTGCCTGGACGAGGCTATGAGGAAAGCTTAGAGGTATTACTATTATTATTATTATTATTATTATTATTATTATTATTATTATTATTATTATTATTACTACTACTACTACTATTACTACTACTATTACTACTACTATTACTACAACTACTACCAATACTAATACTATTATTACTATTTTTAATACTATTATTATGGTGAATCAGCCAACGCAAGGCAAATAAGAAGTCTTTAGATCTAAACCTTGGAATGATAAGACAGCTCAAACTCCTCAAACCAAGAGCCTTTAACTGAGGGAAGCTTTGATAGATAATTAACGGGAGGGAGGGAGAGGTGGAGACGATAAGAAACTACGGAATGGTTAAAAATCTAGTTTAGTTAGAAGGTTTTTTGACAAGAATACTTGTTCTATTAGTGGTTCTCATAATCATTCTATTAGTGGTTCTATTAATGGTTCCATTAGTGGTTCTATTAACGGTTATAATGATGCTTCTAATTGTGGATCTATTAAAGGTTCTATTAGTGGTTCTATTAAGGGTTCTATTACTTGTTCTGTTTTTGGTTCTACTAAAGGTTCTTTTAGTGATTCTCTAAGTGGTTCTACTAGTGATTCTATTAATGGTTCTCTTAATGGTTCCAGTAATGGTTGTATTAATCAGTGTTGTTATGGAGACCATCGCCAGTGATACATCACAGCTGATCTATTGTTGGAAGGATGTCTAGTGTTGGAAGGATGGTCTGGTGTTGTTGGAAGGATGTCTAGTGTTGGAAGGATGGTCTGGTGTTGTTGGAAGGATGTCTAGTGTTGGAAGGATGGTCTGGTGTTGTTGGAAGGATGTCTAGTATTGGAAGGATGGTCTGGTGTTGTTGCAAGGATGTCTAGTGTTGCAAGAATGGTCTGATGTTGCAAGGATGGTCTAGTGTTGTTGCAAGAATGGTCTGATGTTGCAAGGATGATCTAGTGTTGTTGCCAGAATGGTCTGGTTTTGTTGCAAGGATGGTCTAGTGTTGTTGCAAGAATGGTCTGGTTTTGTTACAAGGATGGTCTAGTGTTGTTGCAAGAATGGTCTGGTTGTGTTGCAAGGATGGTCTAGTGTTGTTGCCAGAATGGTCTGGTTTTGTTGCAAGGATGGTCTAGTGTTGTTGCCAGAATGCTCTGGTTTTGTTGCAAGGATGGTCTAGTGTTGTTGAAAGAATGGTCTGGTTTTGTTACAAGGATGGTCTAGTGTTGCAAGAATGGTCTGGTTTTGTTGCAAGGATGGTCTAGTGTTGCCAGAATGCTCTGGTTTTGTTGCAAGGATGGTCTAGTGTTGTTGCAAGAATGGTCTGGTTTTGTTACAAGGATGGTCTAGTGTTCGAAGGATAATCTGGTTATCGTCATTAAAATGGGTCCTGCGCAAGCCAGGGATCAGTAATAAGGCTTTGGAGGCGTCGTGTAGTTTTATATGCGTTCTTGGTACTTAGCCAGTTGTTGTTGCAAGGATGGTCTGGTTTTGTTGCAAGGATGGTCCGGTTTTGTTGCAAGGATGGTCTGGTGGTGTTGCAAGGATGGTCTGGTTTTGTTGCAAGGATGGTCTGTTGTTGCAAGGATGGTCTGGTGTCGTTGCAAGGATGGTCTGATATTGTTGCAAGGATGGTCTGGTGTTGTTGCAAGGATGGTCTGATTTTGTTGCAAGGATGATCTCGTGTTGCAAGAATGGTCTGATTTTGTTGCAAGGATGGTTTGGTGTTGCAAGGAAGGTCTGGTGTTGCAAGGAAGGTCTGCCGTTGTTGCAAGGAAGGTCTGGTGTTGTTGCAAGGATGGTCTGGTGTTGCAAGGATGGTATGGTGGTGTTGCAAGGATGGTCTGGTGTTGTTGCAAGGAAGATCTGGTGTTGTTGCAAGGAAGGTCTGGTGTTGTTGCAAGGATGGTCTGGTGTTGTTGCAAGGAAGGTCTGGTGTTGTTGCAAGGATGGTCTGGTGTTGTTGCAAGGAAGGTCTGGTGTTGTAAGGAAGGTCTGGTGTTGTTGCAAGGATGGTCTGGTGTTGCAAGGATGGTCTGGTGTTGCAAGGAAGATCTGGTGTTGTTGCAAGGAAGGTCTGGTGTTGCAAGGAAGGTCTGGTGTTGCAAGGAAGGTCTGGTGTTGCAAGGAAGGTCTGGTGTTGTTGCAAGGATGGTCTGGTGCTGTTGCAAGGAAGGTCTGGTGTTGTTGCAAGGATGGTCTGGTGCTGTTGCAAGGAAGGTCTGGTGTTGCAAGGATGGTCTGGTGTTGTTGCAAGGATGATCTGTTGCAAGAATGGTCTGGTTTTGTTGCAAGGATGGTCTGGTGTTGCAAGGAAGGTCTGGTGTTGTTGCAAGGATGGTCTGGTGTTGCAAGGAAGGTCTGGTGTTGCAAGGAAGGTCTGGTGTTGCAAGGATGGTGTAGTGTTGTTGCAAGGATGGTCACACTGAGTTGTGTAAAAATGCCGGAGATTGTTTCTCTCTCTCACACAAACACACACACGCGCGCGCGAGCGCACACACACAGACAAACAGTGTCTGTTGAAGAAAATGAGACATAATCGGCATTTAATGAAAAAAACTGTCAGGGAAAACGACTAGCCGGGGGCTCGAACCAGTGTTCCTTTAGCCCGCCTCATGGTGAGCGAAAATTCACGACGCTCTAACCCACGGGACTATCCAGTCCTACGAAAATCACGCACCCAGCAGAGCTAGGTGTTTTACTGTGATCCTAGGACATTCGATGGTGTGGGAGCCTCAGAGCTAATTTCATTTTTCTCCCCGTTTGGGGAGCCCCCGGCTAGTAGAAGTGTTGTTATTGTTTAAATACCACTCGTTCGTACTACTACTACAACTGCTACTACTACTGGTACTACCACTACTACTATAACTACTACTACTACCATTACCACCACAACCACTACTGCTACTACTACTGATACTACCACTACTACTACCACCACCACTACTACTACTACTGCTACTACTACTACTATTACTGTTACTACTACTACTACTATTACTACAATACTGATGCTACTACTACTACTACTACCATTACCACCACCACTACTACAACTACTACAACTACTACTACCACCATGCCTTAATACATGCCATTTCTGCTGGTTTATAAACCTAAACATTAGCCCGGGTTTTTATTACGAGTTGGAGTATAAAAGTGAAATTAAAACTGTATTTGTTATATCAAAAAGTTGGTATCACTGGACTAGTAAACAAAAGTTAAGTATATGTATATTTAATTTGTATATATTAACTGTGGGTATATATACACGCCTTCTCTGTTTGTATAACACGCTTATTCTGTCTGAATACACAAGCCTATTCTGCCTACACAAGCCTATTCTGGCTACACAAGCCAATTCTGGCTACACAAGCCTATTCTGGCTACACAAGCCTATTCTAGCTACACAAGCCTATCTAGTACACAAGCCTATTCTAGTACACAAGCCTATTCTGCCTACACAAGCCTATTCTGGCTACACAAGCCTATTCTAGCTACACAAGAATATTCTGGCTACACAAGCCTATTCTGCCTACACAAGCCTATTCTAGCTACACAAACCTATTCTGGCTACACAAGCCTATTCTAGCTACACAAGCCTATTCTAGCTAAACAAGCCTATTCTGCCTACACAAGCCTATTCTAGCTACACAAGCCTATTCTGGCTACACAAGCCTATTCTAGCTAAACAAGCCTATTCTGCCTTCACAAGCCTATTCTAGCTACACAAGCCTATTCTGGCTACACAAGCCTATTCTAGATACACAAGCCTATTCTAGTACACAAGCCTATTCTAGTACACAAGCCTATTCTAGCTACATATTCTGGCTACACAAGCCTATTCTGCCTACACAAGCATATTCTAGCTTCTCAAGCCTATTCTAGCTACACAAGCCTATTCTAGATACACAAGCCTATTCTGGCTACACAAGCCTATTCTAGTTAAACAAGCCTATTCCAGCTACACAAGCCTATTCTAGCTACACAAGCCTATTCTGGCTACACAAGCCTATCCTAGCTACAAAAGACTATTCTAGTACACAAGCCTATTCTGGCTACACAAGCCTATTCCAGCCACACAAGCCTATTCTGGCTACACAAGCCTATTCTAGCTACACAAGCCTATTCTATCTACACAAGCCTACTCTAGTACACAAGCCTATTCTAGTACATAAGCCTATTCTAGATATATATTCTTGCTACGCAAGCCTATTCTGGCTACACAAGCCTATTCTAGCTACACAAGCCTATTCTAGCTACACAAGCCTATTCTAGCTACTCAAGCCTATTCTGGCTCCACAAGCCTATTCCAGCTACACAAGCCTATTCTAGCTACACAAGCCTCTTCTGGCTACACAAGCCTATTCTAGCTACACAAGCCTATTCTAGCTACACAAGCCTATTCTAGCTACTCAAGCCTATTCTGCCTCCACAAGCGTATTCTAGCTACACAAGCCTATTCTAGCTACACAAGCCAATTCTAGCTACACAAGCCTATTCTAGTACACAAGCCTATTCTAGCTACACAAGCCTATTCTAGCTACTCAAGCCTATTCTGGCTACACAAGCCTATTCTAACTACACAGCATATTCTAGCTACACAAGCCTATTCTAGCTACACAAGCTTATTCTAGTACACAAGCCTATTCTGGCTACACAAGCCTATTCTAGCTACACAAGGCTATTCTAGCTACTCAAGCCTATTCTGGCTCCACAAGCCTATTCTAACTACAAAAGCCTATTCTAGCTACACAAGCCTATTCTAGCTACACAAGCCTATTCTGGTTCCACAAGCCTATACTAGCTACTCAAGCCTATTCTGGCTCCACAAGCCTATTCTAACTACACAAGCCTATTCTAGCTTCACAAGCCTATTCTAGCTACACAAGCCAATTCTAGCTACAGAAGCCTATTCTAGCTACACAAGCCTATTCTGGCTACACAAGCCTATTCAACCTACACAAGCCTATTCTAGCTACACAAGCCTATTCTAGTACACAAGCCTATTCTAGTACACAAGCCTATTCTGGCTACACAAGCCTATTCTAGCTACACAAGCCTATTCTGGCTACACAAGCCTATTCTAGCTACTCAAGCCTATTCTGGCTACAAAAGCCTATTCTAGCTACACAAGCATATTCTAGCTACACAAGCCTATTCTAGCTACACAAGCCTATTCTGGCTCCACAAGCCTATTCTAGGTACACAAGCCTATTCTAGCTACACAAGCCTATTCTAGCTACACAAGCCTATTCTGGCTACACAAGCCTATTCTAGCTACACAAGCATATTCTGGCTACAGAAGCCTATTCTAGCTACTCAAGCCTATTCTGGCTACACAAGCCTATTCTAGCTACACAAGCCTACTCTGGCTACACAAGCCTATTCTAGCTACACAAGCCTATTCTAGTACACAAGCCTATTCTAGCTACACAAGCCTATTCTAGCTACACAAGCCTATTCTAGTTACGCAAGCCTATTCTGGCTACACAAGCCCATTCTAGCTACACAAGCCTATTCTAGCTTCACAAGCCTATTCTGGCTACACAAGCTTATTCTAGCTGAACGAGCCTATTCTAGCTACACAAGCCTATTCTAGCTACACAAGCATATTCTGGCTACAGAAGCCTATTCTATCTACTCAAGCCTATTCTGGCTACACAAGCCTATTCTAGCTACACAAGCCTATTCTGGCTCCACAAGCCTATTCTAACTACAAAAGCCTATTCTAGCTGCACAAGCCTATTCTAGCTACACAAGTCTATTCTGGCTCCACAAGCCTATACTAGCTACTCAAGGCTATTCTGGCTCCACAAGCCTATTCTAACTACACAAGCCTATTCTAGCTTCACAAGCCTATTCTAGCTACACAAGCCAATTCTAGCTACAGAAGCCTATTCTAGCTACACAAGCCTATTCTGGCTACACAAGCCTATTCAAGCTACACAAGCCTATTCTGGCTACACAAGCCTATTCTAGCTACACAAGCCTATTCTAGTACACAAGCCTATTCTAGTACACAAGCCTATTCTGGCTACACAAGCCTATTCTAGCTACACAAGCCTATTCTGGCTACACAAGCCTATTCTAGCTACTCAAGCCTATTCTGGCTACAAAAGCCTATTCTAGCTACACAAGCATATTCTAGCTACACAAGCCTATTCTAGGTACACAAGCCTATTCTGGCTCCACAAGCCTATTCTAGGTACACAAGCCTATTCTAGCTACACAAGCCTATTCTAGCTACACAAGCCTATTCTGGCTACACAAGCCTATTCTAGCTACACAAGCATATTCTGGCTACAGAAGCCTATTCTAGCTACTCAAGCCTATTCTGGCTACACAAGCCTATTTTAGCTACACAAGCCTACTCTGGCTACAAAAGCCTATTCTAGCTACACAAGCCTATTCTAGTACACAAGCCTATTCTAGCTACACAAGCCTATTCTAGCTACTCAAGCCTATTCTGGCTACACAAGCCTATTCTAACTACACAGCATATTCTAGCTACACAAGCCTATTCTAGCTACACAAGCTTATTCTAGTACACAAGCCTATTCTGGCTACACAAGCCTATTCTAGCTACACAAGGCTATTCTAGCTACTCAAGCCTATTCTGGCTCCACAAGCCTATTCTAACTACAAAAGCCTATTCTAGCTACACAAGCCTATTCTAGCTACACAAGCCTATTCTAGCTACACAAGCCTATACTAGCTACTCAAGCCTATTCTGGCTCCACAAGCCTATTCTAACTACACAAGCCTATTCTAGCTTCACAAGCCTATTCTAGCTACACAAGCCAATTCTAGCTACAGAAGCCTATTCTAGCTACACAAGCCTATTCTGGCTACACAAGCCTATTCAACCTACACAAGCCTATTCTAGCTACACAAGCCTATTCTAGTACACAAGCCTATTCTAGTACACAAGCCTATTCTGGCTACACAAGCCTATTCTAGCTACACAAGCCTATTCTGGCTACACAAGCCTGTTCTAGCTACTCAAGCCTATTCTGGCTACAAAAGCCTATTCTAGCTACACAAGCATATTCTAGCTACACAAGCCTATTCTAGCTACACAAGCCTATTCTGGCTCCACAAGCCTATTCTAGCTACACAAGCCTATTCTAGCTAAACAAGCCTATTCTGGCTACACAAGCCTATTCTAGCTACACAAGCATATTCTGGCTACAGAAGCCTATTCTAGCTACTCAAGCCTATTCTGGCTACACAAGCCTATTCTAGCTACACAAGCCTACTCTGGCTACACAAGCCTATTCTAGCTACACAAGCCTATTCTAGTACACAAGCCTATTCTAGCTACACAAGCCTATTCTAGCTACACAAGCCTATTCTAGTTATGCAAGCCTATTCTGGCTACACAAGCCTATTCTAGTACACAAGCTTATTCTAGCTGCACAAGCCTTTTCTAGCTACACAAGCCTATTCTAGCTACACAAGCATATTCTGGCTACAGAAGCCTATTCTATCTACTCAAGCCTATTCTGGCTACACAAGCCTATTCTAGCTACACAAGCCTATTCTGGCTCCACAAGCCTATTCTAACTACAAAAGCCTATTCTATCTACACAAGCCTATTCTGGCTCCACAAGCCTATACTAGCTACTCAAGCCTATTCTGGCTCCACAAGCCTATTCTAACTACACAAGCCTATTCTAGCTTCACAAGCCTATTCTAGCTACACAAGCCAATTCTAGCTACAGAAGCCTATTCTAGCTACACAAGCCTATTCTGGCTACACAAGCCTATTCAAGCTACACAAGCCTATTCTGGCTACACAAGCCTATTCTAGCTACTCAAGCCTATTCTAGTACACAAGCCTATTCTAGTACACAAGCCTATTCTGGCTACACAAGCCTATTCTAGCTACACAAGCCTATTCTGGCTACACAAGCCTATTCTAGCTACTCAAGCCTATTCTGGCTACAAAAGCCTATTCTAGCTACACAAGCATATTCTAGCTACACAAGCCTATTCTAGCTACACAAGCCTATTCTGGCTCCACAAGCCTATTCTAGGTACACAAGCCTATTCTAGCTACACAAGCCTATTCTAGCTACACAAGCCTATTCTGGCTACACAAGCCTATTCTAGCTACACAAGCATATTCTGGCTACAGAAGCCTATTCTAGCTACTCAAGCCTATTCTGGCTACACAAGCCTATTCTAGCTACACAAGCCTACTCTGGCTACACAAGCCTATTCTAGCTACACAAGCCTATTCTAGTACACAAGCCTATTCTAGCTACACAAGCCTATTCTAGCTACACAAGCCTATTCTAGCTACACAAGCCTATTCTGGCTACACAAGCCCATTCTAGCTACACAAGCCTATTCTAGCTTCACAAGCCTATTCTGGCTACACAAGCTTATTCTAGCTGCACAAGCCTATTCTAGCTACACAAGCCTATTCTAGCTACACAAGCATATTCTGGCTACAGAAGCCTATTCTATCTACTCAAGCCTATTCTGGCTACACAAGCCTATTCTAGCTACACAAGCCTATTCTAGTACACAAGCCTATTCTGGCTATACAAGCCTATTCTAGCTACACAAGGCTATTCTAGCTACACAAGCCTATTCTAGCTACACAAGCCTATTCTAGCTACACAAGCCTATTCTAGCTACACAAGCCTGTTCTAGCTACACAAGCCTATTCTAGCTACACAAGCCTATTCTAGCTACACTAGCATATTCTAGTATACAAGCCTATTCTAGTACACAAGCCTATTCTAGCTACACAAGCCTATTCTAGATACACAAGCCTATTCTAGTATACAAGCCTATTCTAGCTACACAAGCCTATTCTAGTACACAAGCCTATTCTAGCTACACAAGCCTATTCTAGCTACACAAGCCTATTCTAGCTACACAAGCCTATTCTAGCTACACAAACCTATTCTAGTACACAAGCCTATTCTAGCTACACAAGCCTATTCTGGCTACACAAGCCTATTCTAGCTACACAAGCCTATTCTAGCTACACAAGCCTATTCTAGCAACATAAGCCTATTCTAGCTACACAAGCCTATTCTAGCTACACAAGCATACTCTGGCTACACAAGCTTATTCTAGCTACACAAGCCTATTCTAGCTACACAAGCCTATTCTAGCTACATAAGCCTATTCTAGCTACACAAGCCTATTCTAGCTACACAAGCCTATTCTAGCTTCACAAGCCTATTCTAGCTACACAAGCCTATTCTAGCTACACAAGCTTATTCTAGCTAAACAAGCCTATTCTAGCTATACAAGCCTATTCTAGCTACACAAGCCTATTCTAGCTACACAAGCCTATTCTGGCTACACAGGCCTATTCTAGCTACACAAGCCTATTCTAGCTACACAAGCCTTTTCTAGCTACACAAGCCTATTCTAGCAATGCAAGCCTATTCTATCTGTGAATAAAAGTCTGTTGTATATACACAAGAGTATTTTATTGTATATACACAAGTCTTACTACAGTATACACAAGCTTATTTCTGACTGTATCCATATACACTTCAATATTTAAATACACATACCTATTCCATCTGCATATGCAAGTCTATTCTTTTTGTATATACAAGCCTATTTCATATATATACACGAGTGTTCTATACACAAGACGTGTTTCATTGTGTATATTTAAACCTCTCACTCCCTTACCTGTTAGGTCGTCTGCTGCTGCTGTTGTTTCTGAGAGCGGTAATTCCGCAAGGTGATCATACAGTCCGTATCTGCAAGTACATGAACACGGACCGTCAGCTTGTACTTAGGTACGTCAACACGTACCAGGAAGGATGAAAATGAGTTGATTCGTAGAACCAAATGAGCAGGGGGAAAAAATGGGGTGTTTTTTTTTTTTTTGAATGGTAGAAAAGGAAAGATGCCAGGAATGATGAACCAGGCTGTTGGTGTCCTCCCCCGCAGGCTCACTCGGACATCACAGCCTGGTTGATCTTGTATTTGGGTTAGTATGATTTCTGGTGTCAACGCTTGTGTGGGTTATATTGGGTTGTTGAGCAACTGGTGGATTCTGGGAAATATTGGATTTTATCAGAATTAACTGCGCTGTAGTATTGATTGTTTTGCTTGTATGCTTCAATTTGACCCCCTTCCCCCCCCCGTCTCTCTCTCTCTCTTTTTCTCTCTTTCTCTCTTTCTCTTCTCTCATGGAAGGTTCCTTGACTCTGGTGAGGGGCGCTTGAACTAGGGAATTGGATATGTCTGTATAATCCTACGGGTTTAGCGCTCCCCATGATTATAATCTCTCTCTCTCTCTCTTTCTCTCTCTCTCAAGCACTCGCATATTCTGAGTGAAATATATTTAATTTTCATATAAAAACCACAAGTTTATTGACCTTAATTCTCGGTTTTGTTTAAGGCGGAACCGGTTATGTCTCGGTGATCCTTAGCCTCTCACTTCAACGTTAATATTCCAAGTTTCTATTCTTTTACACATACACACACACACACACACACACACACACAGAGGGAACCACAAAGGGAACCACACACAGGAATCAGGGATCAGATGAGAAGAGTTCTGGTAGGGAGGAGTGGATGGAGGAGCAGTGGAAAAGGATGGAACAAGAGTGGGAGAGAAAATTAGGAGAGCTTTCTGAAAAAAATGGAGACAGAGCTTTCTGTGAAATTAGAAAAGAGGTTGGAGAAGGAGAAGAAGAATTGGGAGGCACAAGTCGAAACTGCAATAGCCAGGTTAAGGGTCCTAGAAGATGAGTTAAACAGGCTGAAGCGAGTTACAGAGGCATTGACCAGAGAAGACACAGCCTATGAAGCTGAGAGGCCGAACAGAAAGGCAGGAGATATGAATTATGCTAAGGTCATATCAGCCTGCCAAGAAGGGCCAAGGAGTGAAAAGGGAGAGCAGGTGGGTGCAGATGGAGAGGGTGATAGGTCGAATGCAGAGGCAGAATCATGCTACCAAGAGCCACTGGATAAAACAAGGGAGAAAATGACCATGTACAGACAGGAACCAGAGTCACAGAGGTAGAGGCAATGGGAGGAGGAAAGGGCAAAATCAGTGTTCGTCCATAGGCTTCAGGAGAGAGAGGAAAGGACACACACTGAAAGATGGCAGGCAGAAAGAAAGGAGATTGAGAACATCATCACAGAAATAGGTGAAGAAGACATGGATGAGATTGTAAATTTTCAGAGAATAGGGGGGTACTTGAAGGGGAGAAAATGATTGATCAAGCTGATTCTCAGGACAGAAACAGTGCAGAACAGGATCCTCCAAGAGAAACCACGGTTGAAGTACTCGGAAGAGTACAAGAGGGTGTTCCTAGACAGAGACAGAACACAAACAGGGAAAGGACAAAAAAAGAGGGAAAGGACAAAAAAGCGAAAGGAGCTAGGAAAGGAGACAAGGATGGAACCAGCAGAGGTCAATCAGAGCAGGACAGAGCCCCACACACAGAACCATCCTCAGAACCCCACAACATATCACACCATCCCAACACTACAATCTGCAATCCATACTCACAGCTTCCACCCAACACCCAGCTATAGAATCCCACAGTATGCTACCAAGTCTCCCACCCTCATAAGCCACCCAAACCACAGTTTTGGAGAGGAAACTGAGGGTATGGTACACAAACGCTCATGAAATAACAAATAAGTGGGAGAAATTAGGTCTAATAATAACGATCCCAAATGGGTTAACAGGAGGCTAAAACATCTATTAGGGGAGAAAAGGGGAATTTATAGGGCATCAGCAGAGGAGAGGTTAACCTTCCCTGCCCAAAATATGTTCAGCTAAAAAGGGGAAAGAAAAAAAGGCGTTTAGAAAGGGCCAAAACGTGACGGGGAAATTTAGAGTTGTAATGAATAAAAGATTTAATCCAAAGGGGTTCTTTAAAGGGTGTTTGGGCGAAGGTAAAGGGAAAAAAAAGGTAGGCCCTCTGAAAACTGGGAATGGACGGGCTGAGGGGATAAGGGAACTGGAAATGTTTTTCCCCTTAAATTTAAGGGGAATTTTTTTTGTCAGTTTTTACACGGGAAAGATGAAAAATGGGGTTTCCAGAAATTTTAAACAATTATTTATTTCCCTGATAAATTTTAAAAGTTAACAAAACAAATTTATTACTGTCACTAGGGAAATGGTTATTAAAAAAATTAGCCCAAACTGAAAAAAAAATAAGTCCCCGGGACCGATGAGTTGTTTTCAAGGGTTTTTTGGGAATGCAAGATGGGCTTACCCACCCATTTAACGAGTTTTTTCCCAATCGCCCTTTTCCTTACCAGTGTTGTCCCAGAGTTGGGGGAAGAGGGGTAATGTGGTTCCTTTTATTAAAAACCAGGGGTTAATTTCCCTTTTTAAAAATTTACCGTCCAAATTAAGCCTGACATTATATTGGGCAAGTTACTAAAAATCAATTTTAGCTAAACATTATCAGAAGTCACCTTTGAAGAGCATAATTTGATAAATGAATCTCGTTTGGTTTCCCACGGAGGTCGTTCCGGGCCTGAAAAAACCTTATGACGTTTTCAATAGAACATTTGAGGCATTTGGACATTTTTTTAAGGTATGATATTTATTTTTGGTTTTTAGTAAACCCCTTCGACAGAGAATCAAAAGGACTTTAAAGGGAAAAGTGGAAGCTCATGGTAAGGGGGTTTAAAGTTCTAGCAGGGGTTGGGCATGGCTTACCCATGGGAAAGAAAGGAGAGTTACCTTTAATGGAGGAATCTGAATGGGGATTATTTCACTAGTGGCGTTCCAAAAGGGAAATCAGTTTTAGGCCCTTTCCTTTTCATAATTTTTCATTAAGGGAACCTTTGATAAAAGGGATTACTGTAAACTTTGGGGGGGTTTAAATTTTTGCGGGATGATAAAAGATGGGCCCGGGTAAAATTTCCCACTCTGAGGAGGTTATAAATTGGGCCCTCCAGGACGTTTTGAAAAAATTAATGCCCTTTGGTCTGAAAATTTGGCGGGATGAAGTTTAATGTGGATAAGTGAAAGGTACTTCCCCTTGGTAAGAAAAAACCCCTCGAAGCTATAATCTGGTGAAGTAGAGTTTGGGGCTTTACAGAATGTGAAAAGACTTGGGAGTCATGGTAAGCAAAAATTTCAAAAGCCAAACAGCTTTTGCTTAGTGTGCGAAAAAGGCCAAAGATTCTTGGATTTTTTTAAAAAAGTATAAGAAAACCAAAAGGGTCCAAAGTTATTTACAGCTTTTCATCCCCTAGTGGGGCCTCATTTAGATTATGCTGCTCAGTTTTGGTCCCCTTACTACAGGAGGACATAGACTCATTAGAAAACATACAGAGAAGAATGACTAAAATTATTTACTTTTTAAAGGAACCCCCCGTATGAAGATAGATTTAAAAAGCCTTAAATCTCCACTCTTGGAGAGGGGGAGAATGAGGGGAGATATCATTTGGAAGTGTATAAGTGGGGGGGACGGGAAATAAAAAGGGAGATTAATAAAGTACTGAGGGGGGTTCGAACCCGGGAAAAGAACAGGAATAATGGATTTAATTTGGAAAAATTTAGATTTAGAAGGACCCCAGGCTTGGACACGATAGAGGGGGGCTTCTTTGGGCCCAAAAATTTTTTTAGGGCTTCTTTTACACAGAAACGTAGTCATATTTGGGGACTTTAATTTACCCAAAATTGACGGGAAATTTTTTGACAGGTTTTAGGTCCAGTGTTTTGGGAAACGTTCGGGACTGTTTCTGAAACAAAAGGGGAAAACTAAAATTTCCAGGGGAAATTAATTTGCTGGGACCTAGTCTTGTCAAAAAAGGGAAAAAACTCGTGAATAATCGGGGAGTCACGGATGGAGTTTTGGCGAAAAATGGGTTTCACAAACCCTTCCCCTTTATTTTTAAATTTGGGGAATGAAAGGGAATAAGATAATAAAAAAAAAACCCCCCGATTTTCTTTTCTCCCTTTTTTAAAATGGACTTGGGGAACATTTGCAAATCTTGTTTGGGGTTTTCTACCCAAAGATTTTTTTGGGGACGATAATTTACAAAATTAATAGAAGGGATCTGCTTTTTAGTTTGGGTTTTCTAAATAATGTACACAGTCCCCAGAGTTTTAAAACTTCCCCAGGAAAAATTTTGGTCTTTTTAATAACGACCCCAAAATGGGTTAAAGGGGGGCAAAAAGCATCTTTTAGGGGGGGAAAAAAGGGGAAATTTATAGGCGCATCAGAAGAGGAGGGGTTTAAACCTTACTGACCAATATGTTCAGCTTAAAAGAGAAGTAAAAAAAGCGTTTTGGAAAGGGCAAAACGTGATTATAAAATTTTAGAGTTGCTAAAAATTTCAAAGACTTTTTCCAAAGGGGGTTCTTTCAAGTGTATGGGGACAAAGGTAAAGGGAAAAAGTAGGACCCTCTGAATCGGGGGAAATTTTTGGCCAGCTGACGGAAAATGAACTGGAAATGTTTTTCCTTTTTTAAAGGGAAATTTTTTGTCGGGTTTTTACCGGAAAGATGAAAATGAGTTTCCCAGTAATTAACAATTATTTTTTCCCTGATGAATTCAAGTTAACTAATATTACTGTCACGGGGGACATGGTTATTAAACAGATAGACAAACTGAAACAAAATAAGTCCCCGGGACCCGATGAGTTGTTTTCAAGGGTATTTAAAGGGAAATTGCAAGTTTGGGCTTGTCAGCCTTTAACGAGTGATTCAATACGAAAAACCCTTTAAACCAGTTTTGGGCCCAGTATGGGGAAAAGATGGCTAATGGGGTTTCCCTTTATTAAAAATCGGGGGAAAAAGCCCCACTCCTTCAAATTACCGCCCAAAAAGGGGCCGGGACATCTATAGTGGGCAAGTTTTTTGGAATAAATTATAGCGGGACATTTTTCAGAATTTCACCTTGAAGAGCAAAACTTGATAAATGAATCTCAGCTGGATTCACGAGAGGTCTTTCCCCTTCCCGGGCCCAAAATTTACTGCGTTCTTCAATAGAACTTTTGAGGCAGTTGACGTGAAAAGGGAAATAGGGGTTTTTGTTTTTTTTGGGGTTTTTATTTAAAGGGCCTTCGAAAAGGTACCTCACAAGAGACTCTTAAAAAAAGGGGCGCTCAGGTATTTGGAGGTAAAGTTCAAAAAAATGGTTTGAGGCATGGTTCCCCAAAGAAAGCGGGGAAGGGAAAATTTAAATGGTAAAAAGTACCGACACAATGGAAATTTAAAAACACAAATGCATTTAAAAAAGGTGATCTTCTAAAATCGCATTCGCAAAACCCAAACTTTGGAACAAGAAACTTTCCAGCCTTGCCGGACTTCCCTTTTTCCCAAAAGGTCCCTACTACACAAGCCTCAATCTTTGGGGCGGGAAAATTGACGTTAAATTTGGGATTTTTTCCCATTCCCCCCGCGACTTCATCGCCTTTTTGAACTATGTGTTGACTTTAGGTTTTTTCTCTTTCGAAAATCCCTCTTTCAGCAGACTTGTTAGGAAAGGGACCATATGCAACAGTTAGGAATCTTTTTTTTCGAAACGTTTCGCCTACAGTAGGCTTCTTCGCGAGTACAAAAAGGTTGATGAACAGAAGATATTTGGACGATGAAATCAGTCCTAACCCTTAAAGTTTTGAGGTGGTCATTTCCCTCAGTCTGGAGAAGAGCATTGTTCCGTTGTCTGAAAACAATATATTGTTTCAGAAAAAACGGAAAAATGTTTTTCTCCAGACTGAGGGACTGCCACCTCAAAACTTTAAAGGGGTTTGAGGGAAAGATTACATCTTTCCTTAAAATTATTTCTGCTTCTATCAACCTTTCTGACTCACTGAAGAAGCCTACTGTGTGGGCCCGAAACGTTTCAAAAATAAAAGTTTCCCTTTAACTGTTAAATTTTGTTTTCTTAAACCTAAAAATTTGGGCGGTTTTTCCCTTTCCAAATTTTATTGTTCATTCAGCAGACTTTTGGATTTACCCATGGGTTCGCCCTCAGGGGCCATTTCCTGGCAAAACCCTAACAGGGAAAACATCAAAAAGCCGAACTTTTTCTCACCTTTATTCCTTCGTCTGTTTAACCCGGGTCCGTTATGTTGACGACCCTTTCCTCAATAAATCCCCAAAAAGCTTCAACGTTTCCCAAACTCTCCAAGACAAGCTCAACCGGGGGCGGCCTTTTTTAAACCAGGCCGCACACTTAAGAAGAAGTCGACAAAAAACTCTTTTCCCTTTTCCCTTTATGTCCTGCTCTGCAAAGCTGACCCCGAACTTCGTTTTTTTAAAATCTAACGAAAACCCCCAACAAAACGATCCTCCACTTTTTACCTCCACCCACGACACCAAAAAACCAAACGTGGTGTAATTTTAGGCTTCTTCCCAGTTTCCCAGGGAAACTTTCCCCGGGAACCCATTTCCCTTTAAAGGGAAAAAGCCCCTTTAAATTTAAAAATTTTTTCTAAAATCCACTATCCTCGTCCTTCATAGAGCCCGCGACGGCGAGCATTAAACATTTTAAACACCCAGAGAAGACCCCTGCCGAGAAAAAGATACATGTCCTTTCCCCCCTAACTCCATTGGCCAAAACAAGTTTCCACTTTTTTACCAAAAAAAAATCATTCCAAAATATCTAACCCTTTCCACAACCACGACCCCCCAAGGACATCACCCCTTTGTAGGCAGGGAAAAACCCCATCCTTGCCCGGGTTATTTTAAAAATCCCCTTTCAATGACTGCAAAAAGTTATACGTGGGGGAAAAATAAAAGGGGCCTCCAAAAACGTATTTCAGAACACCAATTTCGCAAGCGGTTTTGACGACACAAGGAAGCCTGCGTTCAACACCGTAATTCCACAACCAATTGGTTTAAAATACAGAAAACTCAAGGGTTTTTCGCCACAGGGGAAAACAAAACTCAATACCGAAGGAAACCTGGAAAAATCACTTTTTTTCTTATCCACAACTTCAACCCGAATTGGGGGTTTATTTTAAAATAGTGAACCCTTGAAGAAAATTCTTCAAAACGCTTTTCCCATTTAAGAACCCCTGGGAAAAAGGTCCCGTCACAAACTTTCCAATTTTCCTTTCCCAAAACTACCCCAAATTTTTTGAATTTATAACCCCACTCGGTACATATCAAATGCAGCATTTTTTCCCTGACCTCAGCCGGAATATAAAAATCGCGTTTTCCTTTCCCCCCCAGGTAGTTTGTTTGTGACTTGAAAAAAACCCCCTGTGTGGGCGAAAAGTAGTCCCAAAAAAAGGTCATTATACTGCCCTTTTGTTTTTATATTGCCAGGGAAAACGGGGAGTTACCATTAATGGAGTGAAAAAACTGATTTGGGGGTTTGTCATTTGTTGGGGTTCCCCAAGGATCCCGTTTTTAGGGCCCCCTCTTGGGTTTATAATTTTTCATTAATGACCTTGATTTAAGGGGTTACTAGTGACCATGGTAAATTTGCTGATGTACAAAGATAGGCCCCCTTTAAAATTTACTCTTAGGGGGATATCAATGAACTCCAGGACGATTTGAAAAATTTTAAAGTCTTGGGGCTGAGAAATGGGGATGAAGTTTTAAAGTGGTTTTGTGTAAGGTACTTGCCCCTTTGGGAATGAAAATAACCCTCGAAACTTAATCTAGGTGAAGTAGGCTTGGTCCTACGAATGTGAAAAGGGCTTAGGAGTCATTTGGGGAAAGGGAGAAAACTAAAGCCCCCGGGCGCAGTGCCTCAGGGGTGTGCAAACAGGCCCAAAAGATTCTTGGATTTATCTTTAAAAAGTATAAGTAACGAAGGCCAAAAGTTATTTTACGCTCTATAATCACTTGTGAGGGCCCCCATTTTTGATTTTTTCTGCTCGTTTTGGTCCCCCTTCTACAGGAAAGGAATTTGACTCATTAGAGAACATACAGAGAAAGGGAAAGATAAAAAGAAATTTCTGTGTAAGGGGAAACCTTCCCCTATGAAGATAGACTTTTTAAACCCTTTAAACTTTCCCCTCTCTGGAGAGGGTAATTGAAAGAGGGTAATTTTCATTGAAGTTTTATTTGTGGATTTACGGGAAAAAAAAACCCAAAGGGGGAATTAAAAAGTACGAGGGGTGTCGAACCCGGTTAAAAAAACCCGGGGAAAAATGGATTTTTAAATTGGATAAATTTTGTTTAGAAAGGAAAATAGGTAAAATATGGTTTTCTAAAAGAGTTTTTAGATGCGGGAACAGTCTTCCCAGTGGGGTGATAGAGGCTAGGACCTTGGGTTGCTTTAAGAAGAGAGTGGACAAATATATGAGTGGGGGGAAATATAAAACACAAATGCAGTTTTTAAAGTGATCCTTTATTTACTACGTTTCGCCCAAACGTGGGGGGTTTTTTAAAGTAGTTTGTTTGTGATTGAAAAAAACCCACGGGGTGGGGGAAACGTAGTTTAATAAAGGATCAATTTTTCTTTCAAATTTGGGGTTTATATTTTTCCCTTTTTGTCGGTTATTTTATACCATTTATTTTCCCTGGGGTGGGAGGGGCCCGGGTTTTTATTTTTGTTGGGGGGTGGTGGGGGGGTTTTTCTTGAGTAGCTCTAGGTAGAGTCGTTTTTATAAGGACCTTTCCCCGTATGGGCCAGTAGGCCCTTTTGCAGTGTTCCTACATTCTTATGTTCTTATGTTCTTTAAAATTTTCTGGTTTCTAACAGAGTTGTAGATGCGTGGGGAACAGTCTTTCCCCGTGGGGTGATAGAGGCTAGGACCTTTGGGGTAGGGGGAAAAAAGTTTCGGCCCAACAGTAGGCTTCTTCAGTCGAGTACGAAAAGTTGAAAAGGAGCAGAAGATGTGGGTTTGATTGCTGTCAAGGGGGGACGGGAGTTATTTCTTGGTAGTTTTGGTAGATGTCGTTTTGTTTAAAGGGCCTGCCTGTAAAGGGCCCGGGGAGGCCTTTTTCTGGTGTTCCTACATTCTTATGTTCTTTTGTTCTTTGAAAGTGTCGAGGGGATCACCCGGGCATAAAAGTTTCACAGAAAACCCAAATTTTCCCGGTATGAAAAGCGATGACATCTTTCCAAGGGTTTTTAAACCCGACCCGAGGAAAGAAAAGAGGGAACGGGGGGTGGAGGAGTGGCACTTTCCCGAAACAAAACCGGGTGGAATTTTGATGAGATGGAGAGAGGGGGGGCAGGGAGGCCCCAAACGATTCATTTGCAGGAACTCTTCACTCTTTGGGGGCCCAAAGTGGTAATTTTTCAGTGATGTATAACCCACCACAGAACAGCAGGAGGCCAAGGCAAGAGTATGATGAGAGCAATAGAGGGATAGTTGACACATTGGCTGCATTGGCCAGAAGAGCTCATGCATGCAGGGCGAAGCTCCTGATCATGGGTGACTTTAACCACAAGGAAATCGATTGGGAGAACTTGGAGCCACATGGGGGCCAAGATACATGGATGGCTAAGATGATGGAGGTAGTACTGGAAAACTTCATGTACCAACACGTAAGGGACACTACAAGAGAGAGAGAGGAGAGGATGAATCAGCAAGACTGGACCTAGTTTTCACCTTGAGTAGTGCAGATATTGAGGACATCACATATGAAAGACCCCTTGGAACCAGCAATCATGTGGTTTTAAGCTTCGAATACACAGTAGAGCTACAAGTGGAGGGGGAAGCAGGAAGGCCAGGGTGAATGAAGGCAAACTACAAGAAAGGGGACTACACGGGAATGAGGAACTTCCTGAACGGGGTTCAGTGGGACAGAAAACTGGCAGGGAAGCCAGTTAATGAGAAGATGGAATATGTAACAACCATGTGCAAGGAGGCTGAGGAGAGGCTTGTACCCAAGGGTAACAGGAATAATGAAAAAGCCAGGATGAGCCCATGGTTCACCCAAAGGTGCAGGGAGGCAAAAACCAAGTGTGCTAGGGAATGGAAGAAATATAGAAGGCAAAGGACCCGGGAGAATAAGGACAGCAGTCGTAGAGCCAGAAATGAATATTCACAGATAAGAAGGGAGGCCCAACGACAATATGAAAACGACATAGCAGCAAAAGCCAAATCTGACCCGAAGCTGTTATACAGCCACATCAGGAGGAAAACAACAGTCAAGAACTAGGTAATCAGGCTAAGGAAGGAAGGAGGAGAGACAACAAGAAATAACCGGGAAGTATGTGAGGAACTCAACAAGAGATTCAAAGAAGTGTTCACAGAGGAGACAGAAGGGGCTCCAGAAAGACGGAGAGGTGGGGTACACCACCAAGTGCTGGACACAGTGCACACAACCGAGGAAGAAGTGAAGAGGCTTCTGAGTGAGCTAGATACCTCAAAGGCAATGGGGCCAGATAACATCTCTGCATGGGTCCTGAGAGAGGGAGCAGAGGCGTAATGTGTACCCCTAACAACAATATTCAATATATCTATCGTAGCAGGGAGATTGCCTGAGGCATGGAAGACAGCAAATGTAATCCCAATCATTAAAAAAGGAGACAGACATGAAGCACTAAACTACAGACCAGTGTCACTGACATGTATAGCATGCAAAATCATGGAAAAGATTGTCAGGAGAAGAGTGGTGGAACATCTAGAAAGGAATGATCTCATCACCAGCAGCCAACATGGTTTCAGAGACGGGAAATCCTGTGTCACAAACCTACTTGAGTTCTATGACATGGTGACAGCAGTAAGACAAGAGAGAGAGGGTGGTGGATTGCTTTTTCTTAGACTGCAAGAAGGCGTTTGACACAGTACCACACAAGAGATTAGTGCAAAAACTGGAGGACCAAGCAGGAATAACAGGGAAGGCACTGCAATGGATCAGGGAAAATACTTGTCAGGAAGACAGCAGCGAGTAATGGTACGAGGCGAGGTGTCAGAGTGGGCACCTGTGACCAGCGGGGTCCCACAGGGGTCAGTCCTAGGACTAGTGCTGTTTCTGGTATTTGTGAATGATATGGCGGAAGGAATAAACTCCGAGGTGTCACTGTTTGCAGATGACGTGAAGTTGATGAGAAGAGTTCATTCGATCGAAGACCAGGCAGAACTACAAAAGGATCTGACAGGCGCTGAACCTGGTCCAGCAACTGGCTCCTGGAGTTCAATCCCACCAAGTGTAAAGTCATGAGGATTGGGGAAGGGCAAAGAAGACCGTAGATGGAGTACAGTCTAGGGGGTCAGAGACTACAAACATCACTCAAGGAAAAAGATCTTGGGGTGAGTATAACACCAGGCACATCTCCTGAAGTGCACATCAACCAAATAACTGCTGCAGCATATGGGCGCCTGGCAAACCTCAGAACAGCATTCCGACATCTTAATAAGGAATCGTTCAGGACCCTGTACACCGTGTACGTTAGGTCCATATTGGAGTATGCGGCACCAGTTTGGAACCCACACCTACCCAAGCATGTAAAGAAACTAGAGAAAGTGCAAAGGTTTGCAACAAGACTAGTCCCAGAGCTAAGAGGTATGTCCTATGAGGAAAGGTTAAGGGAAATCAACCTGACGACACTGGAGGGACAGGAGAGATAGGGGGGACATGATAACGACTTACAAAATACTGAGAGGAATTGACAAGTGGGACAAAGACAGGATGTTCCAGAGACTGGACACAGTAACAAAGGGACACAGTTGGAAGTTGAAGACACAGATGAATCAAAGGGATGTTAGGAAGTATTTCTTCAGCCACAGAGTAGTCAGGAAGTGGAATAGTTTGGGAAGCGATGTAGTGGAGTCAGGATCCATACATAGCTTTAAGCAGAGGTACGATAAAGCTCATGGTTCAGGGAGAGTGACCTAGTAGCGACCAGTGAAGAGGCGGGGCCAGGAGCTTGGACTCGACCCCTGCAACCTCAACTAGGTGAGTACACACACACACACACACACAATATTACTCTGCTCATACTCCAACAGCTCGTCAGGTCCCAAAAATTATTCGTCTCCATTCACTCCAATCTAACATGGTCATGCAAGCTTGCTAGAAGTCCAAGCCTCTCGCCCACAAAACCTCCTTTACCCCCTCCCTCCAACTTTTTCGGGGCAAATTCTCACCCCGCCTTCCTTTCCCTACAGATTTAAACACTCTCCTAGTCATTCTACTTTGTTCCATTCTCTCTAAATGACCAAACCACCTCTGACTAATATTTTAGTAACTGTACACCTTCTAATTTCCACACTACAAATTCTCTGCATAATATTTACACCACACATTGCCCTTAGACAGGACATCTCCACTGCCTCCAACCACCTCCTCGCTGCAGCATTTACAACCCAAGCTTCACACCCCTATTTTTCACACCCTATACTTTCATACATTCCCTTCTTTGCCTCCTTAACGTTTTTTGTCTCCACATATACCTCAACGCACAACTCGCTTTTTTTCCTTCATCAGTTCTATGGTTAACTCATCCTTCATAAACCCATCCGCTGGCATGTCAACTCCCAAATATCCGAAAACATTCACTTCTTCCATACTCCTCCACAACGTGATATCCAATTTTTCTTTATCTAAATCGTTTGATACTCTCATCACCTTACTCTTATTTATGATCACTTTCATCTTTCTACCTTTACACACCCTCCCAAACTCGTCCACTAACCTTTGCAACTTTTCTTTAGAATCTCCCATAAGCACAGTATCATCAGTAAAAAGTAACTAAGTCAACGGCCATTTTGTATTTAATTCCCCATAATTTAATCCCACCTCTCTCCCGAACACCCTAGCATTTACTTGTTTCACAACCCCATCTATAAATATATTAAACAACCATGGTGACATTACACATCCCTGTCTAAGACCTACTTTTACCGGGAAGTAGTCTCCCTCTCTTCTACACACCCTAACCTGAGCCTCACTATCCTCATAAAAACTCTTTACAGCATTTTAGTAACTTACTACCTATTCCTTTACTTGCAACAATCTGCCACTTGCTCCCCTATCCACTCTATCATATGCCTTTTCTAAATCCATAAATGCAATGAAAACTTCCTTATCTGTATCTAAATACTGTTCACATATATGCTTCAATGTAAACACTTGATCTACACATCCCCTACCCACTCTAAAACCTCCTTGCTCATCTGCAATCCTGCTCTCTCTGTCTTACCTCTAATTCTTTCAATAATAGTTGTACCATACACTTTACCTGGTATACTCAGTAAACTTATTCCCCTATAATTTTTACAATCCCTTTCCCTTTGTATAAAGGAATTATACATGCTCTCTGCCAATACCTAGGTATCTTCCCCTCTTTCATACATTTATTAAACAAAAATACCAACCACTCCAACACTGTATCTCCCCCTGATCCCATCAGTTCCTGCTGCTTTACCCCCTTTCATTCTACGTAATGTCTCACGCCCCCACCACTCTCACATATGTCTTCTTCACCCCTTAAAGATGACCGTGCATAAAAATTGCTGTCTCCCTTTTTTTCGTGGGACTTTTAAAAAAGTTCCCCCAAAAACATTCCCGCAAAACCCAATACCTAATTAACCATTTTCTAATTTCCCCCTACTCTTTTTTTTAATGACAAACCCGTTGGGTTCCTTTAGATTTCTTGTTTATCTCCTTTTTTTTTTTTTTTATTGTAAAATTTTTTTGGGAAAGTCCCTTTTTCCCACTCTTTTGTTTCCCTTTTGGGATTCTCTCCCCCACTCTTTTCCCCTTTCTTTTACTCCTTTTCAAAAAAACTCTGCCCTTCTTTATAAAATTCAGCTGTTTTTAAAACCCGGGTCATATGCTGCCTTTTTCTTTTTTTTTTCTCACCTTTTACTTTTTATTCCACCAATCACCCCTCTTTCCAATGCCCCACCCTCTTTTTGCCACAAACTTCTGAAAACTTTTAATCCTGCTTTTTAAAACTATCCCATCCCTCTTCAAACCTCCCCCCCACTATTTTTCCCTGCACCCCCCCCACCTTTCTGCCATTGTTGCTTATGTTCACTTTTAATTTTCCCTCCCCCCTTTAAAGTTTATAAACTTTTCACTCTCTCTTATTTTTACTGTTCCCAATTTTCCTTTCTCCCTTCTATTTTTCTTAAAGTAAAAATTTGGTAATGTTTAAAAATTTTATAAATTTTTGCCCCTTTTAAAACATTTAAAACCCCTAAAGTCTCCCCCCTTCAATTTTCACCCACCAAATATATTTTAAAAAACTACTTTAATTTTGCGCTTTTATCATAAAAAGGGTTTTACTTTTTTTCTTTTTCATAAAATTTGTATTTTTTTATTACCAAATTTTTTTTGCACATGTTCATTTTAAAGTTCCCCATTTTCTTTTAAATCTCTAAAAACCCCCCAGATTTATTTTATACCCCCTCCAAAAACATTTTTCCCCAAACTTTACCCTTTTGGTTTCCAAAAACCAACAAGAAACCTCTCCCCTTGGTTAAAAAACTCTTTCATGAAAACTAACTAAAAACCCGGGTTTTTCCAAAATTTCTTTCTGTCCTCTAAAACTTTTCTTTTCTCCAGGTGCAAAAACACTTACTAAAACCCCCCTTTTTTCACTTAAAATCCTTATTTTATTTCCACAAACCCTTGAATTTATATATTTATATTCCTTCTTTTCCCCTCCCATAATTTAAAACCTTCAACATTATTTTACTCCTTCCTTAGCTCTAACTCTTTTAAAAACCCTGCCCAAAACCCCATTTTTTTTCCCCCCCGGGAAACTAAACCTGACCATTTTCAGTTTTTGGTTACACTTCCACAACCCTTTCTTTTTTTATCTTTCACCCCAAACATCCAGCACTTTTCAAAAAATCCCCCTTTGACGGTTTTTTTTTTTTTAGAAAGCTTACGGGAAAAAGGGGGGGGTTACTACCCCACTTTTCCCCGGCTTTTTTAGTTGATTTTTTACAACCCCGCATGGCTTATGGGGGGAAAGATTCTTATTCCACTTCCTAAATGGATTTGAAAGGAAAAGCAATAAAAAAACAAAAAAATTTAAGAAAAAAATAAAAGGGAAAATCCGTTTGGTGTGTTTTTCCCTTTAAACCGGGGTTGTAATATTGTGGGAGTTTGAAAAGTGTAAGTAAAAGTAGCAAGACGTCCCTAAAAATTTTTCATGTTTATGAACAAAAAAAGACTCAGCAATTTACCATCATGAAAAAACAAACACGGCCCCCGGTTTTAAACTCACTTAGCATTTTAGGGTGTTTCCCCCTGGGGGGTTTGCTTTACCAACCTATCATTAAGTATATAAAATCTATTTTAAAAGGAACTGAAAAAACTTATAGGAAAAATAGGGTTACTTTCCGGGAAAACCCAGAAAAAGCCCAAAATTTTTTTTTAGGTTTCCAAATCTTAAAAAATTAAAATGATATTCCCGATTTTTGTTCTTTTTGGGTTACTTTATATTTTTTTTTTTGTTGTTTAGAGCTATAAAAAAAAGAAATTAATATTTTTAATGACGATTGCAAAAAAAACCCATACCCGGGCGGGGTTTAAACCGCGGTCAGGATTTCCAAAAACTCCAGGTCGACCGTTGGGCCACGGGCCAGTAGCTTAATAACCGGAGGTGGGGAAATTTTTCAGACTTTTCGCCGCGGGTTCAAATCACGCTCGGGGTATGGTTTAAAATTTCTTCCCTTAAAAAATTTGGTGGTAGCGGGTTTTTCCGTGGCGGTTGTGAAGGAGGGGTAGAGAGGCATGCTGAAGATATTTTTTTTGGGTGGTTTGGGAGTCCAGTCCCGTAAGTTGTTCGTCGAGTGAGCCAGTAGGTCAGTCTGTTTAAGTCAGTAAATCAGTCAAGTCAGTCAGTCAAAATAGAAGCCCGTCCGTATGCCAGTCATTCAGTAAATTTAGTAAGGAAAACGTAAAGTCATTCAGTAAAAAAAGTCAAGTTGGGGCGGGCAAATCAGTAGGGCCCGGGCAGTAAATCAGGGGAAATCATTCGTTAAAAAAAAGGGCAGTCATTCATGAATCAATCAAGGCATGTCAATTTAAAAACATTCAGAAAAAACAGTTTAAATTTTGGCCAAATCGAAGTCATCCAGCTGCGGCCCTTTTAATTTTTTCCCTTCCCAAATGTTTCTCCTCCCTTCCTGTCTCTCCCCAGGATTTAATGGGGCCCTCCTCCCCCCCTTTTTTCCCTTCCTGCCGCTAATCACCCCCGGAAATTCATGGTAGACGTCCATCAGTTCCTGTTCCCTTTTGCTGGGATAAACTCTGGGGTCTCCCTCAGCCCGTGGGCCCGCACTGCCCCCTGCCACCGCCTCCGCAAACCCCCTCCCCCAGTGGGCCCGGGCCTTCCCCCCCTCACCCTTACTAAAGGCACCCGCTTGGGAGGAGTGTGAGGTACTGTGGGGGGAGACAAGATGAGAGATGAGAGACGAGAGAAACACATCCCCCCCCCCGGAAAACCCTCAAAAAAAACCCCAATTTTTTTTTTCACAGAAAAAAACCAAAACCTTTTTCCCCCCTTTTTCCCCCTTTGAAAAAAACAGTAATCCCAGTTTTTCCTTCTATATTCCTAATATTATTAACCAATAACGAAAAAAAAAATATTCCCACTTAAAATAGTATTAACAAGGGTGAAAAACATTAAAAAAATACTTTTCTCCCGGGAAATCTTTAACAATATTTATTTAGTGTAAAAAAAGTGGAACTTACAATTTTCCCTCGGTTTTCCCGTCATACTGTTTAATAATAGGAAATTAATGTTGTTAAATTCCATGCTATATTGAAAATTTCTTTTAAAAAATTTTAATTCCCTTAGGGGGGATTTAAACATTGTGATTACTTTTAAATTACTAGGGTTTTGGGTGATAAATTGTAGGTTTTTTGGGGGGGGTTTAGTGTATATTGGGGTTGACTGGAGGGTTTGAGGTGTACGGATTTTGTTTTTAAAACCGGGGAGGGGGTTTTTGGGGGGAGGTGTAGGGGGTTTTATTGTATTTGGGGGGTTGTGAGGTTATATGGAGGGTTGGAGGTGAAAGGGGGTTGTGGGTGTACTGGAGGGTTGTGGGTGTACTGGAGGGTTGTGAGGGGTACTGGAGGGTTGTGGGTTATGGAGGTTTTGTGGGTGTTTGGGGGGTTGTGGGTTTTTTGGGGGGTTTGTGAGGTGTATTGGAGGGTTGTGAGGTGTATTGGGGGGTTGTGAGGTGTAGGGAGGGTTGTGGGTTTGTTTTGGGGGTTGAGGGTACTGGAGGGTTTGAGGTGTATTTGGAGGGTTTTTGTGAGGTGTATGGGGGTTGTGAAGGGGGGTTGGGGTACGGAGGGTTGTGAGGTGTATGGAGGGGTTGGGTTTGATGGAGGGTTGTGAGGTGAATTTGGGGGGTTGTGAGGTGTCTGGGGGGTTTGTGAGGTGTATGGGGGGTTGTGAGGGTATTGGGGGTTGTGAGGTTATTGGAGGGTTGTGAGGTGTATGGGGGGTTTTGTGAGGTGTATTGGGGGGTTGTGGGTTTTGTATGGAGGGTCGTGAGGGTTTTGGGGGTTGTGAGGTTTATGGGGGGTTTGTGGGTGTTTGGGGGGGGGGGTTGTAGGTGTACTGGAGGGTTGTGGGTGTATGGAGGGTTGGGGTTGTATGGAGGGTTGTGAGGTGTATGGGGGTTGTGGGGGTGTACTGGGGGGTTGTGAGGTGTATTGGGGGGTTGTGGGTGTATGGAGGGTTGTGAGGTGTATGGGGGTTGTGAGGTGTACTGGAGGGTTGTAGGTTTTACTGGGGGTTGTGAGGTGATGGGGGGTTGTGGGTGTATGGAGGGTTGTGAGGTGTACTGGAGGGTTGTGAGGTGTTTGGAGGGTTGTGAGGTGTACTGGAGGGTTGTGAGGTGTACTGGAGGGTTGTGAGGTGTATGAGGGTTGTGAGGTGTTTTGGGGGGGTTGTGAGGTGATTGGGGGTTGTGAGGTGTATTGGAGGGTGTGAGGTGTAGGGGGGTTGTGAGGTGTACTGGGGGTTGTGAGGTGTATTGGAGGGTTTTGTGGGGTTTTTACTGGAGGGTTGGGAGGTGTACTGGGGGTTGTGAGGTGTATTGGGGGGTGTGAGGTTTTTAGGGAGGGCGTGAGGGTACTGGGGGTTGTGGGGTGTACTGGAGGGTTGTGGGTGTATTGGGGGGTTTGTGAGGTGTATGGGGGTTGGGGTGTACTGGGGGTTGTGAGTTGTACTGGAGGGTTGGAGGTGTACTGGAGGGTTTGTGAGGGTACTGGGGGTTGTGAGGTTTTTGGAGGGTTTGGGGGTGTACTGGGGGTGCGAGTTGTATGGAGGGTTGTGAGGTGTACTGGAGGGTTGTGAGGTGTACTGGAGGGTTGTGAGGTGTACTGGAGGGTTGTGAGGTGTATTGGAGGGTTGTGAGGTGTACTGGAGGGTTGTGAGGTGTACTGGGGGTTTGTGGGTCCCCTGGAGGGTTGTGAGGTGTATGGGGGTTGTGGGTTTTTAGGAGGGTTGTGAGGTGTACTGGAGGGGTTGTGAGGTGTACTGGGGGTTGTGAGGTGTTTGAGGGTGTGGGTTTTACTGTGGGGTTGTGAGGTGTATGGAGGGTTGTGAGGTGTATAGAGGGTTGTGGGGTTGTCCTGGAGGGTTGGATTTGTCTGGAGGGTTGTGGATTACGGGGAGGTTGTTAGGTTTACGGAGGTTGTGAATATATGGGGGGGGTTGTGGGTAGGTATGGAGGGTCGTGGGGTAGTTGGGGGGTTTTTGGGGGGTATGCTCACAACCCTCCCCCCCTCCTCCTTCCCTTTTCCTCCTTCCCCCACTCACCACAAGTCAGGAGGGGGGCCTGAGCTCGGTTGCCCTTAAGGGGTGGATGAGGGACGCCGGCTCGATTGTCCCACCCCTAACGGGTCCCCACGCCCCCCCCCACACCCTGGGGGAAAAGGGGGGAGCCGACGCTGAGGGGAGCACGCCCCTCTCGGGCCACAGGTGGTGCCGTTGTTGTTGTTATTTTTATTGTTGGTGAGGGAGTGACTGGTGCCCACCAGCAGCTGCATCTCTCGCATCTGACCCTGACGTATCTCGTCGTTGTAGTCCTAGATGGGGCGAAACGTAGAGCGTATTGTTACTTTTGTTGGGGTGGGTGAAGCGGGGGAAGAGGTAAAATACAAATATCGACAACTGGATAAAGAAGAATTGACCTGGAATCAGTGTGAATCTGGTACTCACTGCTAATAGGTAGCAACGCAGCAGTGTGGCACTTACTGGCACTAGGTAGCGGCGTATCTCAGTAAGAGCGTAGGCGATGCGAGCGTGTGCCTCTGCCGGAGGTGCCACTGCTGTCACCTCCACATGCAGGTCCTCCAGCAGGTGGTTGAACTTGGCGTCCCCTGACACTCTCAGTTCTTCCTCCTGTAGGGCAGTGAGGGGTCAGAGTTCAGTGTGTGTACGTCAATGATTAGTGGCTAACAGGTAGGGCGAGATCAGTGCTTAGTGGTTAGAGATACATAGAGATCAGTGTTTTGAAGTCATTTGCATAGATAGATTAATGTTCAGGATTCACTTGGATAGAATAAGGTATCCATCTTAACGTGAGATGCAACATTGCAGGTAGCACTGCCGTGCCTGCAACGTCAAGGTCCATAAGTCAGTCTTGTTGCATACTCCCAAACTTTACATGCCCTCCAATTTTTGGAGGGGATATACTGAAAAATAATACTTACTGGAAATTGGAGATTGAGTATGCAGAGAATGAAGGTCATTCTGGCTGACGAGAGTTCAACATCTGTTTAAAATTAAGAAAATTATGGAATGGGTGGCGCTTGAACCCATGGCAGATGAGTGCTCAAACTCACAGGCCAGTGCGTTAACTACTGAGCCAGATGGCTCTAAATATGATATTGTGTATATGGACTTCAGTAAGACTTTTGATAAAGTCCTACATCAGAGACTATTGAGGAAAATTGAGGCACATAAAATATGAGAAATTTTTTTCCTGGATAGAGGCGTGGTTGACAGATAGACAGCAGAGAGTCTATATAAATGGGGAGAAATCAGAGTGGGGAAGCATCACGAGCGGTGTTCCACAGGGGTCAGTGTTGGGCCCTTGTTGTTCACAATCTACATAAACGACATAGATGAGGGAATAAATAGCGACATAAGCAAGTTTGCCAATGACACCAAAACAGGCCATCGAATTCATTCCGACGAGGACCTTAGAGCACTCCAAGAAGATTTGAATAGACTGATGCAATGGTCGGAGAAGTGGCAGATGCAGTTTAATATAGACAAATGCAAAGTTCTAAACATTGGACAGGAAAATAACCATGCCACATATAAACTAAATAATGTAGATCATAATATTAATGATTGCGAAAAGGATTTAAGAGTTCTGGTTAGCAGTAATCTAAAACCAAGACAACAGTGCATTAGTGTTCCCAATAAAGCGAACAGAATCCTTGGCTTCATATCTAGAAGTATAAATAATAGAAAATCCTCAGGTTGTTTCAACTCTATATATCCTTGGTTAGGCCTCATTTAGACTATGCTGCTCAGTTCTGGTCACCGTATTACAGAATGGATATAAATGCTCTGGAAAACGTACAGAGGAGGATGACAAAGATGATCCCATGTATCAGAAATCTTCCCTATGAGGATAGACTGAGGGCCCTGAATCTGCACTCTCTGGAAAGGCGTAGAATTAGGGGAGGAAATGATCGAGGTGTATAAATGGAAAACAGGAATAAATAAAGGGAAAGTAAATAGCGTGCTGAAATTATCCAGCCAAGACAGGACTCGCAGCAATGGTTTAAGTTGGAAAATTGAGATTCAGGAAGGATATAGAAAAGCGCTGGTTTGGCAATAGAGTTGTGGATGAGTGGAACAAACTAAATAACTAAACGTCGTGTAGCTTTAAAAATAAGTTAGATAAATAAATGACGTGGTTGCGGGGTGGGTGTGAGTCGGATTGTCTAGCTTGTGTTTATTGGTTGATTCCGTGCTCCCTTCCTTAAGGGGTTGTGGACCTGACTGACTTGTTTGGGTCATCATTGGCTTAAAACCGCGGTGGGAGACTTGGGACCTGCTAGCATGGCTGAGTAGGCTTGTTGCTACTGTGATCCTCTTCTATCTTATGTTCATATTAGAGTTACCAAGTAGGAATATTTCTATACGCTATAGGGAGGTTTGCATGGGCACACATACTGTGACCCACATGTGCAGGTTTTGTCAGACGATGTCCACAACCACTCAGGAACAGTGTTCCAGATTTTGAGCAAAATCTCTTCTCCAGGCTGATGGACTGACCCACCTACAAAACTACGTTCCTCGTGGGTGTGATGGTAGTTTATTATTCATATTGTCATATCTACTGTTCTGCTTGATACTGTATTTGTCATGAAGAAACCTACTGTTGTAGGCGAAAAAGTTTTCACTTATCTGCTTGATAACTGAAAGGAAAAGTTCCTGCGCCTCCATATAGTTACAGGCGAAGGATATGTTGGTCAAAGATTTCTAAGAATAGTCTCACCATTATTCCCCGCCTGGCCATGGGTGATGGCGTGACGGCTGATGGGATTTGGTATCCATTCATAATTCTTGATGGGGTGACTCAAATAAATTATTTTTCGTTTTCGTGAATTATGGGATACTACCTATGTACGTGGTACCTTTTTTTGCCTCAAAGTTTACTAATACTGTAGTCGGTACCTACCTTGTCTCAGAGTATACTATCACTGTAGTGGTACCTATTTTGTTCAAGCGTATACTATCATCATGTGTGGTACCTTATTTTGTTCTGAAGTATACTACCACTGTAGTGGTACCCTCCTTGTCTCAGCATCTATAATACCACCTAACTCGGTACTCTACCTTAGTTCAGAGTTTACTCCCATGTACTGGTACTCATTTTTCCATAGAGCATACTACCACTGTACTGGTACCTACCCTGTCTCAGAGCATACTACCACTGTACTGGTACCTACCTTGTCCTAGAGAATACTACCACTGTATTGGTACCTACCCTGTCTCAGAGCATACTACCCTGTACTGGTACCTACATTTGTTCTCAGAGGCATACTAACACTGTACTGGTACACTACCTTGTCTCAGAGCATGCTTCTTACTGTACTGGTACCTACCTTTGTCCCAGAGCTTACTACCACTGTACTGGTACCTACCTGTCTAGAGAGCAGCATCTAACTGGTACTGGTACCTACCTTGTCCCAGAGCATACTACCACTGTACTGGTACCTACCTAGTCTCAGAGCATGCATCTACTGTACTGGTACCTACCTTGTCCCAGAGCATACTACCACTGTACTGGTACCTACCTTGTCCCAGAGCATACTACCACTGTACTGGTACCTACCTTGTCCCAGAGCATACTACCAATGTACCTGGTTCCTACCCTGTTCAGTGTATACTCCACTGTGCTGGTTACCTACCTTGTCCCTGAGCTTTCTACCACTATATGGTCCTTCCTTGTCCAAGAGCATACATACTACTATACTGGTAACCTACCTTGTCCAAGCAGCATATCTTCCATATTACTGGTACATACCTTGTCCAGTGCATATACCTCGGATACTTGGCTACCTATTGTTCCAGCGCATTAATACCATGTACTGGTTCCTACCCTTGTTCCCAGAGCATACTACCATGTTCTGAGTACCTACCTCTGTCCAGTGCATACTAACTATTATTCTGGTAGTACCTATCTTGTTACCAGAGCATACTACACCACTATACTGGTACTCTTCCTTGTCCCAGAGCATACTACCACTATACTCGGTACCTACCCTCTTGTCCCAGAGCATACTACCAATTTACTGGTACTACCTTGTCCCTGAGCATACTACCTCTTGTTCTGGTACCTAACACTGTCTAGAGCATAATACCACTGTAATTAGTACCTACCTTGTCTCAGAGCCATTCTACCACGCCTGTTATGGTACCACTACCTTTGTATCAGAGCTTCACCACTGTACGGTACTTCCTTGTCCCAGAGCATACTACACTGTTACTGGTACCTACCTTGTCTCAGAGCCATACTACCACTATACTGGTACAGTCCTGTGTCCCAGTGATTACTACATCTGTACTGGTAACTACACTTGTCCCTGAGCATACTACACTTGTCACTGGTGCATACCCGTGGCCCTGAGACATACTACCACATATTGCGTTACTACCTTTCCCCAAGTGCCTTTCTACCTATCGTACTGGTACCTACTTTGTCTCAGTGCATACTTCTATGTAACTGGTACCTAACATTGTCCAGAGCATACTACCACTGTACTGGGTTACCTACTTGTCTAATAGCTTACATCTATGTTATGGTTCTACCTTGTCCTCAGAGCCATACTACCACTATACTGGTACTTCCTTGTCCCAAGGCGAGCATACTACCACTATACTGGTACCTACCTGGTCCCAGAGACATACTACCATATACTGGTACCTCCTTGGACAGTGCATACTACACTATACTGGTACCTACCTTTGTCCCAGAGCCATTACTACCACTATTTCTGGTACCTACTTGTCCCAGAGCTTACTACCACTATCAATGGTACCACTCCTTGTCCCAGAGCATTACTACACTTAAACTGGTACCACCTTGTCCCAGTGCTTACTTACCACTGACGGGTACCTACCTTGTCCTGAGCGTACTACCACTGTACTGGTACCTTCCTTGTCCCTGCGATTCTACCTCTCTGTAATGGTTCCTACCTTAGCCCAGGCATACTACACTGTACCTGGTTATACCTTGTCCCAGAGCATACTACCACTATACTGTAACCCTATCTATGTCCCAGAGCATACTACCACTATACTGGTACCTACCTTGTCCCAGAGCATACTACCACTATACTGGTACCTACCTTGTCCCAGAGCATACTACCACTATACTGGTACCTACCTTGTCCCAGAGCATACTACCACTGTACTGGTACCTACTACCCCTTGTCTCAGTGCATACTACACTTGTACTCGGTACCATTACCCTTGTATCAGTGCCTTTAACTACCAACTGTACTGGTCTTCTTGTCTCAGGAGCCTATTCTACCACTGTTACTGGTATACCTACTCTCGTCTCATGGAGCATACTAACAACTATACTGGTACTTCCTTGTCCCAGAGCATATCTACCACCTGTACTGGTTCCTTATCCTTGTCCAGAGTATACTACCATGTTCTGGTGCATACCTGTCCAAAGAGCTTACGACCCTATACTGGTACCTACCTTGTCCCAGAGCTTACTACCACTATACGGTTCCTTCATTGTCCCAGAGCATTACTACCACTGTTCTGGTACTACTTTGTCTCATGATGCATACTTTTATCATGTAGGTACTTCCTTGTCCTGTGCATTACTACACCTGTACTACGGATAACCTACTTTGTCTCAGAGCTTTATTCTAGCTGTACTGGTACCTTACCTTGTCCCAGTGCATATACTACCACTATTACTGGTACTACCTGGTCCCAGAGCATTCTACCAACTGTTATTCTGGTACCTACACTTGTCCCAGAGCATAATTACCACTGTAATGGTACCTACCTTGTCCAGAGCATTCTACTCTTTACTCCCGGTTCCTTCCTTTGCTCCAGAGCATATACCCACTATACTGCTTCTACCTTGTCCCAGAAGACCATATACAAATTTACTGGTTCCTTCCTTGTCTCAGGAGGCTGTGGGCAGACCTAAGTTTTGTGGCCTGAGCTCTGGAAACTGTCATGGGGTCACTGTGACCACAGCAACAGCTGCTCGACATGATTAATTAATTAGCTTTTAATTTTGACATTTAACTATTATTTTTTACAGTAAATTATTATTTTTTTTTCGAAAACCTTCTCTTATAGTAGTCCAAAGGGGACTATAAGTGGTTACTGGACGGCCCCTCAGGGATTAGGGGCCTCTCAATCTTTAAGCTTTATTTGGTACATCATAATGGTTCCTACTTCATGTTACGTTCTTCAATGTTCTCTCCCTAGGCGGCCCTCAAGCTTAAGCTTCATTAGGTACAGATCCTGGTAACCTAACTTTGGTTTGACTCTCATGGATCTTCTACTAGGGGACTCAAAGCTTATGCTTCATTATAATACAGCATACTCGGTGGTACCTTCCTTCTGTTTGCTCTCACTGGATCTTCTCCCATAGGGGCCCTCATGCTTAAGCTTCAATTAGGTACAGCATACTGGTACACTAAATTCTGTTTGTCTCTCATGGATCATCTCCCTAAAGTATTGACATTTTCGTTCAGGTTTCCTCTTTGTAATCTTTCAGGAGTGTTTCCCTTGGGTCCCCACTGCAGCTTGCCTACGCAAGTTGAACTGAGGAGAGCAACGGGCACAAGTAAGATTCATACCACGAGGTGGAGTTAGAAACCGCGATACAGGAGTCGTATATCTCCAAGACCGACGCGTTAGCCTCACTGCGGCCAGAATAGCTGCAATAAGATTCTTGTTAAAGGGCTCTTTGAGGGGACTTGGCAAGCTAGAGTTCGTCACTGCCATGTGGGGAGATTGTTCTGTAAAAAACTTGCATATTGTTGGTCACAGTGGTGCCTATGCTAACCTTCTTTGGTTGTAGAATTATGACATTGTTGACGAATCTTATAGTGGATAGCTGGTCCCCAGTGGCTAACGCGTAGGTCTGGAGTTTTGAGACTCTCTGGTCGCGGGTTCTAACCCCACCGTGGTACTGCTATTGTTTGCAATAGTGTCATTACGATGTCGTGAGTAATGGGCAAGGTGTTAGGTCATGAATGATTGCCCTAACGCCTTGGCAGGGGCGAGATCATAGGGGAAGAGGCGTGAGGGGCAACAGAAGGCCTTCTGCACCTGGTGGGAGAGGATTGTGGTGCGGATGTGGAACTTTATCTAGTGTGTTGGTTTGCTGCAGTGACAGCCTGGTTGATCAGGAGTCCGGTCTGGCCGCCTTACACCGTGAGAGTCGTCACATGGTGAGAGAGAATGAGAGATAAAAACAGATATTGAACAAAGAGAGAGAGAGAGCGTGATAAACATAAGAATATAAACAGAGAGAGAGAGAGAAGAGAGAGACGAGAGAGTAGAGAGATGAGAGGAAAGAGAGATAACAGATATATGAACAAAGAGAGAGAAGAGAGATAACAGACAGACAATAAACAAAGAGAGAGAGAGAGAGACGAGAGGAGAGAGAGAGAGAGATAACAGATATATGAACAAAGAGTGAGAGAGAGAGATGAGAGAGTGATGAGAGAGATAAACAGACAAGACATAAAAACAAAGGAGAACGAGAGAGAGAGAGCAAGAGAGTCGAGAAGAGTATTAATGTGTGAGTGTGGTGGGGGTTGTTAGGGGAATATGACCCCCCCCCCGCTCCCCAATGTGTGGTTTGTAGGGTTCGGGGGGGTTATCTTAGTGGATTTGTGGATTGCCATAGAGAGGAGAGAGAGATAATAGAGAAATAGAGAAAGAAGAGAGACTCAACAGAGACATAAACAAAGACGAGAGAGACAGACTTAAAAGAGAGAGACGAGAGATGAGAGAGAGAGAGTGGTGTAGTGGAAAGTAATCTCAGTGACGTAAACTTATTTAATTACCAAATTTTATTTTAATACAGGATATTTTTTACCTCATGCAAATTATGTCTCCAAATTTTACGTCGGTTTTTGAGCAAATCCAGCAACCCCAAAAAAAATAAAAAACTCAAAAAAATTTATATATTTACACAAATTTTCACTGGCCAAAATTACATTATATATTTTTCTCTTTATTTTTGTTCACATTTCTTTCTAACAATCGGGTTAAAAAATAATTTAAAAAAATAAACATGTTTCAATGAATGAAGTGAAGGAAAATATAATTATAACACGGACATAGAGAGGAGCTGACAGGACTGACAGGAAGGAGGTTACGTTACGTTACGTTACGTTCGTTACGTTTCGTTACGTTACGTTACGTTACGTTACGTTAGGTAAGGTTAGGTTTTAGGTAAGTTAGCTTAGGTATGTTAGGTTAGATTAGGTTCTAGGTTAGGTTAAGTTAGGTTATCGTTAGTTAGGTTAGGTTACGTTCGTTAGGTTACGTTAGGTAAGGTTGCTTAGGTTATGTCTAGGTTAGATTAGGTAGGTTAGGTTAAGTCTAGGTTAGTTAGGTTAGGTTTAGGTTACGTTAGGTTACGTTACGTTAGTCTAGGTTAGGTAAGGTTAGCTTAGGTTAGGTTAGTTACGTTACGTTCCGTTAGGTTTACGTTTACGTTTGGTATGGTTAGCTTAGGTTAGTTAGGTTTCGTTACGTTAGGTTAGGTTAGGTAAGGGTTAGCTTAGGGTTTTATGTCTAGGCTTAGATTAGGTTAGGTTAGGTTAAGTATAGGTTAGGTTAGGTTAGGTCTCTAGGTTAGGTTACGTTTCGTTAGGATTAGGGTTAGGTAAGGTTAGCTTAGGTTATGTTAGGTTTAGATTAGGTTAGGTGTAGGATTAAGTTTAGGTTACGTTAGGTAAGGTTTGCTTAGGTTAGGTTAGGTTAGGTTTACGTTAGGTTTGGTTAGAGTAAGGTTAGCTTAGGTTATGTTAGGTTAGATTGTGTTAGTTAGTAAGTTAGGTTAGGTTCGGCAGGATACTGGGCAATGTCTCTGACGCGGGCGGTGCTTTGTTAGTTGATGAGATGCCGTTTGGAGCGTTTGGTCGTTTGACGAGGCCTTTCCACTGGTTTAGCACGCGTCCACACCCCTTTAAAAATTATGGTACAGTAAGGAGAGGAGGAATATAATTGAGCAATGTAGACAGACGGGACGGAGAGGTGTAGGAAAGGAAGCTAGATAGGAAGTGTTGGTGGTGGTACGTAAGTATAGTGGACCAGTCAGTGAAAGACCAAGTGGACAGCACTGCTCAGGGGATTCCAGGGGCCCAATCCCATAAAGACTAGAGGAGAAATGCAGGGGAACCACCGGGGCCCATAAAGACTAGAGGAGCACTGCCAGGGGATATCAGGGGCCATAAAGACTAAGAGGAGCACAGCAGTGGAGCTAGGGGCCCAAGATGGGTAGGAACTAAAACCCAGAGGAGGGAGGGGAAAAATAATTTATACAGGTCCAAATACCCAAGGCAGAATAAGAAAAAAAATAGAAAGAGGAAAGGGAGGAGAGAGTGAGGTAGTTGAAGGACTAGAAAATAACCAGGTTAAGTCACGGGTGTTCTAAAGTTTGGAGTTTTTTACTTGGAGTGGGAAAGGAAAAAGGCATCTACAGAGACAAAGCCACGGACTCTTAAAACTTCATACTAGGATTGTTGTGTATGTTGGAGGATTTAAAACCAGACGGCGACTGTGAAAGTTAGAAGTTGAGTAGACAGTTTTAGCAGGAGACCAGTTGTGAGGGAAAAGTTCAATAGATAAGAGAAGCGAGGGAATGTATAGTAACATATGTTTCATTGCCGGATACTTGTAAGGTAGGGTCAAGTCCAGGCTCCGCTGTTTTCCCCTCCCCCTTTTTTCCCCCTCCCCGAAAGTGATAGTTTGATTGCCGGCTGCTTGTTAAAGTAGGGTCAGTCTAGCTCCGGCTATCCCTACCCCTCCCTCTCCCCCACCCCGAAAGGTGAGGTGTGGGGGGGCTACGGTCTCAAAAAAGTAAATCTACTCTCGACTCACAGCTCCAACACTACTGTAACGTACATCGCCCCCCTGAACATATTTTAGTGGACTTTTTGGTTGTAAAGCTATCATTTTGACCAATAATTTAACTTGGTCCTTTTCAGTCTTTATTGTTTTAAATGTTTTAATAATCACCACATCCTTTTAGGTATTGTTCTATCATGGTGAGTGATTTCTTATGCAGTGGGTAATATGTACTCTTTACCAAGCTTGGAATGACAGAGAAGGGTCACCTGCCAACATAAACAAGAAGACAGAAGGTGTACGGACTAACGTCCTGAGTCGTCCCATGTTTAATCTAACTTTCTGTTATGTAAGCCAACACTGGACTAGCCCTCATCTATAGCAGTGGAACGAACCTGTTTTCCTGTCATCTGAAATAATTATTCTCGGCTCACTATGTGAAAAAACGGAGACGGTGGTGGTCACCAACACCTGCTACCCCCCCACTACATCAGCAACGGCTTCAGATTTCAACAACACTCAGTGTCACCAACAACTGTCACCCCATTACCACGATATACCTATATTTGCGTGAGTTAAAATTTGTAATTTTTTTTCTTTTCATTTTTTCTTTTTTCTATCAATTTTGGATACCCATTATGTTTTATTGTTTTACATTTTTCCGTTTTAAATATGAATGTGTTTATCCATTGTCTGTGTATTTAGTTCTTTTTCTATTCTTTATTTTCCTGAGGAGGAGCCAGCCTTGGTTATACTGACGGAAGTTGTTACAGGGCTGAGTTACGCTTCACTAGTGCGCGTCCTTGCCAGGATCAATTACTGAATCAAGATTCATTCCATCTCGAAATCTACCATTGGCAAACTTCAACGCCGCATACCACAACGGTTACCACCAGCCATGAGTATCATTCTCTATGGTAGGACTACGGTACAGGTATTTAAAAGATTTGGTTGATTGTTTAGTCTCAATTTATATAAGTAAGTCAGGCTGGATATAATATTAATTTTGCCACTTTTTTTCCGAGCTTTGATGAATAACACTTTGGAGGATTAGACTCTAGGGACCCGTGTTTTTCAGTGACAATTTGTTTCATTGAGAGCTCTTTAATTTTATCAAGGGAACGGTCGTAGGACACTCTGATTTGTTGGTGTGAAGGATTGGATGGTCTAGGGACCCCATTCTTACTTACTGTTATTTGCTTGGAACTGGCATAGAACCTTTGTTTTAATTAATACATATTGTTTAAGTGAAGTAGGGATCGAGCCCTCTGGTTTAATTTCTACAGTTGTGTGGAGCAGAAATTGAACCTCCATTTTCTTTGATACCTGTTCATTTTTCCCCTCGGTAGTTTAAGTTTTCTTGACAAGTATGGAGGAATACCAGTTTTGGTTGAATGCTGGAAGTAAGTTAGGAATTACAGGGAAAATTTAGGAATCTTTCATAGGTGCTAAGATCAGGAACAAGACTGAAAAGAGAGAGAATGAGAGAGAAGAGAGACAGTTAGAAAGGGAACAGAGAGTGAATAAGGATGAGAGAAAGAATAGAGGGGAGAGAATCAGAAAGAAGAAAGAGGAAGAGAGAATAAAAAATGAGTAGATGAATTGAAAGAAGAAAACCAAGATAGACGTTAGAAAGGGAGAGGAGAGGAAGACAAAAATGAGCATGATAAACTTGATCATGAGGAGAGAGCTGAGTAGTGAGGACAAGCTAAAGTACGTGAGGAACAAGTTTAAATTAAGAGAACTGAGGAAAAGAGCAAAGAGATGGAAGTCTGAGGAAAAAGCTTGAGAACATGGGACATAAAGCTAGAGAACTTGTGTTAATAGAGAGAGAAAAGGATCGCGAGCTCGAAAAGCTCGCCTTGAATTAAGAGAATAAAAAGATTAACTTTACACCAACAAACAATTAGAGGAAGGTGTAATTGAACATCCTGCAGTACAGTGCACATATTCCAACACTTAATTTACTCCCTTCACAGAGGGGGAAGGACTAACTTCATACAATTATCAGGTTTGGAAATACAGTAGCCTCTGTGAATGGCCTGCTGGACACCTGGGCGGCTGACCAGGGTTAGGAATGTTATATTCTGGGTACGCTTGAATATCTATGCCAACTTTGTCGAAGGATTATAGTAATTATAAACCTATGAAGAGGACAATCCTTAAAAGCATTCAAAAACCACTAATTCTTACAGGAAAGATTTCAGGTATTGCCACCTTACAGCCTGGCCAGAACTTTCAGCAGTTTAAGGTAACACTTTTCGTTTGTTCGACTTTTGGCTGGTTTAGAGAGTTCAGAATTGATCACTGTTATTATGAATCTCTCTAGTAGATCATGGTTGGTTGCTGACCAGTTCCTGACAGCTCTTTCCCACCAGATAAGTCATTCTTTAGTGAAAACATAACCTTATTAAAGCTGAGGAAGTTGCTGAGGCCGCTGCTGACTTGTATGCTGAGGCTCACAATTCCTAATAAAGACCTAAAGGGAATCGAACCCCTATAGGGCAAAGGGTTTATCAAGTGACCCTTAAGAAATCAAAGCCTCTAGTGGATAGTAAGTGACTTTTTTATTCCTGTTTGTCATTTGTTGTGGTGTTAAGGGACTTAAAAACGGTTCAGATTGTCCTTCTATGAAGGTCCAAAAGTTGGAAGATGTTATTAAAGACGAAATGACCAAGCACCTTCCTGTCAGGGACGTTAATGGAAGTTTATGTATCTTCCTTTTTTCGAGACACTGGATGCTACAATGCATAGTCATTTCTGATAAGATGTTCCATAACCCCATAAAGAAACTTATTCCTATGCTATACTTACAGACTACTGGGGCACCGGTACGGACACTTTTTCTACCATCCGTTGTTACATTAGGTCCTATAGGTTCACAGGTTGGCCTGAAGCCGTACTAGCTCCCATCCTTCTTGCTCCGTACTTTTAGGTAATGTAATAAGGTGCCATTTTCCTTCTGAGGTTGACCTTTCAATCACAAAGATGGACCTTAAGTGCTTTCAGATCTTTCCTGTAGTGTCAGAGATGCTCCTCGAAAGTTCAGATAGACAATTCTCGTGAGATTCATGTGGGATTATAAATCCTGTGATGCTACTATCGGAACAGCGCGGAGAGTAGTGGATCACGTTCACTTGTTAGATGAAAAGTGATAAGTGAATATATCGCCCCGATACATAAAATGTCTTGACTAGGGCTCAGACCCCCCCAAATTAGCCCCAGGCTTTCTCCTTCGGTCCATCTTTGATTTTCACTGACTTAAGCCTTTTGATTTATCGTAACGGACTCCTTTGTCAATTTACAAGTATTTGTCCTTCTATTCAGTAATTACCATAATGCCGCGAAACAAAATCAAGTTATCCAAAGGAAAAACTTTTCACTTTATTTTGTTATATAAAAGGTTATCTTGTGCAAAGTCAGTATTCATATTTAAATTCAGATTGAGATAGACTATTCCATCTTTAGTTTGTTACTAAGTCAATGTAGAGAGACTGTTCTTTTAAAATGACTCATGAGCTTAGCTGTGCCGGCATTTCCTCGCTCGTTAAAACCTTAAATAAAATTTGGGGAAACCTATTTTTGGCCAAAAATGTCCTCAGATGTCATACCTTTTGTAGTAGATCGTGTTATGTTTGCCAACTGTCATCCTCCGATGTACCAGTCGTGTACCTTGCGTTAAAATGCCTATCTTTTCGGTTACGTTTTGAAAGAGTAGCTAATTGACATCGTTTGGTCCTTTATCTCCACTTTCATCAGGGGGACATTGATAAATATTAACATTAGTTGATTTTGCTTAGTGTTTCCATGAAGCCGTACCCTTAATGACCATAACTACAGTACAGAGGTGGCTGAAGACCCTTTTGTCAATTCTCCAGAGTGGCAATTTCCCTGAGAATTTTGTCTGACCGTGGGACACAATTCACATCTGACTTAATGCAACATCTATACCAACTTCTGGGCTGTGAAGTCCTCTCTTCACCACAACCCTATCATCCAAGCTGTAATGGGAGGATTGAGCAGCCTGCATTCGATTCTCAAGTCCATTTTAAGGAAATTTGCTCCCTTAAACCTATGGGAGTGGCTTCGTTACATACCCTGTTGCTTTGTTTGCCATGAGGGAAGTTTCATCAGTGACTCTTTGGGGTTTTCCACCTTTTGAACTTCTCTATGGTAGACAGACAGAGGTCCATTTGTCCATCCTTCATGTCTTATGGACTAATGAGTAGGTAAATGATTGAGAGTTTCAGTCTTCTTACTAGTTTCTCCCATTGGACCTTAGATCACAAACTTGAGGAGTCTCTGACATTGTTTCGAAAAGCCTAAGCTTGTACAATGCGACCAGTACAAAACCTTTTTGATTCCAAAAGTCAGAGGATAAGTTTTAAAGTAGGGGATGTAGTTCTGAGTCTTTTGTTATCTAGTCAAAATAAATTATTATGTAGCATGGAAAGGTCCTATATAAGTATTAAAATTTGTGGGATAGTGACTCACTCTCATAAGAAGTCAAGGGGTTACTTAGTGTATATAGCAACATCCTTAAAAAATTTACCGAGAAATTCGGGTTAATGCCTTATTAACTTTGACTTAGTTTTTCCACTCGAACTGGATAAGACAACTGAAGAATGTAAGGTGTGTGTAATTGACACTCTAACTTAGAACTATGATGATGAGATACTACAGACGTGGTGACTCTTGACCACTCGGGACGCTACAAACATTAATATTAATGAAATCTCTTGGGATGACCATAAGAGACATGAACTACTTCAATGTGTAACTTTTCAGACGTCCTTTACTGATATTACAGTTGTTTCCTCCACGGTTTGTCCATAAGTTTGACTTAGTGACGGACAATCGATCAATCGGAAATTATACCCTGTTCCAGTTCACCTTAGGGATGCCATTTGTCCGAGAGGTAGACAAATTATTGATTCTAAAGATCATTGATCACTTCAGTATCTGCATATTGCTCTCCAGTATCATGGTTTAAGAAGGAGGTAATTCATATTAGTTTGCTATTGTCTTCAGAGGCTTTAATGCTATAAGAGCTCCGGCTGGGTTGCTGTGCACTATGCCCCTTAATAGATAGCGATTTACACAAGTTTTAAGACGCTTCCTTCATTTCAGAGATTGATATTGCACTGCTTTTCTTATAGTATTGTTAGTTCCTCTTCTAAGCTGTACACGCTTTTTCCTATCCCCCCATGGTCTGATTGCCGTATAGAACTATGCCTTCGGTTTTGTCTGTTTTGGTTAATGCTGTGCTCCTATGTTGAGACTGATGAGAAAGGTCATTGGCAATATGCCAAATGTATCAGTTATTTTGATAACTTTACGTAATGACATCCAGTGGATGCGAACATATCCAAACATTAACATATGATTTTCCGTAGGTTACGCTTCATGGCTAACTGCCATGCCGAAGAATGTTCCTTGGGTATATAACAAGATTAGTTTTCTTGGACTGATACTTTCTAATAATCTCTCTGCAGCATCTCCCCATGTAAGATCAAAGCTTTATTAGAATTTTAATTCCCCAATTCAAGAAGCTCATGTTAGCTTTCTTGGGTTCTGGAAATATTTATGCACGGTTTATCCCGAACCTTACGGATCTTACAGGCATCTTATCTGACTCACACCCATACATTAAAAAGTCTGTGTAAGGAAACTCTTGAACTTTCCGACGTAGCTCAGGAAGTGTTTAATGAGATTTAAAAGTATCTTTTCGAAAGTACCATTTACTCTAAGATTCAGATATTAATAAATACATTTTGTTTTATGTACTGATGCCTCCCAATACTGGCTTAGGTAGCGGTTGCTCAACTACAATTACCTGTTGGTACTCCCTTCCCTGTATGCTTCCTAAGCAGAAACCCTTCCCGCGAAGGACGAGACCATGTACTACAACCACTAGAAAAGGAATTATCTTGGCCCTTGGGTGGGGTATCTCCAAGCTTAATTTTTATTTGCTGGAAAAGATTTCATTTTTGAACGGACCAACAAACCTTTGCTATACCTAGAACTAGAAAACTTTTAAGGAACCACATTCGCCTCTGAGGTGGACTTTTGGCACTCCAGCTTTTAAGTTCATATGTGTATTCAATGGTTCATCCAATTATTTCTCTGACCGGTTTGTCATGACAGTAGAAGATTTGTTGTCCTTACGCGGCTTCCACTGTTAGTACTTTTTCCCCTCACCTATTTTTCTTATTCTCCTTAACTTTAGTCTTTGTATGGGGGAAGAGTCGGTGTGAGGGAAAAAAGTTCAAGATTGATGTAGCGCGAGGGAGTGTAATTAGTCAGAGTAACATATAGTTTCATGCCGGGCTACTTGTTATGTTAAGGTAGGGTATTATTAACTAGGGTAAAGTCCAGCTTCCGCTATTCCCCCCCCCCTTTTTTTCCCCCTCCCCGAAGTGTAGTTTGTTTGCCGCTGCTTGTTAAGGTAGGGTCAGTTTAGCTCACGCTATCCCTTCCCTCCCTTTCCCCCGAAAGGTGACGTGTGGGGCCGCGCGTCAAACAGTAAAGCACTAGACTCACAGCTCCCAACACTACTGTAAGGTATGCCTGATCATATTTTAGTGGACTTATTGTTGAAAGCTTCACTTTTGACAATAATTAACTTGGTTCTTTCATGTCTTTATCTGTTAAATGTTTTTTTATTCACCACCATCTTCTAGGTATTGTTACTTATCATGGAGAGTGATTTCTTAAGCAGTGGGTATCTGTCTCTTACAGCTCTGGAATGACAGAGAGGGTCACTGCCAACCACGAGAAGAATAGAAGGAGACAGGACTATCGTCCTGAGACGTTCCATGTTATTCTACTTACCTGTTATGTTAGCCAACCACAGGACCTAACCCCTCATTCATAGCTGTGGTAACGACCTGTTTTCCTGTCATCTGAAAAAAATATAATTCTCGGCTCACTCTCGTGAGTACGTGCCGGTGGTGGTCACCAACACCTGGGACACCCCCATTACACGTTATTACCTATTTTAGCGTTGTAGTTCAAATGTAATTTTTTTCGTTTCATTTTTCATTTTTCTTTCAATTAGGATACCCAATCATGTTTTATTGTTTTACATTTTCCGTTTCTAAATAATAAAGTGTTTATCATTGTCTGTTATTATTTCTTTTTCTATTCATTAATTTTCCTGAGGAGAAGCCAGCTTTGGTAATACTGACTGAAGTTGTTACAGGGCTGAGTAAGCCTTCACACCAGTCAATAGGATGACCGTGATCTCTGACGTGACAGAAAAAAGCATTGTTGGTGTCGGCAAGCCCAACACTACTTTTGTGCTCCCTAAGCCTGTCGGAAAGAGAACGGCCAGTTACTGAAGAGGACAAGAGGAACATGAAATAGAGTAGATATCAGGATAATCTATAGAGGGAGGAGTGGCGTGAACTAGATTGGTACGAAGAGTGTTAGTCTGGCGGAAAGTAAGTTTGATGTCTAAAGAACGGAGAGAGTTGTTGAGATTAGAAAGACTGGAAATGTAGGGAAGGCAGAGGACAGGAGAGTTCTCGGGAGTAGAGAGTTTGGAAGAAAAGAAATTACGTTTAGCACGTGAGAAGGCAATCTTTGAAATGGGAAGGGTAGCCAAGACGAGAAAATGAATTACGAAGAGTCGAAATTTTTAATTCAAGGAACTGCGGATCACAAATGTGGAGAACACAGAGAAAGAGAGAGATAAGAACACTTTTCTTAACAACAGAAAGCCTAAGAAAAGTGGTGAATGTACATGCCACTGTACACAGACTTGCGGTACACGGAAAAAACAAAACGTGTATCTGAGCGGTGGACACGAACAACAAGGAAAGGAATTTCTCCCTACGAGCCCCGCGAGGGCGGGGAATGTGGCTAGGCCTGGGGACAGTTGGTCCCAAAGATGAGGAGGTGCTTGTCCCTCCTCCCATGGGAGACTTAAGTCTCTAGACACTCCCCAGATAGGGAGCCAAGGCCGGGTCACCACAACTTGGAAAAGACCCGGGCCGGGAGAGTACCGGCGAATAAAAAAAAAAAAAAAAAAAAGGAAAGGAAGCAAGGAATTAGATTCCCATTCAGCTTTACACCTAATGGAAGAAGCAAGATTGTTAATGGGATCGAGAAATGGTTTTAAGAGACCAGAGTCACGAGGACACAGAGCGAAGATGTCATCAACATAGCGCAGCCAGAGTGAAAGTCGCACAACAACAGTAGTAACAAGAACAGTCACAAAGTATTCGATGTTGAGAGTAGCAAGAACAGGTGATAGAGGAGATCCCAGAGCAACACCCAGAGCAACACCCAGAGCAACACCTAGAGCAACACCCAGAGCAACACCCAGAGCAACACCCAGAGCAACACCCAGAGCAACACCCAGAGCAACACCCAGAGCAACACCCAGAGCAACACCCAGAGCAACACCCAGAGCAACACCCAGAGCAACACCCAGAGCAACACCCAGAGCAACACCCAGAGCAACACCCAGAGCAACACCCAGAGCAACACCCAGAGCAACACCCAAGGTTTGAGAATATTGTGTGCGGATTATTTGTGTATTGTTCCAGTCACAGTATTGTGCCTTCTTTGTGTATTGTTCCAGTCACAGTATTGTACCATCTTTGTGTATTGTTCCAGTCACAGTATTGTGCCATCTTTGTGTATTGTTCCAGTCACAGTATTGTGCCATCTTTGTGTATTGTTCCAGTCACATATTGTGCCATCTTGTGTAATTTTTCCAGTCACAGTATTGTGAAATCTTTGTGTATTGTTCCAGTCACAGTATTGTGCCTTCTTTGTGTATTGTTCCAGTCACAGTATTGTGCCTTCTTTGTGTATTGTTCCAGTCACAGTATTGTGCCTTCTTTGTGTATTGTTCCAGTCACAGTATTGTGCCTTCTTTGTGAAATTTTTCCAGTCACAGTTTTGTGCCTTCTTTGTGTATTGTTCCAGTCACAGTATTGTGCCTTCTTTGTGTATTGTTCCAGTCACAGTATTGTGCCTTCTTTGTGTATTGTTCCAGTCACCATATTGTGCCTTCTTTGTGTATTGTTCCAGTCACAGTATTGTGCCTTCTTGTGTTATTGTTCCAGTCACAGTATTGTGCCATTTTTGTTATTGTTCCAGTCACAGTATTGTCCTTCTTTTTTGTATTGTTCCATCACAGTATTGTGCCATCTTTGTGTATTGTTCCCGTCACAGTATTGTGCCATCTTTGGGTGTTTTGTTCCAGTCACAGTATTGTGCCTTCTTTGTTATTTTTTCCAGCACAGTATTGTGCCATCTTTGTGTATTGTTCCAGTCACAGTTGTTGCCTTCTTTGGGGTATTGTTCCAGTCACAGTATTGTGCCATCTTTGTGTATTGTTCCAGTCACAGTATTGTGCCATCTTTGTGTATTGTTCCAGTCACAGTATTGTGCCTTCTTTGTGTATTGTTCCAGTCACAGTATTGTGCCTTCTTTGTGTATTGTTCCAGTCACAGTATTGTGCCTTCTTTGTTTTGTTCCAGTCACAGTATTGTGCCATCTTTGTGTTTTGTTCCAGTCACAGTATTGTCCCATCTTTGTGTATTTTGTTCCAGTCCAGAAATTGTGCCTTCTTTGTGTATTGTTCCAGTCACAGTATTGTGCCTTCTTTGTGTATTGTTCCAGTCACAGTATTGTGCCTTCTTTGTGTATTGTTCCAGTCACAGTATTGTGCCATCTTTGTGTATTGTTCCAGTCACAGTATTGTGCCATCTTTGTGTATTGTTCCAGTCACAGTATTGTGCCTTCTTTGTGTATTGTTCCAGTCACAGTATTGTGCCTTCTTTGTGTATTGTTCCAGTCACAGTATTGTGCCTTCTTTGTGTATTGTTCCAGTCACAGTATTGTGCCTTCTTTGTGTATTGTTCCAGTCACAGTATTGTGCCTTCTTTGTTTTTTTGGTTCCGTCACAGTATTGTGCCATCTTTGTGTTTTTGTTCCAGTCACAGTATTGTGCCATTTTGTTTGTTCCAGTCACCATATTGTGCCTTCTTTGTGTATTGTTCCAGTCACCATATTGTGCCTTCTTTGTGTATTGTTCCAGTCACAGTATTGTGCCTTCTTTGTGTATTGTTCCAGTCACAGTATTGTGCCTTCTTTGTGTATTGTTCCAGTCACCATATTGTGCCTTCTTTGTGTATTGTTCCAGTCACAGTATTGTGCCTTCTTTGTGTATTGTTCCAGTCACAGTAATTGGCCTTCTTTGGTATTGTTCCAGTCACAGTATTGTCCCTTTTTTGTGTATTGTTTCCAGTCACAGTATTGTCCCTTTTATTTGTATTGTTCCACCACAGTATTGTGCCTTCTTTGTGTATTGTTCCAGCCCACAGTATTGTGCCTTCTTGTGTATTTTTTCCAGTCACAGTATTGTGCCATCTTTGTGTATTTTTCCATCACAGAAATTGTGCCTTCTTTGTGTATTGTTCCAGTCACAGTATTGTGCCTTCTTTGTGTATTGTTCCAGTCACAGTATTGTGCCATCTTTGTGTATTGTTCCAGTCACAGTATTGTGCCTTCTTTGTGTATTGTTCCAGTCACAGTATTGTGCCATCTTTGTGTATTGTTCCAGTCACCATATTGTGATTTTTTTTGTTTATAATAATTCTAGTCAAAAAAAATATTTTTAAATGTTAAAAAAAAAAAAATTATTTTAAAAAAAAAAAACATTGGAAAGAATAAATCGTTTATTATTTTTCTCTCAATAAATTCTCTTTATATTTGAAGATTTACAGAATGGTCGAAAAAATCCTAATTCTTAGAATTTTTTCTCTCCTCACAATTCTAATTTCAAAAATCATTTTTGGGAATTGAGTCTCTAATTTAATTTTTCAAATGATGGGAAAAATTCCAAGTCGAAGAAATGGAATACATTTTTTTTTTTGTCTCTGGGTAATATTAATTTGTTCCTTCTTTGATATTTTCTGTTTACATCTTCATCCAATTTTTGCATCCTTCCTTATTTCTAACGGTAATTCTGCTGGTTACTGTTGCTTGAGAACGGGGAGGCAGCAACGGTAATGCCTTAGTTACTGTTACTTGAGTACAGTGAGGCAGCAACGGTAATGCTGCTGGTTACTGTTGCTTGAGAACGGGGGGGAAGCAACGGTAATGCCGTTAGTTACTGTTACTTGTGTACAGTGAAGCTGCAACGGTAAGGCCACTAGTTACTGTTGCTTGAGAATGGGGAGGAAGCAACGGTAATGCCGTTAGTTACTGTTACTTGTGTACAGTGAAGCAGCAACGGTAATGCCGTTAGTTACTGTTACTTGTGTACAGTGAAGCAGCAACGGTAATGCCGTTAGTTACTGTTACTTGTGTACAGTGAAGCTGCAACGGTAAGGCCGCTAGTTACTGTTGCTCGAGAACGGGGAGGAAGCAACGGAAATGCCGTTAGTTACTGTTACTTGTGTACAGTGAAGCATCAACGGTAATATCGTTGGTTACTGTTGCTTGAGAACGGGGAGGAAGCAACGGTAATGGCGTTAGTTACTGTTACTTGTGTACAGTGAGGCATCAACGGTAATATCGTTGGTTACTGTTGCTTGAGAACGGGGAGGAAGCAACGGTAATGCCGTTAGTTACTCTTACTTGAGTACAGTGAGACAGAAACGGTAATGCCGTTAGTCACTGCTACTTGAGTACAGTGAAGCAGCAACGGTAATGCCATTGGTTACTGTTACTTGAGTACAGTGAGGCAGCAACGGTAATGCCGTTGGTTACTGTTACATGAGTACAGTGAAGCAACAACGGTAATGCTGTTAGTTACTGTTACTTGAGGACGGTGAGGCAGCAACAGTAATGGCTTTAGTTACTGTTGCTGTAGAACGGTGAGGCAGCAACAGTAATGGCTTTAGTTACTGTTGCTGCAGAACGGTGAGGCAGCAACAGTAATGGCTTTAGTTACTGTTGCTGCAGAACGGTGAGGCAGCAACAGTAATGGCTTTAGTTACTGTTGCTGCAGAACGGTGAGGCAGCAACAGTAATGGCTTTAGTTACTGTTGCTGCAGAACGGTGAGGCAGCAACAGTAATGGCTTTAGTTACTGTTGCTGCAGAACGTGAGGCAGCAACAGTAAGTCACGTGTCGTGTGACTGTTTCTTTGTCCCGCGACACACATCCAACAGCTGTGTTTTATGTCTGAGAATGTGGAGTTTTCGGGGGAGGGGGGAGGGGGAGGGAAGGGGGAGGGGGTAGGGGGATGAGGGATGGGGTGGGGGGAGGGAGATCGGGAGTGGTGGAGGGAAGGAGTTGTGTTGGAGGGGGTAATGGAGTTTGTAGGTACGAAGGTAGGGAGGTAGGGAGGAAGGACATATGGTGAGATTAGGTAGAGAGATAGATAGTTGGATCGATAGAGAGAGAGAGAGAGAGAGAGAGAGAGGGATGTAAGTAGAGACTAACGAAAGACTAAATGAAGGAAGAATTAAAATTTGGAGGATCTGAAGGACGGAATGAAAGAAGAGATGGAGGATTAGAGGAAGCAGCAATGGAACGGTTGAAAAGGGGAGAGAGAGAGAGTGTGTAAGGTACGAACACAAGTACCATCTGCTGGTCCTTACCTTAGGGTGGTCACGGACAGGCACCAAGACACGGACGGTGAGCTTGATGGCTTTGTCCTTAGTAACGTCAGCCATTTTTCTCTCTTCTGCTTTTCCTCCTCCTCCTCCTCCTCCTCTCACCCCGGTCTGCAGCCTCTCGATCTCTGGGGAAGAGAAAGTGGACTGGTTACTTACTGGGGAGGGAGAAAAAACAGGATGAGTGCTTTAAAACCTAAATAGTGCTTTGATTTAGGCAAGAGAAACAGTGTGTTGTTACTCTCTAAGAAGGTAAATAAACCTACATTCACTTACATTGTCGATGTTTCGCCCACACAGTCACAGATTAACCTGAAAGGGGAGAGAGTGCACGCATAACAGAAGCCCTTAAATCGTTCGAAACTATCATAAATTGTGTTTGAAGACACCTCCTCCTGTGGGAGCCGTTCTCATTGGCAGTGAATTGTGTCCTATTCCAGTTCATCAGATGGTCGTGGGAACTTCGGTGGTTCACGCAAGAGTTGTTCAACTTGTTCAGCCTTGCTGGCATGATGGTACCCAGAGACGACCCATTTCTGGATGTAACAGTTACTGCCAGAACCCGTGTGTGTGTGTGTGTGTGTGTGTGTGTGTGTGTGTGTGTGTGTGTGTGTGTGTGTGTGTGTGTGTGTTCCTCTGTTAAAATGGTCTTGAAGATGTTGCTGTGTGTTAACGTTCTTGAAGTTAAGTGGAAAAAATGACAGTCTTGAAAGTGTTTGGCAGCAGAGATGGTTGGTGGGTAAGAACACTGTGTCTGGCAGCAGAAATGGTTGGTGGGGTCTGTGTGAGTTGATGCGTGAGGTCCCTCGTGATGAAATGCCGTGGTTGGTATAGCGTCGTGCAGTTGTGTTCAAGGGTTGAGCACTGAGACCGTCAGTGGAGATGTGGAGAGCTCAGGAAATATATACGAGAACAGAGACTTTAGTCCTATTGTCGTGAATGGAAGAGGAGCAAGTCTTGTTGATTAGTGAGTTATGTAAAACCTTGAAGCAAAGGTTGGTGTCACACCAAGAGTATAATTCTACTCCTAGGATTGGCAGTGTGTGCGATTGAATTCACTAGGAATTTCAGTGTGTGAGTGAATTCTACTCCTAGGAATGGCAGTGTGGTTGTATTCTACAACTAGTAATGGCAGTGTGTGGTTGGATTCTTCTCCTAGGAATGGCAGTGTGTGGTTGGATTAAACCCTATGTAAGGTTCATCCTGGATGAGGTTCCTGTGGAATTTTAGGTGTAATAATGTCGACATACAGACAGGATTTGCAAGCAAAAATCTATATTAAAAAGACTGCATTAGAACCCAAAACACATAAACAAATCAAGGTTAGCCTCAACTGCGACTCAATTACGGATTTGTGTTACATGAGGGTGACCGTACGATCCGTACCACAGCTTGTAGGTGCTGTAGATCGTGTTGCTTCTGTGATACTGTAACTAAACCCTCGTAAGAAATGTCAACAGGTCCCCTTGTACATGGCAAAGATACTAATCTTCAGATACACTGAAAATTGGCTTAAACACCAATTACTTATTCGAACTGTTTCTACCAATTATAATACTGTAAAGTTATACGTTGATTATCTAAAGGTAACTGAGTCTTGCTGGAATAAGACAGGAAACACAAATATATCATTTTGACCCATACTGAAGTGGGTATTTCAACACGAGGCTGGTATGACTGTTTCAGTGAGAGGCTGGTAGTACCTATTTTAACAGGAGGCTAGTGTGACTACCTCAACAGGAGGTTAGTAGGGTATGACAAAGTGTCATACCAGTTTTCTCAACGCTTGTTCTCGCTTCTTCCCCTGTCTGTCGTCTCCCTGCTGGTGGTTCTTGGGAGTCACTGGTCTAGCCACCCGGTTCTTGTTTTTTATAAGGGGGAAGCACTAAATCTGTAGAGGTCGTAGAACCTCTGGTCAAGAACCCTTAAATATCGAGAACCTCTCGTTGAGATGTGAATATCGTATAGTCGTCTGGAGTTTATCTGGAGAGAGTTCCGGGGGTCAACGCCCCCGCGGCCAGGTCTGTGACCAGGCCTCCTTAGGTCAGTGTCCCAGGATGCGACCCACACCAGTCGACTAACACCCAGGTACCCAGTTTACTGATGGGGAACATAGACAACAGGTGGAAAGAAACACGTCCAATGTTTCTACTCTGGCTGGGAATCGAACCCAGGCCCTCACCGTGTGAAGCGAGAGCGTTAACCAGAGCGCTTGCCACAGCTTCAGACTCCAAGCTCCACCTGTTTCAAATCTCTGTGTAAGGACTACAGGTGGACTATGTTGTGGTCAAGTGTATTGTAACGTGAATCTTGACAGTCTCCCTCCCTTCCTCTCTCTCTCTCTCTCTCTCTCTCTCTCTCTCCTCTCTCTCTCTCTCTCTCTCTCCTCTCTCTCTCTCTCTCTCTCTATCTCTCTCCTGTCAAGACTAACTCCTACCGCCCTTCTCCTTGCCTGCTACAAACTCAATTCAATAGTCCCTTCTCACTCAGGTGTCAATTTCTGAGGGCATTTCTGATTCCCCCAGAGGAAGCCCTACCTACCTTCCTCTCTCTCTCTCTCTCTCTCTCTCTCTCTCTCTCTCTCTCTCTCTCACACACACACACACACACACACACACACACAAGACAATGTAAGACATACACTAGGCAATTCACTTAAGGGTTTCCCGTAGCTCGATCGGTAGCGCACTCAGCTCACACATTGAGGTCCGGAGTTCTAATCTCCGCCGGTATGGCTGGAAAACATTAGGGAAGTGTTTCCATAAGACACCTGCTGTTCCTGTTCACCCGTCAGTAAAACGGGTACCTGGGAGTTAGTCGACTGGTGTGGGTCGCATCCTGGGACAAAACTGACCTAATTTACCCGAAATGCTTTTAATAACAAGCGGCTTTCTATATAGTAGTATGTCATTGATGTCAGCTATGCTCTGTATACCTTGTACGTGTACTTGTAGTAAATAGAGATATTATTATTATAAGATTGACTGATTAGATTGACTCAAGGCAGAGGGACTGATTAGCTCAAACTCCTGAGCTTCACCTTTCTTTGTATAGGACTGATGAAGACAGTGTGTGGCGATACGTTTCCCTCAGTAAAGATACCCAAGTGCTGCACACATGTCTAATTAATCAACCACTAACATGCCCGGACATTTGGGGCAATTGAGTTGCGGTTCTTGAGGTGACTTTGCTTATCTCTAATAGTCTAAAGAAAATATCTTTAAATATCGAACAGTGTGTTTTTAATCAGACGTTCGAACACTCAGATCTTACTTTAATCACTGTTTATCTCTATTAAAGTATTTTTGAATGGTGGTAAATAGGTGACATGCAGCCTTAATGACCCTCGTGTAGTAGACTGACTTTACATCCCACTAACCAATTAGCTACAGGAAACAGGTACTTGTGTAATTACATGGAAATCAAAACAAAAGCTTATTAGATGCCTAATTTATTTTAGACAGTTACTTTTGGAGTGTGAAGTGAACCCACTGACAAGATTCAGAAAATATGCCGACAGCTGGGCTCTGGATTGGTCGTTCCGGGAAACTGTGTAAGCCAAACCAATTGGGAAATCAGGTGAGGGCTTAGGAATCCGTCATGGTCAATAGGAGTCGAAGAGTGCGTAGGTATTGTACAATGGCTGGGAATGTTCACGGAAGCACCGAATCAGTGTGGATTACAGTGTACATACACAGAGGTGCACATATTCAAATCCCCAGTTGGTAGCGCACTCAGCTCACACACTGAGGTCCGTGGTTCAATCCCCGGTACAGGTGAAAACATTTGGGAGTGTTTCATTAAGACACCTGCTGTCCCTGTTCACCTGGGTGTTAGCCGCTGGTGTGGGTCGCATCCTGGGGACAATATTAACCTTATTTGCCCGATATGCTCTGCATAACAAGGGGCTTTCTGTATAGTACGTCATACATATCAGCTATGGTCTCTAAGTTGTATCATGTACTTGCAAAAATAGAGATTATTATTATTATTATTATTATTATTATTATTATTATTATTATTATTTTAACCTTAATGACCCTTGTTCAGTGGACAGGTTTCTTACATTTAACCAGGCAAGAGGTGAGTGGGTCACAAGACACAAGCAAGAGAGTGAGTGGGTCACAAGACACAAGCAAGAGAGTGATGGGGTCACAAGACACAAGCAAGAGGTGAGTGGGTCACAAGACACAAGCAAGAGAGTGAGTGGGTCACAAGACACAAGCAAGAGAGTGAGTGGGTCACAAGACACAAGCAAGAGAGTGAGTGGGTCACAAGACACAAGCAAGAGAGTGAGTGGGTCACAAGACACAAGCAAGAGAGTGGGTCACAAGACACAAGCAAGAGAGTGAGTGGGTCACAAGACACAAGCAAGAGTGAGTGGGTCACAAGACACAATCAAGAGAGTGAGTGGGTCACAAGTCACAAGCAAGAGAGTGAGTGGGTCACAAGTCACAAGCACTGCTGGAGACACCATCTTTCACTCACTGACTGTGAGACTGTCACTGTTTAACTGTTCTGGTCTACATGAGATCCCTCTGCTTAATAGCGTTAAACCAAGTAACTTTCCTAGAGAACAAGGCAATAATGTAGAGAACAAGGGCAATAATCGTAGTGAACAAGGCAAATAATCGTAGAGAACAGGCAATAATCGTAGAGAACAAGGCAATAATCGTAGAGAACAAGGCAATAATCGTAGAGAACAAGGCAGTAATCGTAGAGAACAAGGCAGTAATCGTAGAGAACAAGGCAGTAATCGTAGAGAACAAGGCAATAATCGTAGAGAACAAGGCAATAATCGTAGAGAACAAGGCAATAATCGTAGAGAACAAGGCATAATCGTAGAGAACAAGGCAGTAATCGTAGAGAACAAGGCAGTAATCGTAGAGAACAAGGCAGTAATCGTAGAGAACAAGGCAGTAATCGTAGAGAACAAGGCAGTAATCGTAGAGAACAAGGCAGTAATCGTAGAGAACAAGGCAATAATCGTAAAGAAGACAATAATCGTAGAGAAGAAGACAATAATCGTAGAGACAAGACATGGATGTTTCGCCCAATTTAGTGGTCAACACTCGTCTTCAAAGCAGACAGTCGGCCCAGCCTGAGCTCAAAACGAATTTTTAATAAAACTTACTAGATACAGGTGACTCATCTGTCAATACACAGGGACAGGTATATGGACAGGTCACAGCCGAGCCTTCAAGAGAGAGGAAGGTCACAGGTCACACCTACTTCAGTACACCAAGACAGGAAGGTCAAAGGTCACGCCTGCTTCACTACACCCAGAGACAGGCCACCACCACACACACACACACACACACACACACACACACACACACACACACACACACACACACACACACACACACACACACACACAATCAGCGAAGAGATGGGGCCAGGAGCTATGAATCGACCCCTGCAACCACAAATAGGTGAGTACAAATAGGTGAGTACACACACGCAGAGGTATGATAAAGTACACGGTTTAGGGAGAGTGACCTAGTAGCGACCAGTGAAGAGGCCAGGCCAGGAGCTTGGACTCGACCCCTGCAACCTCAACTAGGTGAGTACAACTAGATGAGTACACACACACACACACACACACACACACACACACACACACACACACACACACACACACACACACACACACACACACATAATTGGAAGGTGAAGACTCAGATGATTCAAAGGGATGTTAGGAAGTATTTTTTCAGTCACAGATTTGTCAGAAAGTGAAACAATCTAGAAAGTGACGTAGTGGAGGCAAGAACCATACATAGCTCTAAGAAGAGGCTTGTTAATGCTCATGGAGCAAGGAGAAGGAGAACCTAATAGCGATCAGAGAAGAGGCTGGGCCAGGAGCTATGAATCGACCCCTGCAACCAAAAATAGGTGAGTACACGAGTCATATCAACTAAGCAAGTCTCCTGGCACCTTTCCTTGTTATTAATGCAAAGTTCTCTACCCCCTTCTCTCTCTCTCTCTCTCTCTCTCTCTCTCTCTCTCTCTCTCTCTCTCTCTCTCTCTCTCTCTCTCTCTCTCTCTCTCTCTCTCTCTTTACACAGGGTTTGACAATTTGACAAGGTTAGGTTAAGGATCCCTAGGTTTATTGACAAGCTATTTACAGGTTAAGGATTCCTAACTTTATTGACAAGCTAAGAGCTGTTACCTATATCAGCTCATTTACACAAATAACCCGCACATAAAAGAGAGAAGCTTACGACGACGTTTCGGTCCGACTTGGACCATTGGCAAAGTCACACTAACAGAGGTGGAGCAGGACGGCTATATATAGGCAGGAAGAGGTGGAGGTAGTAGTAGTAGTAGTAGTAGTAGTAGTACAAGAAATGTATATAATACCGACAGGATGAAATGACACATGCACAACACCCGGGCATCCCCACCGTAGACGTTTCGCCATCCAGCCAGCCACTGGATGGCGAAACGTCCACAACAAAGACAACCAGACGCCGCACATGTGTCTTAATTTCATCAGTAGTTGTAGTAGTAGTAGTAGTAGAAGAGGTAGTAGTAGTGGTAGTAGAAGAGGTAGTAGTAGTGGTAGTGGTAGAAGTGGGAAATAAGGATGACGAGCCAGTCAAATACAAAGGAAGGGGAGCACTGCAAGAGAGCTAGAAACCCACAGAGGGAGAGCAAGCGCACCGAGGTGCAGTTTTGCAAAGAGGCTCTGGTGCCACACTCGGTCGAAAGCACCAGCAATGTCCAGTGCTACCACACAGCTGACTTTGGATTCATCCAGTGACTGGTGCCATTTAGTGGAGAGGTTTAACAGCCTTATTGGCGGTCAAAAAGTAAGAAGTGGTAGTCAAAAATCTCTGTCATTTGTTTTGAGATTATTGTCTCAAGGATCTTGCCAGTGATTGACAAGAGTGGCACTGGTCTATGTTCTTGATTTCTGCTCTGCTCTTCTTTTTGTGAACAGGGACTACATTTACCTCTTTCCACAGAGAAGACCATTTACACTGTACTAGGCAGTCCTGAAAGATGCGAGTTAGAGGTACTGCTAGCTGGTCTGCACATCTCGGCAATCTTGGGCTCAACTTGTCTGGACCCACAGCCTTTTCTTGATCAAGGGATTTAAGAAGGAAATACACCTCCTCCTGCCTTATTGTCACTGCTGACAGTTTTGACACAGCTAGCCAAGGAGGGTCCCTTGCTGGATCAGGAACTTTTGTTTGGTAGCAAAGTTTTCGGCGAAGAGGTCCGCTTTCTCCTGACTACTAGTAGAAGTGGTTCCATATCATCCCATCCCAACTGTCTTTCTCTCACTCTCTCTCTCATTCACTCTCTCTCTCTCTCTCCCTCTCTCTCCCTCCCTCTCTAACACAAGGTAACCTGAGTGAGTATGGCGAATTAGGGTAACTTTGCAAGGGTTTAAAAGCGTTAATTTTGCGAGCTGCGAATTCATGAGCATTTTTTTTCAGCCTTAGTACCACCAGTGGGAGTCAGTGAATGTTGAATTAGTTAAGGTCGATGTGTATGTTTGCAAAGTGTGTGTGTGTGTGTGGGGGGGGAGGTTGCATAATACATGGTATTAATGCTGTCAACGCAGAGTGTTAATTACGGTGATGCTGGTGGTTACCGGAGATGATAACAGGTGTCCCCTAAATACCGGAAGGTTTCGCTTCCTCCCGGACCATCATCAGTGACCCAGACTTTTACTTATTATGTCTGACTCTGTGTTTTGGTACAGCCACGTAGCCAAGTATTATACACTGATGTCACTAATGATGTCAGCGATGATGAAAATGTACACTGATGATGTCAGTGATGATGATGATAATGTACACTGATGATGTCAGTGATGATAATGTACACTGATGATGTCAGTGATGATGATAATAATGTATACTGATGATGTCAGTGATGATGATAATGTACACTGATGATGTCAGTAATGATGATGATAATGTACATTGATGATGTCAGTGATGATGATGATGATAATGATACCTAAAATGACAGTGATAGTTACAATGATGATGGTGATAATAATGAGAGTTAAACTGATGACTTTCACAGTTAAAATATAATGATGAGTTACTATAATTACGGTGATAACTACCGTGATAACTACGGTGATAACTACGGTGATAACTACGGTAATAACTACAGTGATAACTACGGTGATAACTACGGTGATAACTAAAGTGATAACTACGGTGATAACTATGGTGATAACTACGGTGATAACTACAGTGATAACTACGGTGATAACTATGGTGATAACTACGGTGATAACTACAGTGATAACTACGGTGATAACTAAAGTGATAACTACAGTGACAACTACGGTGATAACTACGGTGATAACTACAGTGATAACTACGGTGATAACTATGGTGATAACTACGGTAATAACTACAGTGATAACTACGGTGATAACTACAGCGATTACGGTGATAACTACGGTGATTACAGTTATAACTACAGTGATAAATACGGTGATAACTACAGTGATAACTACGGTGATAACTACGGTGATAACTACAGTGATAACTACAGTGATAACTACGGTGATAACTACAGTGATAACTACGGTGATAACTACAGTGATAACTACGGTGATAACTACGGTGATAACTACAGTGATAACTACAGTGATAACTACGGTGATAACTACGGTGATAACTACGGTAATAACTACAGTGATAACTACGGTGATAACTACGGAAAAGCCTCTACGTACAACATTTTAAAAACACTGAGTATGAGCGAGTGTTCTTCCACAGCTTCCGGAAGCCTCGGTACCAGACAGGAAACCTTCCTCCTCTTGTTTGTGTACTCACCTAGTTGAGGTTGCAGGGGTCGAGTCCAAGTTCCTGGCCCCGCCTCTTCACTGGTCGCTACTAGGTCACTCTCCCTGAACCGTGAGCTTTATCATACCTCTGCTTAAAGCTATGTATGGATCCTGCCTCCACTACATCGCTTCCCAAACTATTCCACTTCCTGCCTACTCTATGGCTGAAGAAATACTTCCTAACATCCCTGTGATTCATCTGCGTCTTCAACTTCCAACTGTGTCCCCTTGTTACTGTGTCCAATCTCTGGAACATCCTGTCTTTGTCCACCTTGCCAATTCCTCTCAGTATTTTGTATGTCGTTATCATGTCCCCCCTATCTCTCCTGTCCTCCAGTGTCGTCAGGTTGATTTCCCTTAACCTCTCCTCGTAGGACATACCTCTTAGCTCTGGGACTAGTCTTGTTGCAAACGTTTGCACTTTCTCTAGGTTCTTTACGTGCTTGGCTAGGTGTGGGTTCCAGACTGGTGCCGCATACTCTAATATGGGCCTAACGTACACAGTGTACAGGGTCCTGAACGATTCCTTATTAAGATGTCGGAATGCTGTTCTGAGATTTGCTAGGCGCCCATATGCTGCAGCAGTTATTTGGTTGATGTGCGCTTCAGGAGATGTGCCTGGTGTTATACTCATCTCAGGATTTTTTCCTTGAGTGAGGTTTGTAGTCTCTGGCCCCCTAGACTGTACTCCGTCTGCGGTCTTCTTTGCCCTTCCCCAATCTGCATGACTTTGCACTTGGTGGGATTGAACTCCAGGAGCCAATTGCTGGACCAGGTCTGCAGCCTGTCCAGATCCCTTTGTAGTTCTGCCTGGTCTTCGATCAACTTCACGTCATCTGCAAACAGGGACACCTCGGAGTCTATTCCTTCCGTCATGTCGATCACAAATACCAGAAACAGCACTGGTCCTAGGACTGACACCTGTGGGACCCAGCGAGGGCCGGATTAAGAAGTCTCCGGGCCCTAGGCTATTCAGATTGGCGGGGCCTCTTTGAGTTACGGGTAAGCGAAGCGACCCCCTTCCAGCTTGGGGGGGGGGGGGGGTCGGTGTGAGCCTGTTTAAGGTCTAATTAAATACATTCTGGCTATTTAGATTAAATTTAATAGGGAAAGTACATCAAGACAACCAAAACCATTTACCAACAGCCATTATAACTATCTTGTTAAATCATGCATTTTAAAGAGAATAAACTCAAGACAGCATAGTATTACTAGATTAGGCTATTAAAGTAGCGACATCATGTACCTATTATATTCAGCATAACCACTACAGCACTATTATTCCCTTTATAAATCACTGACCATTATTGTTATCATTGCATCATGCATAAGACTATCAAATCATATAAACTCAAGAAAGTAAGGAAATGTTTATATTCACAGGCACTTCTTAAATAAACTTTTTTCTCGATTTCATATTGGCAAAATCATCAATTATATTCTGAAAATCAATATTTCTTGTCTGATTCATATACCCAGAAAAATGAACTATTTCTTCAACAAATGTGTCCTGAACATCTGCTGAAAGGTGTTGTTGCAACTTTAATGCAGCTTCTCTCAATTCTGCATCTGGCATAGTAGTAATATTGAACAGAAATCCAAACTTGTCACTGAGATTCTGCTAGATTTCTTTTCTTTTCATCAATTCTGTAATCAGTGAATCCAGAATGACGAAGTATGTAGCTGTCTTACATTTCTGCCTTGGTAGCAACACAATTTCATTGTCTGGCTCTTCAACATTGCGTTTCCTCTTCCTTGACCGCTGATGATCAGCCCGGTAACTGTAGTCTTTCACCAGCAGTTAAGCTTTCTCTTCAAACATTTCAAAAACTTCATCATTGCGAAGTGAGCTTACAAATTCCACTAAGCCTGCATAGAGGTTAGCACAAGTAGCCATTTCAATTTCAATTTTCTGAAGTGTCTTGTTCGTGGCATTTAACCGTTCCAGTATACAGTCCCAAAGCACACAGAGTAAGGCCAATTCAAAATCTTCCAATTTTGATGCTAAGCTGGCTGCTTCGCTTCTTGTAGTTGCTGTCTGGTCTTCATCCTCTGCTATTTGGATCAAAGCAGAACGTATTTCAGCAAAGCTGTCTTTCAAAGCATGTTGCATCATGCTGCGCTGACCACCTTGTTGTTGATAATGATTTGATGACATCTCCATGAATGGTTGACTTGAGTATACTCCACCGATGCGTTGAAGCAGAGAAAAAATTAAAGAGTGCTTGTAAAAATCCAAAAAATGAAACTGCCGCGACACAACACTCCGCAGCACATGGCCGAACAAGATTAAGAGAATGTGCTGAGCAGGGCACATATTCAGCAAGTGGGTTGATTTGCTTGATACGGGCTTGCAATCCATTATTTACCCGACATGTTACTTGCATTGTCGTAGCTCTGGCCACGGCAATCCATAATAGAGAGATCATGTTCAAGCAGAGTATCCAGTACTACATTCATCATTGTTTCTTTCCCTCATGGCCTGAAAGAGGAATGAATTTTATAAAGCGCTCTACAGGCTTACCACTGGAGTCGACAAAGCGAACAATGAATGTTTAATTGATTGTATGTGAAATATCTGGTGTTGAATCTACAACTTATTGCAAAGTATTTTGCAGTTTTCACAGCTGCTATGATGTTATTGAGGACCTTCTTAGTCATCAGTTCAATAAATTCATTGCATATAGTAGATGACATGTAAGATACAGTGCCTCTTCCTGCATTCCCAAGGCGTGACACATGATTTGCTAAGAATGGATCGAATTGTGCTAACAGTTCTATGATCCCTAGGAAATTGCCATTGTTTTCCGAACCAAAAACCTCATTTTCTCCACGGAAAGCAAGTCCTCTTAGAGCTAAGAATTTTACAACAGCAACAACACTTTCTAGAACTTTTCTCCAATAAGTGCGCTCTTTTTCAGTTTGATTTTCCAAATGAGAATCCAATAAGCCTTTTTTCTGTGCACGAAATACACTGGCTAAAATACAGCTCCTGTGAGTGGTGCTGTTTTCATGTTCCTCGAAACGCTTGGAATTTTTCCAGTCATTGAACCCCTGTGTGAAGGTATTTTCTTTGGTAGAAAATAGCTTGCATGCTGAACAGTACACTTTTCCTGAGCTTTCAGAGTATACCATCCATGATCTTTTCACAGTTTCTGAATTTGCAAGCTTCCTATAAAACATAGATGACTTTAAACAACGACGACTTCCATCATCATAAATCCTTACTGATTTCCTAAAGTCAATGTTCAGAGTTTGACTGAAGTTTTCTGCAATGAAAGCATTACGTAGAGAATCTGGGATTACATTTGGCCATGAGGCAGGATCTTTTAAGACAAATCCTGTGGATGAAATGTCCGTTGAGACATTGAGAGGCGACACAAAAGCAGTAGATGCTGGCAGAGAAATAATGGAGGGAGGGCTTCCTGTATGATCTGACGTATCTGCAGATTCAACTGTACTGGTAACATCAGAAACTGTTTTCGTGAGCATGTCTGTGATCTTTCTGCAGCTTCCTGCATCTTTCTTTTTCTGTTCTTCTTCTTGAATTTTCTTCTTTCTTTTCTGTGACCCACTCGCATAAGAACGTCCAACATCACGTTCACGAGATGCCATAATGAGGATGTATCACTGTCTGTAATCATGCAAATATGTAATTTTTTTTATTATCAATTATTATTAATTTTTTAATTATTAATTTTTTTTTCTTCTGTCAATTGGGGGGATATGGCCCTTGTAGCCCCCTTTCCTCTGGCTGCGCATCTAAAAATTCAAAACGTTACCAGAAAGGAGTCATATACAGAACTTTTACCATAGATTAGGTTAGTGATTTGGGCTACGAATATTTTACTAATTCATCCTCCTTGATCTCCAATTTACTTAAACAGAAATCATACCAAGTCCAAGAACAATGCACAATGGTATTTATATTATCATTTTCACAACTAAACTAATCATTATGTTTTGCATGATATATGGCCTACCACCATAGATAAGGACATGAGAATTAAAGAATGCAGGGACAATTTTCAGTTTCACCCAACCAACGATTTTCGATGTGGCTTATGTGTTTCTGGGGAAATATGTAGTAAATTAATTGATGTTCTACATCACTTCCGTCGTAACTTGAAAACTAAGCATTTGCGACGGAAATGATGTAGAACATCAATCAATTGAGATCTGTTATTGAAATGATAGACTTAAAGACAGGACAAGATGCTTTAAAACCTACAAACGGAAGTCAGTTTGCGTTTTTAGGTTTTTCTTTATAGTATTTTTACCAAAAATGCGTCTTTACTGGACCATGCGTCTTTACTGGTCCATGCGTCTTTACTGGTCCATGCGTCTTTACTGGACCATGCGTCTTTACTGGTCAAGTAACCCTATCAGGTACCTCTCTTAACATTTAGAGGCGAAAACAAACATTTATCCATACACATCAATGTCTATCAACAACACTTCAGTTAATTTGTCACAGTACAAGTCTAGATAACGTGTAATTACTACAGAAAATTGGAGAGGAATCTCCCATACTCACCCATTAGCGGGAAAACACAGCTGTTCTGATGTAAACAAAGGCGTGTTGAGTGTTGCCATCTATGGTTAGGTTTATTTTTATTTTACTTTATTTCATTATTTATTTCTGTTTTGATTAATTTTTAAAAATCAATTTTACTCTCCAAACACTTGAACTTTTTAGGTAGGGACCCCTTTGCACTTGCACCATGTGCACAGTCTTGGATGAGCCCCTGAACCCCTTGGACCGCGGGGCCCCCAAATGCGCGGGGCCCTAGGCAAATGCCTAGTTTGCCTATGCGGTAATCCGGCCCTGGGTCACCCAGCTGGTCACAGGTGCCCACGCTGACACCTCGCCACGTCTCCCTGACAAGTATTCCCTGATCCATTGTAGTGCCTTCCCTGTTATCTCTGCTTGGTCCTCCAATTTTTGCACTAATCTCTTGTGTGGTACTGTGTCAAACGCCTTCTTGCAGTCCAAGAAAATGCAATCCATCTACCCCTCTCTCTCTTGTCTTACTGTCACCATGTGTGTGTGTGTGTGTGTGTGTGTGTGTGTGTGTGTGTGTGTGTGTGTGTGTTTGTGTGTGTGTACTCACCTATTTGTACTCACCTATTTGTGGTTGCAGGGGTCAAGTCATAGCTCCTGGCCCCGCTTCTTCACTGATTGCTACTAGACCCTCTCTCCCTGAGCTTTATCGAACCTCGTTTTAAAACTATGTATGGTTCCCGCCTCCACTACGTCACTTTCTAGGCTATTCCACTGCCTGACTACTCTGTGACTGAAGAAATACCTCCTAACATCCTTTTGATTCATCTGAATCTTCAACTTCCAATTGTGACCTCTTGTTTCTGTGTCCCATCTCTGGAACAACCCGTCTTTGTCTACCTTGTCTATTCCACACAGTATTTTTTATGTTGTTATCATATCTTTCCTGACCCTTCTGTCCTCCAGTGTCGTCATGCCGATTTCCCTTAACCTTTGTTCGTAGGACATTCCCCTTAGCTCTGGGACTAGTCTTGCTGCATACCTTTGCACTTTCTCTAATTTCTTGACGTGCTTGACCAGGTGTGGATTCCAAACTGGTGCTGCATACTCCTGTATGGGCCTGACGTATATGGTGTATAGAGTCTTGAAAGATTCCTTACTGAGGTATCGGAATGCTATCCTCAGGTTTGCCAGACGCCCGTATGCTGCAGCAGTTATCTGATTGATGTGCGCCTCAGGAGATATGCTCGGTATTATACTCACCCCAAGATCTTTTTCCATGAGTGAGGTTTGCAGTCTTTGGCCACCTAGACTTTACTCTGTCTGCGGTCTTCTTTGCCCTTCCCCGATCTTCATGACTTTACATTTGGCGGGGTTAAATTCAAGGAGCCAGTTGCTGGACCAGGCTTGTACCCTGTCCAGATCTCTTTGTAGTCCTACCTGATCCTCGACCGATTTGATTCTCCTCATTAACTTCACATCATCTGCAAACAGGGACACTTCTGAGTCTATCCCTTCCGTTATGTCTTTCACGTGTACCAAAAACAGCACAGGTCCTAGGACTGACCCCTGTGGAACCCCGCTTGTCACAGGCGAGGGTGTGCGTGTGTATATAAATTATATATATATATATATATATGTCGTGCCGAATATGTAAAACTGGTCAATTAGCAAGAACTCATTTAAAATTAAGTCCTTTCCAAAATTTTCTCTTATACGTTTAAAGATATATTTTTTTTCATTAATGTTAATGTCAATTTTTTTAATTTTGCACCAAAAGAAACTTAGAAAACTTACCTAACCTTATTTTAACAAGAGAAATTTATTTTAGTCTAACCAAACTAAATATATTTTAGATTTGTTTACAATAACTTAATACTAAACAAACACAGTGAAATATATTTTTTTCGTTAGGTTCAGATTGATTTTGGCGAAATTATAGCATACACAATTTTTCGCTTGTCCTATATGGCAAGATGAACGTTGCTATTTAAGCCAAGATCGCAAGTTCTGCCTATTCGGCACGACATATATATATATTATTGTAACCACGAACGAGTGGTATTTAATTAATTACAACACTGCGACTAGCCGAGGATTCGAACCCATGTCGTTTTGGCCCGCCTCATGGTGAGCGAAAATCACATGACGCTCTAACCCTCAGGATCACTCAATCATACAAGAATCAAGCACTCAGCAGAGCTAGTTGTTTTACCTTGATCCGAGGACATACAGTGGTGTACTAGCCATTAGGCGGGCCAAAACGACGTGGGTTTGAGTCCTTGGCTAGTCTCAGTGTTGTTATTGATTAAATATCACTCGTTCGTGGTTACAGTTATATAAAATATTGCTTGTGAGGCACCCACACCACTGTATGTCCTCGGATCAAGGTAAAACACCTAGCTCTGCTGGGTGCTTGATTCTTGTAGGATTTTGTGATCTTGTGGGTTAGAGCGTCATGTGATTTTCGCTAACCATGAGGCCGGCGAAAACGAGATGGGTTCGAATCCTCGGCTAGTCGCAGTTTTGTTATTGATTATATATATATATATATTTTTTTTTTTTTTTTTTTATTATCACACTGGCCGATTCCCACCAAGGCAGGGTGGCCCGAAAAAGAAAAACTTTCACCATCATTCACTCCATCACTGTCTTGCCAGAAGGGTGCTTTACACTACAGTTTTTAAACTGCAACATTAACACCCCTCCTTCAGAGTGCAGGCACTGTACTTCCCATCTCCAGGACTCAAGTCCGGCCTGCCGGTTTCCCTGAATCCCTTCATAAATGTTACTTTGCTCACACTCCAACAGCACGTCAAGTATTAAAAACCATTTGTCTCCATTCACTCCTATCAAACACGCTCACGCATGCCTGCTGGAAGTCCAAGCCCCTCGCACACAAAACCTCCTTTACCCCCTCCCTCCAACCTTCCTAGGCCGACCCCTACCCGCCTTCTTCCACTACAGACTGATACACTCTTGAAGTTATTCTGTTTCGCTCCATTCTCTCTACATGTCCGAACCACCTCAACAACCCTTCCTCAGCCCTCTGGACAACAGTTTTGGTAATCCCCGCACCTCCTCCTAACTTCCAAACTACGAATTCTCTGCATTATATTCACACCACACATTGCCCTCAGACATGACATCTCCACTGCCTCCAGCCTTCTCCTCGCTGCAACATTCATCACCCATGCTTTACACCCATATAAGAGCGTTGGTAAAACTATACTCTCATACATTCCCCTCTTTGCCTCCAAGGACAAAGTTCTCTGTCTCCACAGACTCCTAAGTGCACCACTCACTCTTTTTCCCCCATCAATTCTATGATTCACCTCATCTTTCATAGACCCATCCGCTGACACGTCCACTCCCAAATATTGAATACGTTCACCTCCTCCATACTCTCCTCCCTCCAATCTGATATTCAATCTTTTTATCACCTAATCTTTTTGTTATCCTCATAACCTTACTCTTTCCTGTATTCACCTTTAATTTTCTTCTTTTGCACACCCTACCAAATTCATCCACCAATCTCTGCAGCTTCTCTTCAGAATCTCCCAAGAGCACAGTGTCATCAGCAAAGAGCAGCTGTGACAACTCCCACCCTGTGTGTGATTCTTTATCTTTTAACTCCACGCCTTTGCCAAGACCCTCGCATTTACTTCTCTTACAACCCCAATCTATAAATATATTAAACAACCACGGTGACATCACACATCCTTGTCTAAGGCCTACTTTTACTGGGAAAAAATTTCCCTCTTTTCTACATACTCTAACTTGAGCCTCACTATCCTCGTAAAAACTCTTCACTGCTTTCAGTAACCTACCTCCTACACCATACACTTGCAACATCTGCCACATTGCCCCCCTATCCACCCTGTCATACGCCTTTTCCAAATCCATAAATGCCACAAAGACCTCTTTAGCCTTATCTAAATACTGTTCACTTATATGTTTCACTGTAAACACCTGGTCCACACACCCCCTACCTTTCCTAAAGCCTCCTTTGTTCATCTGCTATCCTATTCTCCGTCTTACTCTTAATTCTTTCAATTATATACTCTACCATACACTTTACCAGGTACACTCAACAGACTTATCCCCCTAATAATTTTTGCACTCTCTTTTATCCCCTTTGCCTTTATAACAAGGAACTATGCATGCTCTCTGCCAATCCCTAGGTACCTTACCCTCTTCCATACTTTATTAAATAATTGCACCAACCACTCCAAAAACTATATCCCCACCTGCTTTTAACATTTCTATCTTTATCCCATCAATCCCGGCTGCCTTACCCCCTTTCATTTTACCTACTGCCTCACGAACTTCCCCCACACTCACAACTGGCTCCTCCTCACTCCTACAAGATGTTATTCCTCCTTGCCCTATACACGAAATCACGACTTCCCTATCTTCATCAACATTTAACAATTCCTCAAATATTCCCTCCATCTTCCCAATACCTCTAACTCTCCATTTAATAACTCTCCTCTCCTATTTTTAACTGACAAATCCATTTTGTTCTCTAGGCTTCCTTAACTTGTTAATCTCACTCCAAAAACTTTTCTTATTTTTCAACAAAATTTGTTGATAACAGCTCACCCACTCTCTCATTTGCTCTCTTTTACATTGCTTCACCACTCTCTTAACCTCTCTCTTTTTCTCCATACTCTCCCTCCTTGCATCACTTCTACTTTGTAAAAACTTCTCATATGCTAACTTTTTCTCCCTTACTACTCTCTTTACATCATCATTCCACCAATCGCTCCTCTTCCCTCCTGCACCCACTTTCCTGTAACCACAAACTTCTGCTGAACACTCTAACACTACATTTTTAAACCTACCCATTCCTCTTCGACCCCATTGTCTATGCTCTCATTAGCCATCTATCCTCCAATAGCTGTTTATATCTTACCCTAACTGCCTCCTCTTTTAGTTTATAAACCTTCACCTCTCTCTTCCCTGATGCTTCTATTCTCCTTGTATCCCATCTACCTTTTACTCTCAGTGTAGCTACAACTAGAAAGTGATCTGATATATCTGTGGCCCCTCGATAAACATGTACTCCTGAATCTACTCAACAGTCTTTTATCTACTAATACATAATCCAACAAACTACTGTCATTTCGCCCTACACATATCGTGTATACTTATTTATCCTCTTTTTCTTAAAATATGTATTACCTATAACTAAACCCCTTTCTATACAAGTTTTAATCAAAGGGCTCCCATTATCATTTACACCTGGCACCCCAAAACTTACCTACCACACCCTCTCCCAAAAGTTTCTCCTACTTTGCATTCAGGTCCCCTACACAATTACTCTCTCACTTGGGTTTAAAAAGGGTCCTAAATTCACTTATACATCTCCCAAAATCTCTCTCTCTCCTCTGCATTCCTCTCTTCTCCAGGTGCATACACGCTTATTATGACCCACTTCTCGCATCCAACCTTTTACTTTAATCCACATAATTCTCGAATTTACACATTCATATTCTCTTTTCTCCTTCCATAACTGATCATTTAAACATTACTATGTATGGTTGTATAATATATATATATATATATATATATATATATATATATATATATATAAAATATATATATATATATATATATATATATATATATATAATCATTATATACACAACGTTTTAATTTTTTTAGCGTTATTCGTAACTTCATACGGAAGTTTTATCGTTTAAATTTTAAAATAAAAATGAGAAAATGTATATGACGAGGAACATATTTTCATCAGAGCGGAAAAAAAAATTCGTAACTTCGTCAGGTGAGAATTTAATACGAGTGACAAAGCAGACAGAATTTTTTGTAATTTTACCAGGGGTAAGAATGTGTTAAGTCCCGAGTGGTGTATTAGGTAGAGAATTGATGGGTAGTGGGTGTGGGTGGGTGGGTGTGGGTGGGAGGGGTGGGTGGCTGTGGAGGGGGTTTCAAGACTATCTACTACACGAGCGTTATCTGTTTTGTCAACTGTACACCACCAGTCAAGAATTATTTAATGTCTTAAATAGCGATCTCTCTCTCTCTCTCTCTCTCTCTCTCTCTCTCTCTCTCTATATATATATATATATATATATAATATATATATATATATATATATATATACACACACATACATAACGCTTCTGCGTAGAGCTCTATACAGAGTGCAACACGATAAACCTCTACATAAAGAGAAACATGACAAAGCTCCAGAGTGAAACATGACGTAATAAAGCTCTACACGGAATGAAACACAACTTAATAAAGCTCTACACAGTGAAACACAACCTGATAAAGCTCTACACGGAATGAAACACAGCTTGAGAAAGCTCTACACAGTGAAACACAACTTGATAAAGCTCTACACAGAATGAAACACAACCTGATAAAGCTCTACACGGAATGAAACACAACTTAATAAAGTGAAACACAATGTTATAAAGCTCTACTCAGAGTGAAGCTTAACTTGATAAAGCTCTACATAGAATGAAACACAAGTTGATGAAGCTCTACACAGAGTGAAACACAACTTGACAAAGCTCTACACAGAGTGAAGCACAACTTGACAAAGCTCTACACAGAGTGAAACACAACTTGACAAAGCTCTACACAGAGTGAAACACAACATGATAAACTTACACAGAGTGAAACACAACTTGACAAAGCTCTACACAGAGTGAAACACAACTTGACAAAGCTCTACACAGAGTGAAACACAACTTGACAAAGCTCTACACAGAGTGAAACACAACTTGACAAAGCTCTACACAGAGTGAAGCACAACTTGACAAAGCTCTACACAGAGTGAAACACAACTTGACAAAGCTCTATACAGCAACATTTAATAATGTGTACATAGAGCGAAACATCGTCCCAGTCAAAGTCTGTTTCGTCTCACATTAATGGAATTTCTTTGTAAAACCCAGACAGAAAAAAACACTGAAAAAAACAGCAGAGAATATTGAAAAAAAAACAGAGATTACTAAAAAAAACACAAAAAACAATAAAAAACACCAAAATTACTCTAAAAAACACGATAAAAAACACACTAAAACATTTAGAACAAAAAAAACACCGAGACTAGTAAAAAAAATACATAAAAGATTTAAAAAAACACCTGAAAAGCCAAGAAAAACACTAAAACGCATAACATTAGAAGACATGTGAAAAAAACACTATAAAACAACGATAAAAACATTATAAAAACACCGATGATATTTAATATAAACGGTTAAAAACGCTAAAAAAAAAAAACACTACAAAACACTGCAGAAAATACTGAAAACACGATAAAAAAAAAACACTGAAAAAGGGAAAACTCGGATGATAAAAATCTCAGGAAGGGCTGAGGGCGGCGGCGGCGGCGGCGGCGGCGACGGCGGCGGCGGCGACGGCGGGGGGCGGCGGGGGCGAGGACGGCGGCGGCAGCGGCGGCGAGGACGGCGGCGGCGGCGGCAGCGGCTGGGGGGGCCCGAGGACGGCTGCTGCTCCTTATCATCATCACCATCATCACCATCATCATCATCATCATCACCATCATCACCATGATCATCATCATCATCATCATCACCATGATCATCATCATCATCATCATCATCATCATCACCATCATCATCATCATCATCACCATCATCATCCCCAAATGATCATCATCATCATCATCACCTCATCATCATCATCATCATCATCATCATCACCACCATCATCATCATCACCATCATCATCATCATCATCACCATGATCATCATCATCACCATCATCATCATCATCACCATCATCACCCATCATCATCATCATCATCACCATCATCATCATCCCCATGATCATCATCATCACCATCATCATCATCACCATCATCATCATCACCATCATCACCTTCATCACCACCATCATCATCACATCATCACACCACCATCATCATCACCATCACCATCATCATCATCATAAATCATCATCATCACCATCACCATCATCATCCCCATCATCATCACCACCATCATCATCACCATCACCATCATCATCATCATCATCATCATCACCACATCATCACCATCATCACCATCATCATCATCACCCTCACCATCATATAAATCACCATCATCATCATCATCATCACCATCATCATCATCATCACCATCATCACCATCATCATCACCATCATCATCATCATCATCATCATCATCACCATCATCATCACCATCATCACCATCATCATCATCACCACATCATCACCCACCCACCTCATCATCATCACATCATCATCATCATCATCATCATCATCACCATAAATCACCATCATCATCATCATCATCATCATCATCATCATCATATCATCATCACCACCATCATCACCACCATCATCATCCCCCAATCACCATCATCACCATCATCACCATCATAAACCATCATCATCATCACCATCATCACCATCACCATCATCATAAATCATCATCATCATCATCATCATCTCATCCCCATCATCATCATCATCACCATCATCATCATCATCATCATCATCATCACCATCATCACCATCATCATCACCATCATCATCACCATCACCATCATCATCACCATCATCATCACCATCAATCATCACCATCATCATCATCACCATCATCATCATCATCATCATCATCATTATCACCATCATCACCATCATCATCACCATCATCATCACCATCATCATCACCATCACCATCATCATCATCATCATCATCATCATCACCATCATCATCACCATCATCACCATCATCATCATCATCATCATCATCATCATCATCATCATCATCATCATCATCACCATCATCATCATCATCATCATCATCATCATCATCATCCTGCTCCTCCTCAGGTACACAGAAACAGGTACAGAGACATGCGGACAACGATTTAATAACGTAGAAAAGCTCACTAGAATGGAGAAATACGATAAAGGAGATGAGAAGAGCGGGACGGATGTTGCTGGAAGAGCTCTGTGAGGGGGAGAAGATAGGGGAGGGAGATTAATGGGGGACGTGGAGGTTATGGGGAAGGTGTGGTTGTGGAAGTTAGAGATGGGGGGAGGATGGACGATGACAGAGATGTTGGTATCACCATGGTAACAGAGATGATGCTGGATCAGTCTGGATGCTGTGTGTGGGGGGGGGGGGTGTATACTAACCTAGTTGTACTCACCTATTTGTGGTTGCAGGGATCGATTCACAGCTCCTGGCCCCGCCTCTTCACTGGTCTCTAGTAGGACTTCACTGCTGTGTGTGTGTGTGTGTGTGCGTGTGTTTGTGCGTGCGTGTGTGTGTGTGTGTGTGTGTGTGTGTGTGTGTGTGTGTGTGTGTGTGGGTGTGTGTGTGTGTGTGTGTGTGTGTGTGTACTCACCTAATTGTACTCACCTAATTGTGGTTGCAGGGGTCGAGACTCAACTATTGGCCCTGCCTCTTCACTGATCGCTACTAGGTCCTCTTGTCATGTAGGGGGGTAATGATTGAATAGGATATAAGAGGGGAATATGGGAGTAAGCGGGGGGAATCAGTGGGTAGGTGACAGGCGAGGCAGTAGGAGGGATGAGTGCGGAGGTCGGTAGGTAATGTGAGGTCACTGGTAACTACACCTTCACCTCTCATTACTCTACCCGCCACACTACACTACTCTACTCACCCTCTCACTACTTTAACTAAACATAAATAAATGGAGAAATGAGCAAATAACGGGGACAGTGAGTATTACTATTCTACTCAAACACAGTTTATTATTAAGTCCTTGTACAATAATATATTTGGGAACAGGAGAACATTATTGTGGTTTAGATAAATGGGATGGTACACATAAGCAGTGAGACAGGGAATACAATCAACTTGACCAAAATGAATGTAACTTACAATATAGTACAGAGGGCAGTTCCCTACAGGAACTAAGCCACAGGTCCCAAGACCTACACAGCACGAGTACTGCGCCAAGCCAGTACTCTGCCCAATGTCTCCAACAGTCTCCTCCAGAGACTTCAGCAGCCTTCTCCCGAGCCCTGCACCCCAGCAGCAGCTCCTCTCGAAGTCTCTGCTCAGAGCTCTGCACCCCAACAGCAGCTCCGCTCGAATCTGTCTCTGCTCAGAGCTCTGCACCCAGGCCAGAGCTCTGCCCGAATCTTCTGCTCAGGAACTCTGCGCCCCAGCAGCAGCTCCGCTCCAATCTCATGATCATGCTCTTCCTTGGGCTTTTATGGTGGTCCAAGCACCCTCCACAACCACGTGTACGACCTGACGCCTAGGTCTGAGGCGTCAAGAACAAAAGGCCTCAGACGTGGGCGTGGCTACAGACGTTTGCCAAGGCAAGGTGTGACCATATAATTAGGTCTCCCTAGAGACCTCACAAGCCCAGCTGAACTACATCACACTCTCCCTCTCTGCTTCCTGAGCTTTGTCATACCTCTTCTTAAAACTATGTATGGTTCCTGTCTCCACTACTTCACTTGCTAGGCTATTCCACTTCCTGACGACTCTATGACTGAAGAAATACTTCTTAACGTCCCTGTGACTCGTCTGAGTCTTCAGCTTCCAGTTGTGACCCCTTGTTTCTGTCCCCCCTCTCTGGAACATCCTATCTCTGTCCACCTTGTCTATTCCCCGCAGTACCTTGTATGTCGTTATCATGTCTCCCCTGACCCTTCTGTCCTCCAGTGTCGTCAGTCCGATTTCCCTCAACCTTTCCTCGTACGACATTCCCCTGAGTTCTGGGACTAGCCTTGTTGCAAACCTTTGTACTTTCTCTAACTTCTTGACGTGCTTGACCAGGTGTGGGTTCCAGACTGGTGCTGCATACTTCAGTATGGGCCTAACATACATGGTGTACATGTCTTGAACGATTCCTTATTAAGGTATCGGAACGCTATTCTCAGGTTTGCCAGGCGCCCGTATGCTGCAGCAGTTATTTGGTTGATGTGTGCCTCCGGTGACGTGCTCGGTGTTATGGTCACCCCATGGTCTTTCTCCCTGAGTAAGGTCTGTAGTCTTTGTCCACCTGCGGTCTTCTTTGCCCCTCCCCAATCTTCATGACTTTGCATTTGGCAGGGTTGAATTCGAGAAGCCAGTTTCTGGACCACATGTCCAGCCTGTCCAGGTCTCTTTGCAGTCCTGCCTCATCCTCATCCGATTTAATTCTTCTCATCAACTTCACATCATCTGCGAGTAGGGACACTTCAGAGTCTATTCCTTCCATCATGTCGTTCACATATATCAAAAATAGCACTGGTCCTAGAACTGACCCCTGTGGGACCCCGCTCGTCACAGGCGCCCACTGTGATACCTCTTCACGTACCATGTGTGTGTGTGTACTCACCTATATGTACTCACCTATATGTGGTTGTAGGGGTGGAATCATAGCTCCTGGCCCCACTTCTTCATTGATCGTTACTAGGCCCTCTCTCTCGCTGCTCCATGAACTTTATCATACCTCGTCTTAAAACTATGTATGGTTCCTGCCTCCACTACCTCACTAGCCAGGCTATTACACTTCCTGACAACTTTATGACTAAAGAAATATTTCCAAACATCCTTTTGACTCATCTGAGTCTTCAACATCCAATTGTGACCCTTTGTTTCTGTGTCCCATCTCTGGAACATCCTCTGTCCACCTTGTTAATTCCTCGCAGTATTTTGTACTTCGTTGTCATGTCTTCCCTAACCCTTCTGTCCTCCAGTGTCGTCAGGCAAATTTTCCTTAGCTTTTCATCGTAGGACATTCCCCTCAGCTCTGGAACTTGTCTTATTGCAAACCATTGCACTTTTTCTAATTTCTTGAAGTGCATAATCAGGTGAGGGTCCCAAACTGGTGCGGCATAATCCAGTATGGGCCTGGAGTACACGGTGTACAAAGTCTTGAACGATTCTTTACTAAGGTATCGAAACGCTATTCTCAGGTTCGCCAGGTGCCCATATGCTGCAGCAGTTATATAGCTGATGTGTCCCTCAAGAGATATGCTCGGTACTATACTCGCCACAAGATCCTTTTTCTTGAGTGAGGTTTGCAGTCTTTGTCCACCTATGCTATACTCTGTCTGCGGTCTTCTTTACCCTTCCCCGATCTTCATGACTTTGCATTTGGCGGGGTTAAATTCGAGCAGCCAGTTGTTGGACCAGGCTTACAACCTGTCCAAGTCTCTTCGTAGTCCTACCTGATCCTCATCCGATTTAATTCTCCTCATTGACTCTACATCATCTGTAAACAGGGACATTTCTGAGTCGATCAATTCCGTTGTCATTGACATATACCAAAAATAGCATTGGTCCTAGGACTGATCCCTGTGGAACCCCGCTAGTCACAGGGTGCCCACTCTGACACCTCATCACGTACCATGGCTTGTTGTCTCCCTGTCAGGTATTCTCTGATCCATTGTAGTGCCCTTCCTGTTATGCATGCCTGATCCTCTAGTTTTTGCACTAATCTCTTATGAAGAACTGTGTCGAAGGCCTTCTTGCAGTCCAAGAAATTGCAATCTACCCATTCCTCTCTCTCGTGTCTTACTTCTGTTGCCTACTAGAGTTTTATCACAAGGTATGTGACAAAGGATTTTTCTTCCCTGAATCCGTGTTGCTTGTTGTTTATAAGCTTGCTCCATTCTAGGTGCTCCACCACTCTCCTCCTGATAATCTTCTCCATGATTTTGCATACTATACACATCAGCGACACTGGTCTGTAGTTCAGTGCCTCGTGTCTGTTTCCTTTCTTCCATACCATAGGTATTTGCCCAATTTCAGTGGATGTGTTGAAAATTATTGCTAGTGGCACACACATCCTCTCTGCTCCCTCTCTAAGGAGCCATGGAGAGATGTTCGGTCCCACCGCCTTTGAGGTATCAAGTTCATTTAGCAGCTTCTTCACCTCCTCCTCGGTTGTGTGTATCTCATCCAGCACTTCTTGGTATATCCTTTGTTGGTGTACCCCCCAGTTCTGACTTACCTGAGTCCTTTCTGTCTCCACTGTAAGTACTTTTTTAAATCTCATGTTGAGCTCCTCACATACTTCTTGGTCGTTTCTTGTGAGCTCCCCACCTTCCTTCCTCAGCCTGATTACTTGGTCCTTGACTGTTGTCTTCCTCCTGATATGGCTATACAACAGCCTTCAATGACTTTCAATGCTCTGCCGTTTTCGTACTGTCACTGGGCCTCCTTCCTTATCTGTGCATGCTTGTTTCTGGCTCTTCGACTAATTTCTTTACTTTCCTGGGTCCTTTGTCTTCTGTACTTTTTCCATTCTCTGGTGCAACTTAGTTTTTGCCTCCCTACAGCTTTAGGTAAACCATGGGCTTGTTCTGGTCTTCCCATTATTTATGTTGCCCTTGGGAACAAACTTCTCCTTTGCCTCCCTGCATTTTGTTGTCACGTAGTCCATCATTTTGTTTACTGATTTTCCTACCAATTCTTTTTCTCACTGAACCTCCTGCAAGAAGTTCCTCATGTCTGTCTAGTCCTTCCTTTTGTAGTTTGGCTTCTCCCATTCTACTCCTGTTACCCTTTCCACTTGAAACTCTACTGTGTATTCAAAGCCCAAAACCACGCGATCACTAGCTCTGAGAGGCCTCTCATATGCGATGTTCTCGATGTTCGAGCTACTCAGGGAGAATACGAGATCCAGTCTTGCTGGTTCACCCTCCTCTCTCTCTCTCTCTCTCTCTCTCTCTCTCTGGTAGTGTCCATAACATGTTCATGCACGAAGTTTTCCAGTACCACATCGATCATCTTGGCTCTCCATGCTTTGGGACCCCCATGTGGCTCCAGGTTTTCCCAATCAATCTCCTTGTGATTGAAATCATCAGTAACTAGTAACTTTGCTCTGCCCATGTTAGCTCTTCTGGCCACCTCAGCTAGTGTGTCCACTATTGCTCTGTTGCTATCTTCATATTCTTCTCTTTGCCTCCTGCAGTTCAGTGGCGAGTTGTACGTCACTGTAGTGACTACCTTATGTCCCTCAGACTGAATTATACCTACTATGTAGTCCTTTTCTCCCATTTCGTCCATTCCTTCCATTTCCTTAAATCCTCATTGGTTTTTAATGAGTAGTGCAACTCCTCCTCTTCCTCCTCCTCTGCTCCCTCTATCTGATATGCGGGTGGGAAGATTGTGCCTGGAGATTGAGACACTTATGCAACATTTGGGAATCTTTATTAAGGAAACGTTTCGCCACACAATGGCTTCATCAGTCCAATATAAGGTAGAAATGTGTAAGGAGAGGAGTAGTTTGAAGTAATCAGTCCCTCAGCCTGGAGTCGATGTGTTCAGTCCATCACTCTCGTAGAAAGTACAGCATATGGCCGGAAAAGTGGCTTATATACTGTAGTCAGGTGAGTCGAAGCACGAGGAGGTGGGATCACTTCTTTGGCCATATGCCAGAGAAGTGATGGACTGAACACATTGATTCCAGGCTGAGGGACTGATTATCTCAAACTTCTCCTCTCCTTATCCATATCTACTTTGTATTGGACTGATGAAGCCACTGTGTGGAGAAACTTTTCCTTAATAAAGATTCCCGTATGTTGCATAAGTATCTACATCATCAACTTGTCGGTTTTCAAAATCATTTATCACATGATTGTGTCTGTTGTCATCCTGGTGAGTTTCGTTTCTGTGAGTGCTATGATGTTTGGGGACGTTTCCTTGATTCTTTCTTGCCACTCCTCACATTTATTAGTTATTCCATCTGCATTCATATTGTCATATAGGGGGGTTGGAATAACTGAAAATGAATAATGGGAATAAGGGGAAACAAGGGAGTAAAGGAGGAGAGAGGAAGGAGGTAGGTAGGCAATATGACAGGTTAGTGGTCACCACCACGACCTCTCATTAACTCTACACTGCTCACCCCTCAGTATTTTAAATAAAATAATAAAATAAGAATAAGAGATAACGGGGGCAGTGAATATTACTATTCTCCTGAAACACAGTATAATTTTAAGTTCTTTTACAATAATATATTTGGGAACAGGAGAACGCTGTTGGGTTTAAATAAACAGGTATTGTATACATAAACAGTGAGACAAGAGCTATAGTTTAACTGACGAAACAGAATATTTACTTTCAATAAGCTCAGAGGGACAGTTCACCTCAGGAACTCATTCAGATTCCATCCAGAGATCCCAAGAGCTGTTAGGTAAGACACATATGCAACAGTTAGGTATCTTTATTTCGAAATAAAGATACCTAACTGTTGCATATGTGTCTTACCTAACAACCTGTCGGTATTTTATACCATTTTAATGTTCAATCCCAAGAGCTACACAGCACGAGCACTGCTCCAAGCCAGTATGCTGCCCAGTGTCTCCAACAGAGTCTCTGGAGCAGCCCTCTCCCAGAGTTATGCACACAGGCAGCAGCTATGCCCGAATCTCGTGCCCTCTGCACACAGAGCACAGCTCCGCCAGAATCTCTTCTCTAGCTCTTTCCCAGAGCTTATATGGTCCTTAAAGCAACCCTCTAAACTCCAGGTTCTGAGGTTCACTCTCCACGAAGCGTACACCACGTGTTTTCACACTAAACGTAGATTTCTCTAACCACTCCTTACTGTCACCGTCAAGAACAGAAGACCTGAGACAGAGACGGAGTCAGGAGTCTTCCTACAGTATTACATTTCCCTGCAAGAGATGTGACAATTTACATTGGTTGGTTAGGTCAACCTTTTGACCCTACAAGCACAGATGACCTACATCACAGTCTTCCTGACCTTCAACTTCGTTTCTAAAACTGTGGGTTGGAGGAGCGGGAGACCTGGCGGGGCTCTGTGGGGGTCGAGTTTGTGATAAGGGGTGTGGGGGGTATTGGGTACGTTGTGTGTGTGTGTGTGTGTGTGTGTGTGTGTGTGTGTGTGTGTGTGTGTGTGTGTATGTTTGTGTGGTTGCAGGGGTCAAGTCACAGCTCCTGGTCCCGCTTCTTCTTTGGTGGTCGCTACTAGGTCCACTCTCTCCCTGCTCCAAGAGCTTGTGTGTGGGGGGGGAGATAGATAGATAGAGAGATAGAGAGAGAGAGAGAGAGAGAGAGAGAGAGAGAGAGAGAGAGAGAGAGAGAGAGAGAGAGAGAGAGGATTTTATCCTTCATCTTCCTTTCACTCTAACTTCCTTCCCTTTCCTCCATCTCCAGGTCTCTCCCTCTTCCCCTACCTTCTCTCCTTCCCTCCCTCCTTCAGCCAGGCCAGCTGCTCTACTCCCTCTGACGGCTGCTGTTGCTGGAGCAGACACACCACTCTCACTTTAGTGCCAACTCAAGTTCCAATAGCTGCCACTTCCTCCCAGCACCTAGTGCCAGACAGATGGGGAAGAGAAGAGACAACGGAAAGGAGGAGAGGGAGAAGAGGAGGGAGAGAGTGAACGGTAGAAAGAGAGAGAGAAAAAAAAAGGAATCAGGAAAAGGAGACTCAAAAATGTGGACAAGAGAGTGGTAGAGGCAGGAATCATACACAGCTTGAAGTATGGGTATAACAGTAATAGTTCAGGGAATCACAAGTGTGTACAACACCAGTAGCAATCACTCGAGAGGCGGAGCCAGGAGCTGTAACTCGACCCGTGCAACTACACACACACACAAACACACACACACACACACACACACACACACACACACACACACATACACACACACACATACACACACACATACAAACACACACACACGCATGCACACATACAAACACACGCACACAAACACTCACAGGTCCAAAGGTGGTAATTGCAGTGATGTATAACCCAGCACAGAACAGCAGGAGGCCAAGGAAAGAGTATGATGAGAATAATAGAGCATTGCTTTACACACTGAAGTGGCAAGAAGGGCTCATGTGAGCAGGGCAAACCTACTGATCATGGGTGACTTCAACCACAAGGAAATCGATTGGGACAACTTGGAGCCACATGGGGGCCAAGAAACGTGGACGGCTAAGATGATGGAGGTGGTACTGGGAAACTTCATGTACCAACACATAAGGAACACTACCAGAAAGAGAGGAGAGGATGAACCAGCGAGACTGGACCTAGTATTCACCTTGAGTAGCGCAGATATTGAGGACATCACATATGTAAGACCCCTTGGGGCCAGCGATCATGTGGTTTTAAGCTTTGAATACACAGTAGAACTACAAGTGAAGGAAGAGCCAGACGAATAAAAGCAAACTACAAGAAGGATGACTATGTGGGAATGAAGAACTTCCTGAACGGGGTTCAGTGGGACAGAGAACTTGCAAGGAAGTCAGTAAATGAGTTGATGGAATATGTGGCAACAACATGCAAGGAAGCTGAGAAGAGGTTTGTACCCAAGGGTAACAAGAATAACGAGAAAGCCAGGATGAGCCCGTGGTTCACCGAAAGGTGCAGGGAGGCAAAACCAAGTGTGCTAGGGAATTGAAGAAGTATAGAAGGAAAAGGACCCAGGAGAATAAGGAGAGCAGTCGTAGAGCAGGTAAGAAGGGAGGCCCAACGACAATATGAAAATGACATAACAGTGAAAGTCAAATCTGACCCGAAGCTGTTGTACAGCCACATCAGGAGAAAAACAATAGTCAAGGACCAGGTAATCAGACTAAATAAGGAAGGAGGGAGGAGAGATCACAAGAATCGATCGAGATGTATGTGAGGAACTTAATATGAGATTCAGAGAAGTGATCACAGAGACAGAAGGGACTCCAGAAAGACGGAGAGGTGGAGTACACCATCAAGTGTTAGACACAATGCATACAACCAAGGAAAAAGTGAAGAGGCTACTGAGTGAGCTAGACACCTCAAAGGCGATGGGACTGGACAACATCTCTCCATGAGTCCTGAGAGAGGGTGCATAGGCACTGTGTACCCCTAACAACAATATTCAGCACATCTATTGAAAATGGAAGACTACCTGAGGTATGGAAGACAGCAAATGTAGTCCCAATTTTTAAAAAAGGAGACAGACATGAAGCACTAAACTACAGACCAGTGTCACTGACATGTATAGTATGCAAAGTCATGGAGAAGATTATCAGGAAAAGAGTGGTGGAGCACCTAGAAAGAAATGAGCTTATCAACAACAGCCAACACGGCTTCAGGGACGAAAATCCTGTGTCACAAGGAGAGAGAGGGGTGGGTAGATTGCATTTTCTTGGACTGTAAGAAGGCGTTTGACACAGTTCCACACAAGAGATTAGTGCAAAAACTGGAGGACCAGGCAGGGATAACAGGGAAGGCACTACAGTGGATCAGGGAATACCTGTTAGGAAGACAGCAGCGAGTCATGGTACGAGGTGAGGTGTCAGAGTGGGCGCTTGTGACGAGTGGGGTTCCACAGGGATCAGTCCTAGGACCGGTGCTGTTTCTGGTATTCGTGAACGACATGACGGAAGGGATAGACTCCGAAGTGTCCCTGTTTGCAGACGATGTTAAGTTGATGAGAAGAATTCAATCGGACGAGGACCAGGCAGAACTACAAAGGGATCTGGACAGGCTGCAGACCTGGTCCAGCAATTAGCTCCTGGAGTTCAACCCCACCAAGTACAAAGTCATGAAGATTGGAGAAGGGCAAAGAAGACCGCTGGCGGAGTACAGCCTAGGGAGCCAGAGACTATAAATCTCACTCAAGGAAAAAAATCTTGGGGTGAGTATAACACCAGGCACATCTCCTGAGGCGCACATCAACTAAATAACGGCTGCAGCATATGGGCACCTAGCAAACCTAAGAACAGCATTCCGCCATCTTAACAAGGAATCATTCAGGACCCTGTACACCGTGTACGTTAGGCCCATATTGGAGTATGCGGCACCAGTTTGGAACCCACATCTAGCCAAGCACGTAAAGAAACTAGAGGAAGTGCAAAGGGTGTTTCCTACGAGGAGAGGTTAAGGGAAATCTACCTGACGACTCTAGAGGACAGGAGAGATAGGGGAGACATGATAACGACATATAAAATACTGAGAGGAATTGACAAGGTGGACAGACAGAATGTTCCAGAGATGGGACACAGTTGGAAGACACAGATGAATCACAGGGATGTTAGGAAGTATTTCTTCAGTCACAGAGTAATCAGGAAGTGGAACAGTTTGGGAAGCGATGTAATGGAGGCAAGATCCATTCACAGCTTTAAGCAGAGGTATGATAAAGCTCATGGTTCAGTGAGAGTGATCCAGTAGAGGCCATTGAAGAGGCGGGGCCAGGAGCTATGAATCGACCCCTGCAACCACAACTGAGTACAACTAGGTGAGTACACACATACACACGGAGCACGGAGTGGACCTAACAGCGACTAGTGAAGAGACAGGGACCAGGAGCTATGAATCGATCCCTGCAACCACAATTAGGTGAGTACACACACACACACACACACACACACACACACACACACACACACACACACACACACACACTGGAAGACAGCAAATGTAGCCGCAATTTTTCAAGAAGAAGACAGACATGCATCACTAAAGTACATACACTGACATGAATAGTATGCCAAGTCATGGAGAAGATTATCAGAAGAGTGGTGGAGCACCTAGAAAGGAATGAGTTTATATGCGACAACCAGCACGGATTCAGAGACAGGAAATCCTATGACAAAGTAATGGAAGACAGAGAGAGAGAGAGAGAGAGAGAGAGAGAGAGGGGTAAGTAGATTACATTTTCTTGAACTGTAAGGCTTTTGACACACTTCCACACAAGAGATTAGTGCAAAAGCTGAATGACCAGATAGGAATAACAGAGAAGGCACTGCAATGGATCGAAGAATACGTGAAGGAAAGACATCAGCGAGTCATGGTACGCTACGAGGTGTCAGAGTGGACGCCTGTGACGAGAGGGGTTCCACAGGGGTCAGTCCTAGGACTGGTGCTTTTTCTGGTATGTGTGAACGATATGACGGAAGGAAGACTAGAATTTTGTTAGAGGAGGACCAGGCAGGACACAGGCTGCAAGCCTGGTCCAGCAACTGGCTCCTGGAGTGCAAAGTCATGAAGATCGGGGAAGGGCAAAGAAGACTGCAGACATAGTATAGTCTAGGGAGCCAAAGATTACAAACCTCACTCAATGAAAAGGATCTTGGGGTGAGTATAATACCGAGCACATTTCTTGAGGCACACATCAACCAAATAACTGCTGCAGCATATGGGCGCCTAGCAAACCTAAGAATAGAATTCCGACATCTCGGTAAGGAATCGTTCAGGACCCTGTACACCGTGTACGTCAGGCCCATATTGGAGTGTGCAGCTGCAATTTGGAACCCACACTGGCCAAGCAGGTCAGGAAACAAGAGAAAGTTTGCCACAAGACTAGTCCTGGAGCTAAGGGGCATGTTTTACTAGGAGAGGTTAAGGGAACTCGACCTGACGACGCTGGAGGACAGGAGGACAGGAGGACAGGGAGGGGGGCATGATAACGATACATAAAATACTGAGAAGAATCGACACTGCGGACAGAGACAAGGTGTTCCAGAGATGGTACACAGCAACAACGTGTCACAATTGGAAGTTGAAGACTCGGATGAGCCACAGGGATGTTAGGAAGCATTTTTTTCAGTCATAGAGTTGTCTGAAAGTGGAATAGTCTGGAAAGTGAGGTAGTAGAGGCAGGTATTATACATAGGTTAGAGACGAGGTACGATGAACCTCGTGGAGCAGGGACTCGGTGGACCTAGTGGCGACCAGTGAAGACACGGGGCCAGTAACTATGAATCGACCCCTACAACCACAATTAGGCGAATACACACACACACACACACACACACACACACACACACACTCATTACCTTCGCTTTTATAGTGTGTGTAGTAATCAGCTGTTTCTGAGTGTAGGATCAGCAGTATGTGTGGGGGATCAGCTGTTTTTTGTGTGTGATGAGGTCGGGTTTCTGTTGTGCCTCTGTTGACATGAGTCAACAGAAGTGACAACTGTTGATGGGTTTCCCCTCTCACTTCCTTTGATCTAAAGGAGATACGGGTGGGAGAGGAGGAGGAGAAGGAGGAGAAGGAAGAGAAGGAAGAGAAGGAAGAAGAATAGAATGAGACTGAAGACGTTGGGGGAGGGGGAAGAGAAGAAAGAGGGTGAATGAAGGTAACAGAGGAGAAGGGAAGGAGAGTAGGAAAGAAAGTAGTGGCTAGCTTATTATGTACAGTGGAACCTCTGGTCACAAACGCTTCCCAACACGAATAAATCTGTTCCCGACCAAAAAATTCGCCAATTTTTTTGCATCTCGTCACGAACGCATAATTAGGTGTCGAATAAACACAGCCGCGCTAATTTTCACATTCCGCGCCATTTTTCTCGCACGAGCCAATTTTCTCTACTTCCTGTTGTTTGTGTACACCTAATAAAGACCCTTACCTTGTGAAAAGACCATACCACACCTTGTAGTCGGTCTCAGACGTGCGTTCTTTCACTGCGAACTCGAGGATAAGGCATAAAGTACCATCCTCTTATCCTCTCCTGGGTACTTATATTAGAGAAAACGTAGTTTAGTACAGTGCTGTGATATACACTCGTAATGCACCGTAAAACTAAGTATACATAAATACAGTTACATAGATTATCATACATAGCAGCATGTGTGTAGAGAACTTAGGATAACCCAAAAAAAGTCAGACATAGTGATTTATTTTCTTGATTTTTTTTCCGGTGCGCGCTCGTTTTCGTCGGAAATAAGTTATTCATAAATTACAGTAATTACGTCAGTGTTAAATTCGGATTAGCAATGTTTTATCAGCAGGTAGAGCACAAACACTCCACGCAGTGTCAGTACCCAGCTAGGGATTGACATACATGATTTACGTAGATTTTTTTTTTCACAGTTTTTTTTGGGGCTATCTGATTGAAACTTGGGCAATATATGATGGAAAGATGCTTCTTAACGTACACCAAAAATGAAAGAAATCGGACCATAAATAACGGAGTTCACTTCTCAGCGAATGTTCGTAGGGGACTAGAACGGTCTCCTTCAATGTTAGTGTTCTCTGTCGTTCAAGGTTTTCTCAGTGTTATTCAAGGGTTTAACATTTATTTTATTATTACACTGTGCAGTCTATGGTATAATTAACTATTTTTGTCCATAAAAATCTTATAAAAACAATATTTACATTCAGATTGTAGGGGTCTGGAATGGATTGATTGTATTTGCATACAATCCAATGGGGAAATTAGGTTCTGGTCACGACCAAATCTGGTCGCGATCAGACTTTTGGAACAAATTATGGTCGTGACCAGAGGTTCCATTGTACCTCATATCCATCCTATGGATGGTAGTAGCTAGTGTGTTGTGCATCTCATATCCATCCTGTGCACGGTAGTAGCTAGTAAATTGTGCATCTCGTATCCATCCTGTGGATGATAATGGCTAGTTTATTATGCACCTCATATCCATCCTGTGGATAGTAGTGGCTAGTTTATTGTGCATCTCGTATCCATCCCGTGGATGGTAGTGGGTAGTTTATTGTGTGCCTCATATCCATCCTGTGGATGGTAGTCGCTAGTTTATCGTGTTCCTCATATTCATCCTGTGGATGGTAGTGGCTGGTTTATTGTATACCTCATATCCATCCTGAGGAAGGTAGTGACTAGTTTATTGTGTACCTCATATCGATCTTGTAAATGGTAGTGGCTAGTTTACTCTGTACCCAATATCTATCCTGTGGATGCTAGTGGCTAATTTATTGTGTACCCAATATTCATCCTGTGGATGGTAGTCTCTAGAATATTGTGCACACAATATTCCACACTTAATGGACCACTGGTGGAAAGCTTCTCTGGAAGGGTCTTCCAAGTATGTGATATTAAACAAACACATCTTACATGGAAGAGTTCAATGCTCTTGTTGTCTTCAGCGATATAGTTCGTGCATGTTGTAGACTTCAATACGACTTCATATTTTCCTAATCTATATAAATTTTAGATGGAGGAGAAAGAACAGAGGGGCATTTATGCAGGCCTACTATTAAAGTATCCTTACTGTCCCGTGAGAGGCAGGTATTTGTAACACACGGGTGAGTTTTTGAGATTTAGAGTTTCAGTATTGTAGTGATCTAAACCCGTCTGACTGTCACTGACTGCCATCTGATCTCGGCTACAGCAACTTGAAGTTCCGACTTAAAGTTCCCAGAGTTACGCCAAGTTCCACTGAACCCCTTTCGAGGGAGAGGCTAAATCAACAACGAGACTGGAACAACGAGAATAGATCAACGAGACTGGAACAACGAGAATTGACCAACGAGACTGGGGCAACGAGAATTGACCAACGAGACTGGAACAACGAGAATTGACCAACAAGACTGGAACAACGAGAATTGACCAACGAGACTGGAATAACGAGAATTGACCAACGAGACTGGAACAACGAGAATTGACCAAAGAGACTGGAACAACGAGAATTGACCAACGAGACTGGAACAACGAGAATTGACCAACGAGACTGGAACAACGAGAATTGACCAACGAGACTGGAACAACGAGAATTGACCAACGAGACTGGAACAACGAGAATTGACCAACGAGACTGGAACAGCGAGAATTGACCAACGAGACTAGAACAACGAGAATTGACCAACGAGACTGGAACAACAAGAATTGACCAACGAGACTGGAACAACGAGAATTGACCAACGAGACTGGAACAACGAGAATTGACCAACGAGACTGGAACAACGAGAATAGACCAATGAGACTGGGCCAACGAGAATGGACCAACGAGACTGGAACAACGAGAATAGATAAACGAGACTGGAACAACGAGAACAGACCAACGAGACTGGAACAACGAGAATAGGCCAACGAGACTGGAACATAAGAACATAAGAAAGAAGGAACACTGCAACAGGCCTACTGACCCAAGCGGAGCAGGTCCATGTTTCCCCCCCGGATTAGACCAATGACCCACACCCCGGATTATCCCAATGACCCACCCAGCCTGGTCATCTCCACTCAAGGAAGGAGCACTGCACCAGACCCATCATCACAAGCTAGTTATGGGCAACTCACACCCGCCCACACCCGCCCACACCCACTCATGTATTTATCTAACCTATTTTTAAAATTACACATTTTAGCCTCAATAACTGTACTCGGGAGTTTGTCCACTCATCCACAACTGGAACAACTAGAATAGACCAACGAGACTGGAACAACGAGAATAGACCAACGAGACTGGAACAACGCGACTGGAACAACATGAACCTTGATGAACAAGTTGAGAGGGAGAGAGAATACTACCTTACCGAGTGTATGGAGAAGCTGAGAATAACATGTATACTGTATACATCAACTTCTCTTCTCTCTCTCTCCTCTTCCCCCCTCTCCTCTTCCCCCATCTCCCCTCTCCCATCTCCCCCAACCATGGAGGTTAAACATTATATAAACAATATTCAAATAGCTCTCGTTAGCATGCATACCTGCCCATGCAAAAATTATGCAAATCTAGAGTAGTAACAAAGAATATATATAGAGAGAGAGAGAGAGAGAGAGAGAGAGAGAGAGGGGGGAGAGAGAGAGAGAGAGAGAGAGAGAGAGGAGAGAGAGAGAGAGAGAGAGAGAGAGAGAGAGAGAGAGAGAGAGAGAGAGAGAGAGGAGAGAGAGAAAGAGAGAGAGAGAGAGAGAAATAACATACGAAAGCCCTGGGGAACTCCTGTGTTTTTTTCCATGTAATAATAATAATAATACAGCAACAACAATAATAATAAAATAATAATAAGAATGATGATAATGATAATTAATAATAATAATAAAATAATAAAACCCAGGCGGGTTTTTATCAACTACCACCCCCTCCCCCACCCCATTTTTCCTTCCCCCTCCCCCTTTCCCCTTCCCCCCCGTTCCCCCTTCCCTTCCCCCCGTCCCCCATTCCCCTTCCCCCCGTCCCCCCTTCCCCTTTAACCCCCTCCCCCCTCCCCTCCCCCCCGGTCCCCTAAGAGAATTTACCACTTAAAATGCAAATTGTTTGTTTTTTAAAGGAATCCGAACAGTGTGAAAAAGATATTGACTCAGGGTTGTTTGTAGGGGCCATTAATTAGGGGCCCAGGTTGTTTGTAGGGGCCATTAATTAGGGACCCAGGTTGTTTGTAGGGGCCATTAATTAGGGACCAGGTTGTTTGTAGGGGCCATTAATTAGGGGCCCAGGTTGTTTGTAGGGCCATTAATTAGGGGCCCAGGTTGTTTGTAGGGGCCATTAATTAGGGGCCCAGGTTGTTTGTAGGGGCCATTAATTAGGGGCCCAGGTTGTTTGTAGGGGCCATTAATTAGGGGCCCAGGTTGTTTGTAGGAGCCATTAATAAGGGACCCAGGTTGTTTGTAGGGGCCATTAATTAGGGGCCCAGGTTGTTTGTAGGGGCCATTAATTAGGGACCCAGGTTGTTTGTAGGAGCCATTAATAAGGGACCCAGGTTGTTTGTAGGGGCCATTAATTAGGGGCCCAGGTTGTTTGTAGGGGCCATTAATTAGGGGCCCTGGTTGTTTGTAGGGGCCATTAATTAGGGGCCCAGGTTGTTTGTAGGGGCCATTAATTAGGGGCCCAGGTTGTTTGTAGGGGCCATTAATTAGGGGCCCAGGTTGTTTGTAGGGGCCATTAATTAGGGGCCCAGGTTGTTTGTAGGAGCCATTAATAAGGGACCCAGGTTGTTTGTAGGGGCCATTAATTAGGGGCCCAGGTTGTTTGTAGGGGCCATTAATTAGGGACCAGGTTGTTTGTAGGAGCCATTAATAAGGGACCCAGGTTTGTTTGTAGGGGCCATTAATTAGGGGCCCAGGTTGTTTGTAGGGGCCATTAATTAGGGGCCCTGGTTGTTTGTAGGGGCCATTAATTAGGGGCCCAGGTTTGTAGGGGCCATTAATTAGGGGCCCAGGTTATTTGTAGGGGCCATTAATTAGGGGCCCAGGTTGTTTGTAGGGGCCATTAATTAGGGACCCAGGTTGTTTGTAGGGGCCATTAATAAGGGGCCCAGGTTGTTTGTAGGGGCCATTAATTAGGGGCCCAGGTTGTTTGTAGGGGCCATTAATTAGGGACCCAGGTTGTTTGTAGGAGCCATTAATAAGGGACCCAGGTTGTTTGTAGGGGCCATTAATTAGGGGCCCAGGTTGTTTGTAGGGGCCATTAATTAGGGGCCCAGGTTGTTTGTAGGGGCCATTAATTAGGGGCCCAGGTTGTTTGTAGGGGCCATTAATTAGGGGCCCAGGTTGTTTGTAGGGGCCATTAATTAGGGACCCAGGTTGTTTGTAGGAGCCATTAATAAGGGACCCAGGTTGTTTGTAGGGGCCATTAATTAGGGACCCAGGTTGTTTGTAGGGGCCATTAATTAGGGGCCCAGGTTGTTTGAAGGGGCCATTAATTAGGGACCAGGTTGTTTGTAGGAGCCATTAATAAGGGACCCAGGTTGTTTGTAGGGGCCATTAATTAGGGACCCAGGTTGTTTGTAGGAGCCATTAATTAGGGGCCCAGGTTGTTTGTAGGGGCCATTAATTAGGGGCCCAGGTTGTTTGAAGGGGCCATTAATTAGGGACCCAGGTTGTTTGTAGGAGCCATTAATAAGGGACCCAGGTTGTTTGTAGGGGCCATTAATTAGGGACCCAGGTTGTTGGAGCCATTAATTAGGGGCCCAGGTTGTTTGTAGGGGCCATTAATTAGGGGCCCAGGTTGTTTGTAGGAGCCATTAATAAGGGGCCCAGGTTGTTTGTAGGGACCATTAATTAGGGGCCCAGGTTGTTTGTAGGGGCCATTAATTAGGGGCCCAGGTTGTTTGTAGGGGCCATTAATTAGGGCCCAGGTTGTTTGTAGGAGCCATTAATAAGGGGCCCAGGTTGTTTGTAGGGGCCATTAATTAGGGGCCCAGGTTATTTGTAGGAGCCATTAATAAGGGGCCCAGGTTGTTTGTAGGGGCCATTAATTAGGGGCCCAGGTTGTTTGTAGGGGCCATTAATTAGAGGTCCAGGTTGTAGGGGCCATTAATTAGGGGCCCAGGTTGTTTGTAGGGGCCATTAATAAGGGGCCCAGGTTGTTTGTAGGGGCCATTAATTAGGGGCCCAGGTTGTTTGTAGGGGCCATTAATAAGGGGCCCAGGTTGTTTGCAGGGGCCATTAATAAGGGGCCCAGGTTGTTTGTAGGGGCCATTAATAAGGGGCCCAGGTTGTTTGTAGGGGCCATTAATTAGGGGCCCAGGTTTGTAGGGGCCATTAATAAGGGGCCCAGGTTTGTAGGGGCCATTAATAAGGGACCCAGGTTGTTTGCAGGGGCCATTAATTAGGGGCCCAGGTTGTTTGTAGGGGCCATTAATAAGGGGCCCAGGTTGTTTGTAGGGGCCATTAATAAGGGGCCCAGGTTGTTTGCAGGGGCCATTAATTAGGGGCCCAGGTTGTTTGCAGGGGCCATTAATTAGGGGCCCAGGTTTGCAGCGGCCATTAATTAGGGGCCCAGGTTGTTTGTAGGAGCCATTAATTAGGGGCCCACGTTGTTTGTAAGGGCCATTAATTAGGGGTCCAGGTTGTTTGTAGGGGCCATTAATTAGGGGCCCAGGTTGTTTGTAGGGGCCATTAATTAGGGGCCCAGGTTGTTTGTAGGGGCCATTAATTAGGGGCCCAGGTTGTTTGTAGGGGCCATTAATTAGGGGCCCAGGTTTGTAGGGGCCATTAAATAAAGACTTGCCTCTCTGAACGAGGGCCCATGACATAGTTAACCCTTAATTTAAATGGGACCTCTGGCCCTAAACAAGGGCCCCGACGTAGTCAACCCTCACTCTAAGCATGGTAATCTCTGACTCTAACCAGGGGCCCCTGACCTAGCGAACCCTAACTCTGAAAAGGGTCTCTGACATACTGAACTACGTATGACTCTGAAAGTGGGCCCCTGATATAGTGAGCCCTGATTCTCAGCGTGGGCCCTGATATAGTGAACCCTGACTCTTAACGTGGGGCCCTGATATAGTGAACCATGATTCTTAACATGGGCCCCTGATATAGTGAACCATGATTCTTAACGTGGGCCCCTGATATAGTGAACCCTGACTCTTAACGTGGGCCATTGACATACTGGACCCTGATTTTGAACGTGGGCCCCTGATACCGGACGGGGTTCCCTAACAAAGTAAACCCTGACTCTGGACGAGGGCCCCTGACATAGTTAACCCTGACTCTGGCCGGGCCCCTGACATTGTAAACCCTGACTCTGGACGGGCCCCTGACCTAGTAAACCCTGACTCTGGATGGGCCCCTGACATAGTAAACCCTGACTCTGGACGGGGCCCCTGACATAGTTAACCCTGACTCTGGAAGGAAGCCCCTGACATAGTTAACCCTGACTCTGGAAGGAAGCCCCTGACATAGTTAACCCTGACTCTGGACGAGGGCCCCTGACATAGTAAACCCTGACTCTGGACGGGGGCCCCTGACATAGTAAACACTGACTCTGGACTGGGCCCCTGACATAGTAAACCCTGACTCTGGACGGGGGCCCCTGACATAGTTAACCATGACTCTGGACGAGGGCCCCTGACATAGTAAACCCTGACTCTGGACGGGGCCCCTGACATAGTTAACCCTGACTCTGGACGGGGCCCCTGACATAGTAAACCCTGACTCTGGACGAGGGCCCCTGACATAGTTAACCCTGACTCTGGACAAAGGTCCCTGACGTAGTTAACCCTGGCTCTGGACGGGGGCCCCTGATTCCGGTCGGGCACCCTTGACATAGGAAACCTTTACCCTGAAGGGGGGCCCCTGACTCTGGACGGGGGCCCCTGGCTTACGTATCCTGAGAGAGGATTTGGGAGCCAAGGGAAGGCATCGCATACTCTTACTGAAGGATTGAAACCTATGCTGTCTCTTGAACCAAGAAGTGAAGAGGAAGAGTTGAAGGGGAGGAAGAGGTGAAGTGGAAGAGGAGGAAGAGGTGAAGAGGAAGAAGAGGTGAAAGGGAGGAAGAGATTAAGAGGAAGAGGTGAAGAGGAGGAAGATGCGAAGGAAGAGGTGAAGAGGAAGAGGTGAAGAAGAGGAAGAGGTGAAGAGGGAGGAAGAGGTGAAGTGGAAGAGGAGGAAGAGGTGAAGAGGAAGAAGAGGTGAAAGGGAGGAAGAGATTAAGAGGAAGAGGTGAAGAGGAGGAAGATGCGAAGGGAGGAAGAGGTGAAGAGGAAGAGGTGAAGAAGAGGAAGAGGTGAAGAGGAAGAGGTGAAAAGGAAGAGATGAAGAGGGAGGAAGAGGTGAAGAGGTGAAGAGGGTGTAAGAGGTGAAGAGGAAGGAAGAAGTGATGAGAAGGAAGAGGTGAAGGAAGAGGGAGGAAGAAGTGAAGGGGAAGAGGAAGAAGACTTGCTTACTCACCAGCACCTGGGTACCTAACTCACAAGCACCTGGGTACCTAACTCACAAGCACCTGGGAACCTAACTTACAAGCACCTGGGTACCTAACTCACCAGCACCTGGGTACCTAACTCACAAGCACCTGGGTACCTAACTCACAAGCACCTGGGTACCTAACTCACCAGCACCTGGGTACCTAACTCACCAGCACCTGGGTACCTAACTCAAAAGCACCTGGGTACCTAACTCACCAGCACCTGGGTACCTAACTCACCAGCATCTGGGTACCTAACTCACAAGCACCTGGGTACCTAACTCACCAGCACCTGGGTACCTAACTCACCAGCACCTGGGTACCTAACTCACCAGCACATGGGTACCTAACTCACAAGCACCTGGGTACCTAACTCACCAGCACCTGGGTACCTAACTCACCAGCACCTGGGTACCTAACTCACCAGCACCTGGGTACCTAACTCACCAGCACCTGGTACCTAACTCACCAGCACCTGGGTACCTAACTCACCAGCACCTGGGTACCTAACTCACCAGCACCTGGGTGCCTAACTCACCAGCACCTGGGTACCTAACTCACCAGCACCTGGGTACCTAACTCACCAGCACCTGGGTACCTAACTCACCAGCACCTGGGTACCTAACTCACCAGCACCTGGGTACCTAACTCACCAACACCTGGGTACTTAACTCACCAGCACCTGGGTACCTAACTCACCAGCACCTGGGTACCTAACTCACCAGCACCTGGGTACCTAACTCACCCAGCACCTGGGTACCTAACTCACCAGCACCTGGGTACCTAACTCACCAGCACCTGGGTACCTAACTCACCAGCACCTGGGTACCTAACTCACCAGCACCTGGGTACCTAACTCACCAGCACCTGGGTACCTAACTCACCAGCACCTGGGTACCTAACTCACCAGCACCTGGGTACCTAACTCACCAGCACCTGGGTACCTAACTCACCCAGCACCTGGGTACCTAACTCACCCAGCACCTGGGTACCTAACTCACCAGACCTGGGTACCTAACTCACCACCGCCTGGGTACCTAACTCACCCAGCACCTGGGTACCTAACTCACCAGCTCCTGGGTACCTAACTCACCAGAACCTGGGTACCTAACTCACCCAGCACCTGGGTACCTAACTCACCCAGCACCTGGGTACCTAACTCACCAGCACCTGGGTACCTAACTCACCAGCACCTGGGTACCTAACTCACCCAGCACCTGGGTACCTAACTCACCAACACCTGGGTACCTAACTCACCAGCACCTGGGTACCTAACTCACCAGCACCTGGGTACCTAACTCACCCAGCACCTGGGTACCTAACTCACCCAGCACCTGGGTACCTAACTCACCAGCACCTGGGTACCTAACTCACCCAGCACCTGGGTACCTAACTCACCAGCTCCTGGGTACCTAACTCACCAGCACCTGGGTACCTAACTCACCCAGCACCTGGGTACCTAACTCACCCCAGCACCTGGGTACCTAACTCACCAGCACATGGGTACCTAACTCACCAGCACCTGGGCACCTAACTCACCCAGCACCTGGGTACCTAACTCACCCAACACCTGGGTACCTAACTCACCAGCACCTGGGTACCTAACTCACCAGCACCTGGGTACCTAACTCACCAGCACCTGGGTACCTAACTCACCCAGCACCTGGGTACCTAACTCACCCAGCACCTGGGTACCTAACTCACCAAGCAACTGGGTACGTAACTCACCAGCACCTGGGTACCTAACTCACCAGCACCTGGGTACCTAACTCACCCAACACCTGGGTACCTAACTCACCAGCACCTGGGTACCTAACTCACCCAGCACCTGGGTACCTAACTCACCAGCACCTGGGTACCTAACTCACCCAGCACCTGGGTACCTAACTCACCAGCTCCTGGGTACCTAACTCACCAGCACCTGGGTACCTAACTCACCCAGCACCTGGGTACCTAACTCACCCAGCACCTGGGTACCTAACTCACCAGCACATGGGTACCTAACTCACCAGCACCTGGGCACCTAACTCACCCAGCACCTGGGTACCTAACTCACCCAACACCTGGGTACCTAACTCACCAGCACCTGGGTACCTAACTCACCAGCACCTGGGTACCTAACTCACCAGCACCTGGGTACCTAACTCACCCAGCACCTGGGTACCTAACTCACCCAGCACCTGGGTACCTAACTCACCAAGCAACTGGGTACGTAACTCACCAGCACCTGGGTACCTAACTCACCAGCACCTGGGTACCTAACTCACCCAACACCTGGGTACCTAACTCACCAGCACCTGGGTACCTAACTCACCCAGCACCTGGGTACCTAACTCACCAGCACCTGGGTACCTAACTCACCAAGCACCTGGGTACCTAACTCACAAAGCACCTGGGTACCTAACTCACCCAACACCTGGGTACCTAACTCACCAGCACCTGGGTACCTAACTCACCCAGCACCTGGGTACCTAACTCACCAGCACCTGGGTACCTAACTCACCAGCACCTGGGTACCTAACTCACCCAGCACCTGGGTACCTAACTCACCAAGCAACTGGGTACGTAACTCACCAGCACCTGGGTACCTAACTCTCCCAACACCTGGGTACCTAATTCACCCAGCACCTGGGTACCTAACTCACCCAGCACCTGGGTACCTAACTCACCCAGCACATGGGTACCTAACTCACCCAACACTTGGGTACCTAACTCACCCAGCACCGGGGTACCTAGCTCACCCAGCACCTGGGTACCTAACTCACCTAGCCCTTGGGTACCTAACTCACCCAGCACCTGGGTACCTAACTCATCCAGAACCTGGGTACCTAACTCACCCAGCACATGGGTACCTAACTCACCCAACACCTGGGTACCTAACTCACCCAGCACCTGGGTACCTAACTCACCCAGCACCTGGGTACCTAACTCACCCAGCACCTGGGTACCTAACTCACCCAGCACCTGGGTACCTAACTCACCCAACACCTGGGTACCTAACTCACCCAGCACCTGGGTACCTAACTCACCCAGCACCTGGGTACCTAACTCACCCAGCACCTGTGTACCTAACTCACCCAGCACCTAGGTACCTAACTCATTCAGCACCAGGGTACCTAACTCACCCAGCACCTGGGTACTTAACTCACACAGCACCTGGGTACCTAACTCTCCCAGCACCTGGGTACCTAACTCACCCAGCATCTGGGTACCTAACTAACCCAGCACCTGGGTACTTAACTCACACAGCACCTGGGTACCTAACTCTCCCAGCACCTGGGTACCTAACTCACCCAGCATCTGGGTACCTAACTCATCCAGCACCTGGGAACCTAACTCACACAGAACCTGGGTACCTAATTCACCCAACACCTGGGTACTTAACTCACCCAACACCTGGCTACCTAACTCACCCAGCACCTGGGTACCTAACTCACGCAACACCTGGGTACCTTACTCACTCAGCACCTGGGTACCTAACTCACCCAGCACCTAGGTACCTAACTCATTCAGCACCAGGGTACCTAACTCACACAGCACCTGGGTACTTAACTCACACAGCACCTGGGTACCTAACTCACCCAGCATCTGGGTACCTAACTCACTCAGCACCTGGGTACCTAACTCATGCAACACCTGGGTACCTAACTCACTCAGCACCTGGGTAACTAACTCACCCAGCACCTGGGTACCTAACTCACCCAGCACCTAGGTACCTAACTCACCCAACACCTGGGTACCTAACTCACCCAACATCTGGGTACCTACCTCACCCAGCACCTGGGTACCTAACTCACGCAACACCTGGGTAACTAACTCAATCAGCACCAGGGTACCTAACTCATGCAGCACCTGGGTACTTAACTCACCCAGCACCTGGGTACCTAACTCCCGCAGCACCTAAGTACCTATCACACGCAACACCTGGGTACCAACTCACGCCGCACAAGGGTACCTAACTCACGCAGCACAAGGGTACCTAACTCACCCAGCATCTGGGTACCTAACTTATCCAGCACCCGGGTACCTAGCTCACGAAGCAACTGGGTACCTAACACACGGAACACCTGGGTACCTAACTCACCCAGCACCTGGGTACCTAACTCACGCAGCACCTGGGTGCCTAACTCACCCAGCACCAGGGTACCTAACTCACCCAGCACCTGGGTACCTAACTCACCAAGCACCTGGGTACCTAACTCACCCAACACCTGGGTATCTAACTCAAGGCAGCTCATGGGTACCTAACTCACCCAGCACCCAGGTACTTAAGTCACCCAGCAACTGGGTCCCTAACTCACGCAGTACATGGGTACCTAACTCACCCAGCACCTGGGTACCTAACTCACCCAGTACCTGGGTTCCTATCTCACCCATCACCTGGGTACCTAACTCTCCCAGCCCCTGGGTAATTAACTCACGCAGCCCCTGGGTACCTAACTGACGCAGCACCTGTGTACCTAACGCACCCAGCACCAGGATACCTAACTCACCCATTACCTGGGTACTTAACTGACCCAGCACCTGGGTACCTAACTCAAGCAGCACCTGGGTACCTAACTCACCCAGCACCTGGGTACCTAACACACGCAGCTCCTGGGTACCTAACTCATGCAGCACCTGGGCACCTAACTCACCCAGCTCCTGGGTACCTTATTCACCCAGCACCTGGGTACCTAACTCACGCAGCTCCTGGGTATCTAACTCAGTACCTGGGTACCTAACTCAAGCAGCACCAGTGTACGTAACTCACGCAGCACCTGGGTATTTAACTCACACAGCTCCTGGGTACTTTATCACCCAGCATCTGGGTACCTAACTCACGCAGCACCTGAGTACCTAACACACGCAACACCTCGGTACCTAGCTCACGCAGCACAAGGGTGCCTAACTCACCCAGCACCTGGGTACCTAACTCACGCAGCACATGGGTACCTAACTCACCAAGCGCCTGGGTACCTATCTCACGCAGCACATGGATACCTAACTCACCAAGCACCTGGGTACCTAACTCACGCAGCACCTTTGTACCTAACTCAAGCAGCACCTGGGTACTTAACTCACACAGCAGCTTGGTGCCTAACTCACGCAGCACGTGGGTACCTAACTCACGCACCACCTGGGAACCTAACTTGCCCAACCCCTGGTTACCTAACTCACGCACCACCTAGGTGCCTAACTCACCCAGCACCTGGGTACCTAACTCACGCAGCACATGGGTACCTAACTCACCCAGCACCTGGGTGCCTAACTCACGCAGCGCCTGGGTGCCTAACTCACGCAGCACCTTGGTACCTAACTCACGCAGCACCTGGGTACCTGACTCACTCAGCACCTGGGTACGTAACTCACCGAGCACCTGGGTACCTAACTCACCCAGCACCTGGGTACCTAACTCACCCAACACCTGGGTACCTAACTTACGCAACACCTGGGTACTTACCTCACTCAGCCCATGGGTTCCTAACGCATGGAGCACCTGGGTACCTAACTCACCCAACACCTTGGTTCCTAACTCACGCAGCACCTGGGTACCTGACTCACCTAGCACCTGGGTACCTAACTCACCCAGCACCTGGGTGCCTAACGCACGCAGCACCTGGGTACCTAACTCACCCAACACCTGGGTACCTAACTTACGCGGCGCCTGGGTACTTAACTCACCCAGCCCATGGGTACCTAACGCATGGAGCACCTGGGTACCTAACTCACCCAGCACCTTGGTTCCTAACTCACGCAGCACCTGGCTACCTTACTCACCCAGCACCTGGGTACCTTACTCACCCAGCACCTGGGTACCTAACTCTCGCAGCACCTGGGTACCTAACTCACCCAACACCTGGGTACCTTACTTACGCTGCACCTGGGTACTCAACTCACCTTGCCCATGGGTACCTAACGCATGGAGCACCTGGGTACCTAACTGACGCAGCACTTGGGTACCTAACTCACCCAACACCTGGGTGCCTAACTCACGCAGCACATTGGTACCTAACTCACCCAGCACTTGCGTACCTAACTTACGCACCACCTTGGTACCTAACTCACCCAGCACCAGGGTACCTAACTCACGCAGCGCCTGCGTACCTAACTTACGCACCACCTGGGTACCTAACTCACCCAGCACCTGGGTACCTACCTCACCTAGCACCAGGGTACCTAACTCACGCAGCACCTGAGTACCTAACACACGCAACACCTGGGTACCTAACGCACGACGCACAAGGGTACCTAACTTACCCAGCACCTGACTACCTAACTCACGCAGCACCTGGGTATCTAACTCACGCAGCACCTGAGTACCTTACTCACCCATCCCCTGGGTACCTAACTCACCCAACACCTAGGTACCTAACTCAAACAACACCAGGGTACCTAACTCACGCAGCACCTGGGTACCGAACTCACGCAGCACCTGGGTACCTAACTCAAGTAGCACCTGGGTACCTATCTCACGCAGCACCTGAGTACCTAAATTAAGCAGCACCAGAGTACCTAACTCACACAGCACCTTGGTACCTAACTTACGCAGCAACAGGGTACCTAACTCACCCAGTACTTTGGTACCTAACTCACACAACACCTGAGTACCTAACTCACCCAGCACCTGAGTACCTAATTCACACCGCACCTGGGTACCTACGGACTCTTTGATACAACTGGTAACGGCAGGTGTTTTAATGGCCTATACACCACACCCTGAATTGTATCCGGGTGCTTCCGTTACAAGACTAATTGGGTTATTTACCCCACAAATGTTAACTCATGTTAACTTCCCCCTGGGGTAGACAGGTGGCTGTCTGTGTCAACGTTCTCTACTGTTCTTGTAAAATGATACGTTTATGCAGAACGTCTTAATACGTCTTATAAGACGCTATTCATCTTCTTGACGTGGCAACTGCTAGAAGCTGTCAGGTCACCTTGCCACCTGCCAAGGTAGGCACTACTGTGGCATACCTGGCAAGACAGGCATTAGTGTGGCACCATCTGGCAAGGTAGGCACTACTGTGGCACGATACGGCAACACTGGCACTACTGTGGCACCACCTGGCAACACTGACACTAGTGTGGCACCACCTGGAAACACTGGCACTATTACGGAACCACCAGGAAACACAGGCATTAGTATGGCACCAGCTGGAAACATTGGCACTTCTCTGGCATCATCTGGCAACACTGGCACAAGTGTGGCACCACCTGGCAACACAGACACTACTCTGGCACCATCTGGCAACACTGGCACTAGTATGGCACCACCTGGCAACATAGGTATTGGTGAGGCACCACCTGGCAACACAGCACTAGTGTGGCACCACCTAGCAACACAGGCACTAGTATGGCACCACCTGGCAACAAAGGCACTACTCTGGTACCATCTGGTAAAACTAGCACTAGTGTGGCACCACCTGGCAACACTGGCACTAGAGTGGCACCACCTAGCAACACAGGCACTTCTCTGGCACCATCTGGCAACACTGGCACTAGTGTGGCACCACCTGGCAACACAGGCACTACTCTGGCCCCATCTGACAACACAGGCACTAGTGTAACACCACCTGGCAACACATGCACTACTCTGGCACCATTTGGCAACACTGGCACTAGAGTGACGCCACCTGGCAACACAGGCACTTCTCTGGCATCATCTGACAACACTGGCACTAGTGTGGCACCAGCTGGCAACACATGCACTTCTCTGGCAACACTGGCACTAGTGTGGTACCGCCTGGCAACACAGGCACTTCTCTGGCAACACTGGCACTAGTGTGGTACCGCCTGGCAACACAGGCACTAGTGTGGCACCACCTGGCAACACTGGCACTAGTGTGGCACTATTTGGCAACACTGGCACTAGTATGGCACCACTTGGCAACACAGGCACTAGTGTGGCACCATCTGGCAACACAGGCACTACTCTGGCACCATCTGGAAGCACAGGCACTAGTGTAGCACCACCTGGCAACACAGGCGCTACTGTGACACCATCTGGCAACACTGGAACTAATGTGGCACCACCTAGCAACACAGGCACTACTTTGACACCATCTGGCAACACTGGCACTAGTGTGGCATCACCTGGCAACACAAACACTACTCTGGCACCACCTGGCAACACTGGCACTGCTCTGGCACCACCTGACAGAGTCACAACCTTAAGTTAAATGATGATTAACAGGGATTCTCTACCCTTCCTTGCAACTTTCTTAATAATATTAATATTAATTAATAATAATAATAATAATAACAATAATAATTTGTAGCGGCTCGTAAGACGGTGCAAAATATCTGCAGTGGAAGAAAGCAGAGGAACATTAACAGACTGGGAAAGGTAATTCAATCAGTGTGAAGGTACCAAGACTCTCCACTGCTCTCCTTTTATGGAGAGAGGGAGAGAGAGAGAGAGAGACAGACAGACAGACAGACAGACAGACAGACAGACAGACAGACAGACAGACGGACAGAGAGAGAGAGAGAGAGACATAGAGAGAGCCAGGGAAAGGGTGACTATATAGGACAGACAATAACATTGACCCTCTAGTCTACACAGAGTTTATCTGTTGGGCAAACTACCACTCTCTCTCTCTCTCTCTCTCTCTCTCTCTCTCTCTCTCTCTCTCTCTCTCTCTCTCTCTCTCTCTCTCTCTCTCTCTCTCTCTCTCTTTCTTTAAACAGGTTTTAACAAGGTTAGGGTAAGGATTCCTAACTATATATACAAGCTAAGAGCTGTTACCTACATCATCTCATTTAAAAGCCTTTTAATTTTATGAGACATACATGTATGGAACAAGATGAATTTGGAGCCACCAACTGACTTAATATCATTGATTTTATTTTGTTATTATGTTGTACGAATCATCCTGGGAATAAATGATCTCAGATGTAGTGATGTTCTGGAGAAGGGTACAGTCAGAGAGAAGCTGCTGTTGGTTGCCCGTCTTGTTGTGTAGAAGCTCACTTCTCGCTGTCCTCGGAGTGTAGCGAAGTTGAAGGCTCTGCTGAAATGACAGATCTATCTAGGATGGGTCCAGGCGAGAGATGAGACGTCGCAGATAAGATGAAGGGCAGGCAGTCCAAGAAAGTGGAGTATACTCAAGGTGTGAGCATGCTTGTGTCTCATACAGAATCTTGAAACCTCTACTGTCGAGCATATGCGAATTACGTCGAAGTGCTGTAAGCTTCCTGGATACCTTGTTTGCCAGGTTTACAGCGTGGTTCTTCATGGTCAGTTTTGAGTCGAATTTCACCCCATTGATATTCACTTCATCCGAAGGTACCAACACTCTTCTATTCATACTTACCATTGCTCCAGTATTACCATCATTGTGTCTGGAGACCATCATCATTTGTGTTTTCTCAGAAGCAAATGTTACCTGCCATCGTTTACCCCAGGCTGGTGATTGACGATTGATTGGTGATCGATGTAGCGTAGAGCAGCTGCCACTTCCTGTCTTGGATAAGTAAATGTCAGAGTACAGTCATTTGCATGGGATTCTGGGATGAGATGGAAGAGGTCGTTGAAGTAGACATTCCATAACAATGGCTCAAGCGCACTTCCCTATGGAACACTTGCCTCAATAGGATGTCTTGCTGATTCTGTCCCAGTGATAACTACCCTTAGAGATCTACCATGAAGGTAATCACTGAGGAGACATAGTGTAGAGCCTGCAATTCCCAGAGCTTGCAGTTTAGCCAAGAGTCCCTGGCACCATACTCTGTCGAAAGCGCCAGCAATGTCCAGTGCTACCACACAGCTGACTTTGGATTCATCCAGTGACTGGTGCCACTTAGTGGAGAAGTTTAACAACAGATCAGCAGCAGAGTAATCTTTCCTGAAGCCATATTGACGATCACAAAAAAGTGAGTGGTTGTTGAAAATCTGTCATCTGCCGTGAGATTATTGTCTCAAGAATCTTGCCAGTGATTGACAGGAGTGACACTGGTCTGTAGTTGCTGATTTCCGTCTGCTCTGCCTTTGTAAACAGGGATTACATTTTGCCTCATTCCACAGAGAAGGCCATTTACTCAGTGCTAGGCAGTGTTGATAGATGCGAGTTAGAGATCCTGCTAGCTGTTCTGAACATGTACTCAGCAATCTTGGGCTCAACTTGTCTGGGCTGACAGCCTTTTCTTGGATCAGTGATTTAAGAAGACGATGCAATTCCTCCTTATTGTCACCACTGACAGTTTTGACACAGTTCTTGCAACTAGCCAAGGAGGGTCCCTTGCTGGATCAGGAACTTGCATCTTGGCAGCAAAGTGTTCAGCAAAGAGGTCAGCTTTCTCCTAACTACTAGTAGAGGTGGTGCCATCCTGTCGATTAAGAGGTGGAATAAGTTCATCAGGCAGATAACCTTGTCTTTCCTTGACCAGGGACCACCAGGTATTGAAGTCCGCTCCTGACAGCCTCCCATTTAGAGATAGCCCACTTTTGAACTTCACCCATATGCCTACAGGCTTGCCTGTGCAAGTTCTTGTTACAGGTAACTGAATGTCTCTTATACCTTCTCCAAGACTTGCACTTAGCAGTAGCTGCCTCTTCTACAACGCGGTGAGGAAAGTGTTCTTGTAGATTAAGGATGTGTCCAGTGAAGGCATTCCCTTGGTTGTCAACATTACCTTGGAGAAGAGCATTCCAATCGAAGGTGACTAGCTCAGAGCAAAGGGCTGGCCAGTTTCCTATTTCCCATAGCCAGGTTGTGCATGTTGGGATCTTAAGTGTCGTGAAAACAGTCTTGTGGTCAGATGATCAAACATAACTGAGGGGTTGAGAAGTGACTATACCTTCTGCCAGATGACTCACTACTGGGTCAAGGGAGGAACCAGAGATGTGAGTAGGGAAATCAACAAAGATTCTCATGTGAAACACTGCAAGAAGGTCGTCAGAGATGTTGGCTGAGGACACTAACAATAATAACATTAACATCTGCATTAGACATTTACAATGTCCATTGCTACTAAACAATTGAATTTGGATTCATCCAGTGACTGGTGCCACTTAGTGGAGAGGTTTAATAATAGATCAGCAGCAGTAACCTTTGCTGAAGCCATATTGACGGTCATCAAGCAGTGAGTAGTTGTTGAAAAACTGTCATCTGTCGTACGATTGTCTCAAACATCTGTAGTTACAGATCTCAGCTCTGCTCTTCTTTTTAACTCTCTCTCTCTCTCTCTCTCTCTCTCTCTTCCTCTTCTCTCTCTCCCCTTCTCTCCTCTTCTCTCTCTCTCTCTCTCCCCTCTCTCTTCTCTCTCTCCCTCTCTCAGGACTGAAAGTAGGAAAACAATTTCATTGAAGTGCCAACAGATTATATTGGGAAAACTTGTATGAGAATTTAATAACATAGATAAAACATAAAGCCTGACAGTGCTACTATTATTAGTTCTACTACTACCATTACTAGTTCTACTACTACCATTACTAGTTCTACTACTACCATTACTAGTTCTACTACTACCATTACTAGTTCTACTACTACCATTACTAGTTCTACTACTACCATTACTAGTTCTACTACTACCATTACTAGTTCTACTACTACCATTACTAGTTCTACTACTACTACCATTACTAGTTCTACTACTACTACCATTACTAGTTCTACTACTACTACCATTACTAGTTCTACTACTACCATTACTAGTTCTACTACTACTACCATTACTAGTTCTACTACTACTACCATTACTAGTTCTACTATACTACCATTACTAGTTCTACTACTACCATTACTAGTTCTACTACTACCATTACTAGTTCTACTACTACCATTACTAGTTCTACTACTACCATTACTAGTTCTACTACCATTACTAGTTCTACTACTACCATTACTAGTTCTATTACTACCATTACTAGTTTTTACTATACCATACTAGTTTCTATACTACCATTACTAGTTTTTACTACTACTACCATTACTAGTTCTACTACTACCATTACTAGTTCTACTACTACCACTACCATTACTAGTTCTACTATTACCATTACTAGTTCTACTAGTAATTATTCCACACTGACAGGGTCAACAGGAAAGGTGGTGGAGTAGCGATGTATGTCAGAGACAATTTAAATTGTTGTGTTAGACAAGATATTAAATTAGAAGCGTCAGCCACTGAATCTGTTTGGTTACAGCTTCTCGAGGGCCGAGAAAAACTAATTTTGGGTGTGATTTACAGGGCCCCAAATCTTGATAGGGAGTGCAGTAAACTTCTATGGGACGAAATTCGTAAGGCATTACATACGAAAATGTTGTTTTAATGGGGGGATTTCAACTATAGACAGATTGACTGGAGCATTTGACAGGAAATTTAGAGTCGGGGGACTTTCTTGATACGATCCAGGATTGTTTTTTAAAAACAGTTTGTGACAGAGCCAACTAGGGGAAAAAAACCCTTGACTTGGGTTTTTGCCGTAGGGAAACACTAATTAATAATCTTGAGGTTTAAAGATGAAACTTTTGGGGAGAGTGATCACAAATCACTCAGTTTTAACATATCATGGGAATTCCCCTAATAATGGCAATCAAGTCTCCGTCCCTGACTTTCGCTTGGCTGATTTCAAAAGGGCTGAAAAATTACTTAGGTGGGCTGAACTGGAATGACCTGACTAGGGGTCAGGTAGGTGGGGATGGTTGCGATATGAAAGCTTTCCAGGGCATAGTTCTAGCTGCTCGTCAAATTATGTTCCAATAGGGAAATCAGATCAAACAAAAATGATTCCTAAAGGATGAACAATAGATTTAAAATATCTGATTGGTCAAAAGAGAGGCATTTATAGGCAAATCAAAAGAGGAGAGGGCAATTAAGAAATCGATATATTCAGTTAAAGAAGAAATAAAAAAGGGAATTAGAAAAGCAAAAAAGGGGATTATGAGGTTAAAGTTGCAAGAGAATCGAAGACTAACCCAAAAGGATTCTTTCAGGTTTTACAGAAGTAAGATCAGGGACAAGATAGGCCCACTCAAAAGTTCCTCGGTCAGCTCACTGACAGTGATAAGGAAATGTGTAGAATTTTTAACACATACTTCCTCTCAGTTTTTACACAGGAGGATACCAGTGATATTCCAGTAATGATAAATTATGTAGAACAGGACGATAATAAACTGTGCACTATTAGGGTCACAAGTGACATGGTCCTTAGGCAAATAGATAAATTAAAACCTAACAAATCCCCAGGCCCTGATGAACTGTATGCAAGGGTTCTAAAGGAATGTAAAGAGGAGCTTAGCACACCTTTGGCTAATCTTTTCAACATATCACTACAAACTGGCATGGTGCCAGATAAGTGGAAAATGGCAAATGTGATACCTATTTTCAAAACAGGTGACAGGTCCTTAGCTTCGAACTATAGACCAATAAGCCTAACCTCCATAGTGGGAAAATTTATGGAATCAATAATTGCCGAGGCAGTTCGTAGCCACTTGAAAAGCATAAATTAATCAACGAATCTCAGCATGGTTTTACAAAGGGACGTTCCTGCCTTACGAATTTATTAACTTTTTTCACTAAGGTATTTGAGGAGGTAGATCATGGTAACGAATATGATATTGTGTATATGGACTTCAGTAAGGCTTTTGACAGGGTCCCACATCAGAGACTATTGAGGAAAATTAAAGCACATGGAATAGGAGGAGAAATTTTTTCCTGGATAGAGGCATGGTGACAAATAGGCAGCAGAGAGTTTGCATAAATGGGGAGAAATCAGAGTGGGGGAAGCGTCACGAGCGGTGTTCCACAGGGGTCAGTGTTGGGCCCCCTGCTGTTCACAATCTACATAAACGACATAGATGAGGGCATAAAGAGCGACATCGGCAAGTTTGCCGATGACACCAAAATAGGCCGTCGAATTCATTCTGACGTAGACATTCGAGCACTCCAGGAAGATTTGAATAGACTGATGCAGTGGTCGGAGAAGTGGCAGATGCAGTTTAATATAGACAAATGCAAAGTTCTAAATGTTGGACAGGACAATAACCATGCCACATATAAACTAAATAATGTAGATCTTAATATTACGGATTGCGAAAAAGATTTAGGAGTTCTGGTTAGCAGTAATCTGAAACCAAGACAACAGTGCATAAGTGTTCGCAATAAAGCTAATAGAATCCTTGGCTTCATATCAAGAAGCATAATAATAGGAGTCCTCAGGTTGTTCTTCAACTCTATACATCCTTGGTTAGGCCTCATTTAGATTATGCTGCCACAGTTTTGGTCACCGTATTACAGAATGGATATAAATTCTCTGGAAAATGTACAAAGGAGGATGACAAAGATGATCCCATGTATCAGAAACCTTCCCTATGAGGATAGACTAAGGGCCCTGAAACTGCACTCTCTAGAAAGACGTAAATTAGGGGGGATATGATTGAGGTTTATAAGTGGAAGACAGGAATAAAAAAGGGATGTAATTGTGTGCGATAATATCTAGCCTAACAGGACTCCAGCAATGTTTTTAAGTTGGAAAAAAATTTAATTCGGGGGGATATAGGGG
>NC_069438.1:18808348-18829998 GCF_026875155.1 Cherax quadricarinatus
TTAACACCAGGCACATTCTGAGGCGCACATCAACTAATAACGGCTGCAGCATATGGGCACTAGCAAACCTAAGAACAGCATTCCGCCATTTAACAAGGAATTAGTCAGGACCTGTACACCGTGTACGTTAGGCCATATTGGGTATGCGGCACCAGTTTGGAACCCAATTAGCCAAGCACTTTAAAAAGAAATCTAGAGGAAGTGCAAAGGGTGTTCCTACGAGGAGAGGTTAAGGGAAATCTACCTGAGACTCTAGAGGACAGGAGAGATAGGGGAGACATGATAACGACATATAAAATACTGAGAGGAAATTTGACAAGGTGGACAGAAGAATGTTCCAGGGGATGGGACACATTTGGGAAAGACACAGATGAATCACAGGGATGTTAGGAAGTATTTCTTCAGTCACAGAGTAATCAGGAAGTGGAACAGTTTGGGAAGCGATGTAATGGAGGCAAGATCCATTCACAGCTTTAAGCAGAGGTATGATAAAGCTCATGGTTCAGTGAGAGTGATCCAGTAGAGGCCATTGAAGAGGCGGGGCCAGGAGCTATGAATGACCCTGCACCACAATGAGTAAAAACTAGGTGAGTACACACATACAACGGAGCACGGAGTGGACCTAACAGCGACTAGTGAAGAGACAGGGACCAGGAGCTATGAATCGCCCCTGCAACCCACAATTACGTGAGTACACACCACACACACCACACACACCACACACACACCCCACCACACACACACACACACACACTGGAAAACAGCAAATGTACCCGCAATTTTTCAAGAAGACGACATGCATCACTAAAGTACATACACTGACATGAATAGTATGCCAAGTCATGGAGAAGATTATCAGGAGAAGATTTGGTTGGAGCCCCTAGAAAGGAATGAGTTTATATGCGACAACCAGCACGGATTCAGAGACAGGAAATCCTATGACAAAGTAAGGGAAGACAAGAGACGAGGAGAGAGAGAGAGGAGAGAGAGAGAGGGTAAGTAGATTACATTTTCTTGAACTGTAAGGCTATTGACACATTCCACACAAAAGATTAGTGCAAAAGCTGAATGACCAGATAGGAATAACAGAGAAGGGCCCCTGCAATGGATCGAAAAATACGTGACGGAAAAACATCAGCGAGTTTATGGTACGCTACGAGGGGGTCAGAGTGGACGCCTGTGGCGAGCGGGTTCCCCGGGGTCAGTCCTAGGATGGTGCTTTTTTGGTATGAGTGAACGATATGACGGAAGGAAGATAGAATTTTGTTAGAGGAGGCCAGGCAGGACACAGGCTGCAAGCCTGGTCCAGCAACTGGCTCCTGGAGGTGCAAAGTCATGAAGATCGGGGAAGGGCAAAGAAGGGCTGCAGACATAGTATAGTCTAGGGAGCCAAAGATTACAAACCTCACTCAATGAAAGGATCTTGGGGTGAGTTTAATACCGAGCACATTTCTTGGGGCACACATCAACCAAATAACTGCTGCAGCATATGGGCGCCTAGCAAACCTAAGAATTAGAATTCCGACATCTCGGTAAGGAATCGTTCAGGACCCTGTACACCGTGTACGTCAGGCCCATATTGGAGTGTGCAGCTGCAATTTGGAACCCACACTGGCCAAGCAGGTCAGGAAACAAGAGAAAGTTTGCCACAAGACTAGTCCTGGAGCTAAGGGCATGTTTTACTAGGAGAGGTTAAGGGAACTCGACCTGACGACGTGGAGGACAGGGAGGACAGGAGGACAGGGAGGGGGGCATGATAACGATACATAAAATACTGAGAAGAATCGACACTGCGGACAGAGACAAGGTGTTCCAGAGATGGTACACAGCAACAACGTGTCACAATTGGAAGTTGAAGACTCGGATGAGCCACAGGGATGTTAGGAAGCATTTTTTCAGTCATAGAGTTGTCTGAAAGTGGAATAGTCTGGAAAGTGAGGTAGTAGAGGCAGGTATTATACATAGGTTAGAGACGAGGTACGATGAACCTCGTGGAGCAGGGACTCGGTGGACCTAGTGGCGACCAGTGAAGACGCGGGGCCAGTAACTATGAATCGACCCCTACAACCACAATTAGGCGAATACACACACACACACACACTCATTACCTTCGCTTTTATAGTGTGTGTAGTAATCAGCTGTTTCTGAGTGTAGGATCAGCAGTATGTGTGGGGGATCAGCTGTTTTTGTGTGTGATGAGGTCGGGTTTCTGTTGTGCCTCTGTTGACATGAGTCAACAGAAGTGACAACTGTTGATGGGTTTCCCCTCTCACTTCCTTTGATCTAAAGGAGATACGGGTGGGAGAGGAGAGGAGAAGGAGGAGAAGGAGAGAAGGAAGAGAAGGAAGAAGAATAGAATGAGACTGAAGACGTTGGGGGAGGGGGAGAGAAGAAAGAGGGTGAATGAAGGTAACAGGGAGAAGGGAAGGAGAGTAGGAAAGAAAGTAGTGGCTAGCTATTATGTACAGTGGAACCTCTGGTCACAAACGCTTCCAACACGAATAAATCTGTTCCCGACCAAAAAATTCGCCAATTTTTTTGCATCTCGTCACGAACGCATAATTAGGTGTCGAATAAACACAGCCGCGTTAATTTTCACATTCCGCGCCATTTTTCTCGCACGAGCCAATTTTCTCTACTTCCTGTTGTTTGTGTACACCTAATTAAAGACCTTACCTTGTGAAAAGACCATACCACCTTGTAGTCGGTCTCAGACGTGCGTTCTTTCACTGCGAACTCGAGGATAAGGCATAAAGTACCATCTCTTATCCTCTCTGGTACTTATATTAGAGAAAACGTAGTTTAGTACAGTGCTGTGATATACATCGTAATGCACCGTAAAACTAAGTACGTATACATAAATACAGTTACATAGATTATCATACATAGCAGCATGTGCGTAGAGAACTTAGGATAACCCAAAAAAAGTCAGACATAGTGATTTATTTTCTTGATTTTTTTTCCGGTGCGCGCTCGTTTTCGTCGGAAATAAGTTATTCATAAATTACAGTAATTACGTCAGTGTTAAATTCGGATTAGCAATGTTTTATCAGCAGGTAGAGCACAAACAGTCCACGCAGTGTCAGTACCCAGCTAGGGATTGACATACATGATTTACGTAGATTTTTTTTTTTCACAGTTTTTTTGGGGCTATCTGATTGAAACTTGGGCAATATATGATGGAAAGATGCTTCTTAACGTACACCAAAAATGAAAGAAATCGGACCATAAATAACGGAGTTCACTTCTCAGCGAATGTTCGTAGGGGACTAGAACGGTCTCCTTCAATGTTAGTGTTCTCTGTCGTTCAAGGTTTTCTCAGTGTTATTCAAGGGTTTAACATTTATTTTATTATTACACTGTGCAGTCTATGGTATAATTAACTATTTTTGTCCATAAAAATCTTATAATAAACAATATTTACATTCAGATTGTAGGGGTCTGGAATGGATTGATTGTATTTGCATACAATCCAATGGGGAAATTAGGTTCGGGTCACGACCAAATCTGGTCGCGATCAGACTTTTGGAAACAAATTATGGTCGTGACCAGAGGTTCCATTGTACCTCATATCCATCCTATGGATGGTAGTAGCTAGTGTGTTGTGCATCTCATATCCATCCTATGCACGGTAGTAGCTAGTAAATTGTGCATCTCGTATCCATCCTGTGGATGATAATGGCTAGTTTATTATGCACCTCATATCCATCCTGTGGATAGTAGTGGCTAGTTTATTGTGCATCTCGTATCCATCCCGTGGATGGTAGTGGCTAGTTTATTGTGTGCCTCATATCCATCCTGTAGATGGTAGTGGCTAGTTTATTGTGCACCTCATATCCATCCTGTGGATGGTAGCAGCTAGTGTGTGTACCTCATATCCATCCTGTGGATGGTAGTGGCTAATTTGTGTACCTCATATCCATCCTGTGGATGGTAGTGGCTAATACATGTGTACCCCCAATATCCATCCTGTGGATGTTTTTGGGTTCTCTCTCCTTCTCTTACTTTCTCTCTTCTCTCTCGTATCTTCACTTCTCAGACTTGGAAAGCTAGGAATAACATTTTCATTGAAGTGCCACATTGATTCTATTGGGAAACATGTATGGGAATTTAATAACATAGAAAAAACATAAGAGCCTGACAGTGCTACTATTAATTAGTTCTACTACTACCATTATAGTTCTACTTACTACATTACTAGTTCTTCTATCCATTTCTAGTTCTACTACTACCATTACTAGTTTACTACTACCATTAGCTAGTTCTGACTCTACCCATTACTAGTTTACTATACATTACTATAATTCTACGTTTTTTTTTGATTTTTACTTACCATTACTGTTCTTACTACTTACTACCACTTACTAGTTTACTACTCATTACTAGATTACTACTACCCCTACCATTTTATAGTTCTTTTACTTATTACCATACTAGTTCTGACTAGCTACTAACATTACTAGTTCTTCTACTACTACCATACAGATCTATACTAATACCATTTACTAGTTCTACTGTACGTACCTTACTAGATTCTTACTATACCATTTACTTGTTCAGTACTACAATCCATGACTATTTGTTCTACTATACTACATTACTAGTTCTACTACCCATTTACTAGTTCTACTATACAGTTACTGTTTACTATACCGATTACGGTTATCTACTACGTTACTAGTTCTAAATAGATTACTAGTTGACTATACTACCATTACTAGTTGTCTACGTATACCTCTTTACTAGTTCTACTACCTACCACTACCATTACTAGTCTCTACATATTACCCATATACTAGTTCTACTATACTACATTACTAGTCTCTTCTACTACTACCATTACTAGTACTACTACCTTTATACTACCATACTCAGTTCTCACTACTACCATTACTTGTTCTACTGCTACTAAAAAACCCATTACTAATTTAATACTACGTACAGACTAGTTCTATACTTACCATTATAGTTCTACTACTATACCAGTACTAGTGCTTCTATACTACCATTACAGTTTACTACTACTACATAGTAGTTCTACTATTACTACATGATTTGTTCTACTACTACCGGGATTGGCTAGTGGGTGTCTATACTACTACATTACTAGTTCTACTACTACTACCATTAACTAGTTCTTTTACTACTACATTATAGTTCTACTACTACTACATTATAGTTTACTACTACTACATTACTAGTGCTACTACTACCATTATAGTTCTACTATAACATTACTAGTTTACTACTGCCATTATAGTTTTCTGATTATTTAAACAACCACTCACATCTTACATGAAAGGTTTCATGCTCCTGTTGTCTTCAGCGATATAGTTGTGCATGTTATAGACTTTCAAACGACTTTCATATTTTCTAAACCATATAATTTTTAGTGGAGGAGAAAGAACTAAGGGAGTTTATTGCAGGCCTCCTAATTAAAGTAGGCTACGGTCCGTGAGAGGCAGTTATTTGTAACACACGGTCAGTTTTGAGATTTCGAGTTTCAGTTTTGTAATGATCTAAACCTGTTGATGTCATGATGCCATGTTCTCTTTTATTGACTAAGCGACTGAAGTTCAGACTTAAAGTGCTCAGCGTTACGAAGTTCCATGGAACCATTCCGAGAGGAGATGCTAAATCAACAACGAGAATGCGAACAACGAGAATAGACAACTCGCGCTGCGCACTCGGACTATGCCCGCCGCTGACAACGAGAATCAGAGTAGAGATGAACACGAGCATCTGACCAACGAGTGGAACAACGAGACATATGACACAACCGAGACTGAAACGAGAATTAACCAAGCGATTGGAACACGAGCATTGCCACCGCGCCGAACAACGAGATTAGATCAACGAGTTTGGGAACAACGAGATTTGACCACGAGATGCGAAACTGAGAATTGACACGGAGACCTGGAACAACGAGAGCTTGACAACAAGACTGAACAACGAGAATGTACAAGATGTGGACCCGACCCGAGAATTGACGAACGAGACTGGGAACAAACGAGAATTGCACCACGAGATGGAACAAACGAGACTTGGGGTCCAACGAGACTGGACAACGAGAGACCAACGGACTGAACACGAGAATTGACCAACGAGACTGGAACAACAAGAATTGACTCACTCGCAGGAACAACGAGAATAGACTCCACGGATGGAAACAACGAGGAATTGACAACGAGCTGGAAACAAGAGATCCTCCTCCCGCCCCCAACGAGGATGGAAACGAGAAGACCATCGAGATGGAACAACGGAGGCATCGACAACGAGACTGGAAACAGAGAACAGACCAACGAGACGGAAAAACGAGAAATAGACCAACGAGACTGGACCAACAGCACATAAGAAAGAAGGAACACTGCAAACAGGCCTACTGACCCAAGCGGAGAGTGCCTGTGCCCCCGGATTAGACCAATGACCAACACCCCGGATTATCCCAATGACCCACCAGCCTGGTCTCCTCCCCCACTCAGGAAGGAGCATGCACAGACCAATATACAAGATTAGTTTTGGCCAACTCACACCGCCACCACCCGCCCACACACTCATGTATTTATCTAAACCTATTTTTAAATTAACATTTTATGCTCAGTAACTGATACTCGGGAGTATGTCCACTCTCCCAACTGGAAACAACTAGAATAGACATACGAGACTGGAACAACGAGAATAAGGACCACGCGGACTGGAACACTAGAATAGACCAACGAGACTGGAGAACGAGAATAGACCAACGGACGGAACAACTATAATAGACCAACGTGTGAACAAACGGAATAGACTAACGAGACTGGAAAACGAGAATAGACCAACGGTGACTGGAACAACGAGAATAAGACAACGAGACTTGAACAACGAGAATAGACCAACGAGACTGGAAGAACGAGAAGTAGACCCAACGTAGACTGGAACATACGAGAATAGACCAACGGACTGGAACACGAGAATAGACCATGACGAGACTGGAACAACGCGACTAGAACAACATGAACTAGATGAACAAGTTGAGAGGGCGAGAGAATACTACTTACCGAGTGGTATGGAGAAGCTGAGACCATAACTTGTTTACTGTTACAAGACAACTTCTCCTTCTACCTCTCTCACCACCTTCTCCCCCTCTCCTCCTTCCCCCCTTCCCTTGCCCATAGCTCCCTTGCCCATCTCCAACATGGAGGTTACACATTATATAAACAATATTCATATAGCTCTTCGTATAGCATGGCATACTGGCCCATGCAAAAATGAAATCTAGGGTAGTAACAAAGGATAGAGGAGAGAAGAGAAGAGGACAGAAGAGAGAGAGCGAGAGTTGAGAATTGGTATTGAGAGAGAGAGGAGAGAGAGAAAAGAGAGAGAGAGAGAAGAGAAATAACATACGAAAGCCCTGGGGAACTCTTGGTTTTTTCCATGGAAATATTATAATAATAACTAATAATAATAATAACATAATAATAATGAATAACAATGTTAATGAATAAAAACAGCCCAACAAAATAATAATGAACATAAATAATAAGAAGATGATAATGAGAATTAATAATAATAATATATAATTTAAACCCTGGCGAGGTTTTATCAATACCACCCATCCCCCCTCGCCTTTTTTCCTTAACCCTGCCCCTTTCCCTTCCCCCACTGATCCGCAGTCCCTTCCCCCGTCCCGCTTCCCCTATCCCCCGGTCCCCTTTCTTTTACCCCGTCGCGCTCCCCTCCGCCGGTCCCTAAGAGATTTACCAATTAAAAATGTAGCTTGTGTTTTTGAAAGGCAACCCGAAAGTGTGAGAAAAAGTATTGACTCAGGGTTGTTTGTGAGGAGGCCAATAATTAGGGGCCAGGGTGTTTGTAGGGGCCATTGATTTAGGGGCCCAGGTTGTTTGTAGGGGCCATTAATTAGGGGGCCAGTTGTTTGTAGGGGCATTATAACTTAGGGCCAGGTTGTTTGTAGGTGCCCTTAATTAGGGGCAGGTTGTTAGCTAGAGAGGCCATTAATTAGGGGGCCAGGTTGTTGCAGGGGCCGTAATTCGGGCCAGGTTGTTTGCAGGGGCCGATACTTAGTAGAAATCGTTTGTTTGTAGGAGCCTTCCTTCGGGGCAGTGTTTGGGGTTTGTAGGGCATTAATTAGGTGCGGTTGTTTGTACGGGGCATTAATTAGGGGCCCAGGTTGTATGTAGGGGCAGTCTTAGGGGGCCAGGTTTGTTTGCAGGGTGCGCTATAATCTTAGGGCCCAGGTTGTTGCTATGGGGGCCATTAATTAGGGGCCCAGGTTGTTTGTAGGAGCCATTAATTAGGGTGCCCAGGTTGTTTGTAGGGGCCTTTAAATCGCGGGCCCGATCTATGTAGGGGCCATTAATTAGGGGTCACAGGTTGTTTGTCGGGGCCATTCTTTAGGGGTCAGGATTGTTGGTAGGGGCATTAAGTTAGGGGGCCCGAGGTTTGTTTGTAGGGGCAATTCTTAGGGGCCAAAGTTTGTCGGGCGCCATTAAATAAAGAAAGACTGCCTCTTGAACGATGGCACATAATCATAGTCACAGCCTTGAACCATTCCATCTGGACCTAAACTAAGGGCTCGGTCGTCAACCTCAATTAGGTCATGGTAGTTCTGCATTAACGGTGGCCCTGAGTGTGTCCCTCCATGAAAAGGTCTTGGCCATATGAAAAGTCTGAATGAAGTGTGCCTGATATAGAGAGAGAGCTATCAGGTGGGCCAGAAAAATTGAACTGACTCTTAAGTGGGGGCTGAGTATATTGAAACATGAATCTTACGTGGGCCCTGCCTCTACTATAAACCATTTAATTCCCGTGGTCTAGATCTAAGTGAACCATATCTTACGTGGGCCTGACATATGGACCTAGCAATAAGACTAGAAAGAGATACGTAAGGGGTTCTAACAAAGGTCAACCTGATCATTGGGTGCTGACTTGTAAACTGACTCTGGATGGGCCCCTGACATAGTTAACCGACTCTGGGACGGGGCCTGACATAGAGTAACCTGTCTGACGGGGCCCTGAAAGTTAGCCCTGACTCTGGACGGGGCCCGAATAGTAAACCCTGACTCTGGAGGGGAGCCTGGACATAGTAATACCGGTGACTTCTGACGGGCCGCCTGGAGACTTTGTGATCCCTGACTTGACGGGGGAGTGGCCCTCTGGAATAGTAAAACCCTGGACTCTGGACGGGGCCCTGACATAGTTAACCCTGATCTGGACGGGGCCTGCCCATAGTTAACCCTGATCTGGACGGGCCCCTGACTTAGTTAACACCTGACTTGGACGGCCATGACATGTAATACCCTGGTGGCGGGGACCTGACATGTTAACCTAGACTTTGGGGCCCTGAATAGTAAACCTGACTCTGGACGGTGGGCCTTGGAATAGTTAACTGATAGGAAGGCGGCCCCCCCTAGGCCCTGGAATAGTAAACCGGATAGGACTGGGCCCTGATAGTTAACCTGCTCTGGGGGGCCCCTGACATAGTAACTGTACTATGGACGGGGCGGCCCCTGACATAGTTACCGACTCTCCTGGGAAGCCTGATCTTTTACATAGTAATCCTGCATTGCCGGGCTGACATAGTTAACCTGACTCTGGACGGGGCCTGACATATTACCCTGCCTCTGGATGGGGCCATGAACATAGTAAACCTGACTCTGGGACGGGCCCTGGAATAGTTACGACATTGACTTGGACGAGGTCCCTGACAAAAGTTAACCGGACTCTGGAAGGGGGCCCTGGACATAGTAAACCTGACTGCTGGAGGGCCAGATTATTTAACCTGATCTGGACAGGGGCAGAAAAAGAATAAAAGACTTGGACGGTGGCCCCTGACATAGTAACTGGACCTTGGACGGCTGGCCTGAATGTATATCCCTACTCTGGCGGGGCCCTGACATAGTTAACCAGGCCTTGGAGAAGGTCTCTGCAGAGTTCACCTGACTCTGGAGAAGGTCCTGAATAGTTAATGCATGGCCGCAGGTCCTGAAAGTTAACCAGTTTGCGACAGGTCGAAAAGTTACTGATTGGACGCCTGGGATGGGTTTACACAACATATATCAATAGTTAACTGACTCTTGGACGAAGGTCTGATAGTTAACGCCCTGATCTGTGACGGGCGCTGACGTAGTTAACCCAGACTCTGCACGTAAAGTCCCAGAGTAGTATACCTTGCTCTGGAACTGGGGCCTGAATAGTGTTAACCTGACTTGGAAAAGGCCCTCACGTAGTTAACCTGACTCTGGAGGGCCCGCTGAATGTTAACCTGTACTCTGGACAAAGGTCCTGACGTAGTACACCCTGACTCTGGACGGAGGGCCTGACATAGTTAACCTGATTGACAAGGTCCTGACGTAGTTAACCTGACTTTGGACGGGGGCCTGACATAGTTATCCCTGACATTGACAATGTCTGCCGTAGTTAACCCTGGTTCTGGACGGGGCCCCTGATTCCGGTCGGGCACCTTGACCATAGGAAAACCATTACCTGAAGGGGGGCCCTGACTCTGGGACGGGGGCGAGGCTTACGTGTCCCTGAGAGTGGATTTGGGAAAGCCAGGGAAGGCATCGCATACTCTTATGAAAGAGATTGAAACTATGCTGTCTCTTGACCCAAGAAGTGAAGAGGAAGAGGTGAAGGGAAGAAGAGGTGAGGGGGAAGTGTGTGAAAGGAGGAGAGATTAGAGGACGAGGTGAAGAGGAGGAGATGCGTAAGGGGAGGAGGGTGAAAGGAAGGGTTGAAGAAGAGGAGAGGTGAATAGTGGAAGAGGTGAAAAAGCGAAGAGGTGAACGGGAGCACGAGGTGAATGGTTGAAGAAAAGCATAGGTGAAGAGGAGAAGAGGTGAAGAGGAAGAGTAGTGAAAGAAGAAGGTGTGATAGGGTGGAAGAGGTGAAGAGGGAGGAAGACGTGAAGAGGAAGAGGTGAAGGGGAGGAAAAGAGGTGAAGAGTGAGAGGGTTGTAAGAGGTTAGAGGTGAAGAGGTGAGGAAGCATGTGAAGAGGTGATAGATGGGTGTGTAAGAGGTGAAGCGGTGAGAGGGATGTAGATGTGAGATGGAAGGAAGAAGTGATGAGAAGGAAGAGGTGACGGGGAGGAAGAGACGAAGAGGAAGGAGGGAGGAAGAGGTGACGTAGAGGAAGGCAGTGAAGAGGAGGAGAGGTGAGGAAGAGGGAGAAGAGGTGAAGGGAAGAGGAAGAGAAGAGGACTTGCTTCATTCACAGCAACACTGGGTAACCTAACTCACAGCACTGGGTGCCTAACTACAGCACCGGGTACTAACTCACAGCACCTGGGTTACCTAATCACGCCTGGGTACCTAACTCACCAGGTGGCGTACCTAACTCACCCAGCCACTGGGGACTAACTCACCAGCACCTGGGTACCTAAGAACTCACACAGCACTGGGTATTCTCTAATCACCAGCACTCTCGGGTACCTAAACTCACCACCCACTCGGTGTTACCTAGATCACCAGCACCTGGGTCCTACATCCCAGCACGGGGTACCTAATCCCAGCACCTGGGTACTAAACTCACCAGACCAGGGTACCAGACTCACCAGCATCTGGGTACGCTTCAATGCCAGCACCTGGGACTAACTCACCAAGCAACGTGTACGTAAGCTCACCCGCACCTGGGTACCTAACTCTCCCTCAACACTGGGTACCTAATCGACCAGTCACTGGGTTACCTAAACTAACCAGCTCTGGGTACCTGAACTCACCAGCACATTGGTTACTAACTCACCCAACACGTGGGTACCTAAGCACCAGCACCTGGGTACTAAATCACCCAGCACCTGGGCTTCCTCAGCTCACCGCAGCAACCTGGGTACCTATCTCACAGCCCTTGGGTACCTAATCCACGCACTGGGTACCTAATCACCGCAGCACCTGAGGTACCTAACTCACCCGAGCACTAATGGGATACTAACTCGCCACACTGGAACCCTAACTCAACGCCAGACCTGGGTACGACTCACCTAGCACCTGGGTACTAATCACCCAGCACTGTGTATCTATCTACCGCGATCTGGGTACCTAACTACCAGCCAGGGTACAAACTCCCCAAGCCCTTGGTATCTAACTCACCTACACTGTGTACCTAACTCCACCCAGCCACCTAGGTACTATCTCATTCAGCACCAGGGTACCTAACTACACAAGCACCTGGGTATTTAACTCAACAGCACCTGGATACCTACCTCACCCAGAACCTGGGTACCTAACTCACCCAGCATTGGGTACCTCAATCATCCAGGACCTGGGTACCTAATCACCCAGGCACATGGTTACCTAATCACAAACCTGGGTACCTAACTCACCAGCACTGGGTACCTAACTCACCAGCACGGTTACCCTTATCACCCAGCACTGGGTAGCCTAATCACCAGCATGGGTACCTAACACCCAAACACCAGGGTACCTAATCACCTTGCACGCTGGGTACCTTAACTTTACCAGACCTTGGTACACACTCACCCAAACACTGGGTACTAATCACCACGCAATGACACCACTTCAGACCAGGGTATCGTAATCACACAGATGGAGACTTAACTCACACAGACCTGGATACCTATCAACCGAACTGGGTACCGTAACTACCAGCATCTGGGTATCTAACTCTTTCCAGAACCTGGGTAACCAACTCAAACACAGAACCTGGGTACTAATTCTCAACACCTGGAATTCAACACCAAACTGGCTACTAACTCACACGCTCTCTGGGTACCTAACTACACGCAACACCTGGGTCTTGCACTCCCAGCCTGGGTACCTAACTCATCCAGCACCTAGGTACTAATAGCACCAGGTCACTAATCACCAGCACCTGGGTAGTAAATACATCAGCCCCTGGGACGCAATCACCAGCCTGGGAACCTACTACAGCTCTGGATACCTAACTCAATCAGTCACCGGGTAGCTAACTCATGCAAACACAAGGGTTACCCAAACTCACTCAGCACCTTGCGTAATAACTCACGCACTGGGTACCTAACTCATCCCGCACCTAGGTACTAATCAGCCCAAACCCTGGGTCACTAGCTCACCCAACATTGGTACTACTCACGCAGCACTTGGGTTACCTAATCACCAAATTGGGTACTACCTCACCAGCACCTGGGTACCTAACTCACGCAAAACTGGGTACCTAACTCATCTCTCGCCAGGGTCCTAATCATGCAGCACAATAAAGTATTAACTCACCCAGCACTGGCCTAGGTAGCCTAACTCACCGCAGCACCTAAGTCTATCACACGCATCACCTCACGGTGGGTACAACCTGCGAAGGGTTACTAAATCTCCGCAGCACAAGGGTACTAACATCACCAGTGCATCTTGGGTACAGAAATTATCCAGCACCCGGGTTTCCTAGCTCACGAAGCCCCTGTGGTTACCTAACAACGGAACACCTGGGTAATTATCTACCCTGCACAAGGTACCAACTCACGCAAGCAGCCTGGTGCTAACTCACCATGCAACCAGGGTACCTAAACTCACCCAGCATGGTACCTACTCACTAGCACCTGGGTACCTAATCACCCAACACTGGGTGTCTACTCAAGGCAGCTGCATGGGTACCTATATCACCAGACCCAGGTTACTTAAGTCCCACCCCAGCAAACGGGGGTCCCTAATCACGCAGTACATGGGTAGCCTAAATCACCCAGACCTGGGTACCTAATAACGCCCAGTACCTGGTGTTCTCTCTACATACTGGGTACTACTACTCCGCATGGGTAATAATCCGCAGGCCCGGGAACCTAACTCACGCAGCACCTGCTGTACTCTATAGGACTCAGCACCAGGTTACTACGATCACCATTACCTGCGGACTTAACGTGACCAGCACCTGGGTACCTAACTCAAGGCTGCACCTGGGTACCTTAACTCACAGCTGGGTACTAAACACGCAGTCCTGGGTACCTAACTCATGCAGCACCTGGGCAACTAACTCAACAGCCTCTGGGTACTTATTACCCGCACTGGGTACTAACTCACGCAGTCCTGGGATATTAATCAGTACCTGGGTACTAACTCAAGCAGCACCAGTTGTACGTAACTCAGCAGCACTGAGTCCTAATACAATGCTCCTGGGAACTTTATCACCAGCATTGGGTACCTAACTTCAAGCAGCACACTGTGTACCTAACACACGCAACACTCGGTACCTAGCTCACGCCGCACAAGGGTGCTAACTCACCAGCATCTGGGTACCTAATCAGGCAGCTCTGTTTACCTAAAACTCACGCAGCACATGGGTACTCACTCAAGGCCAGTGGTACCAAATCTCACGGCCAGACATGGATACCTCCTCACCAAACACCTTGGGTACCTAACTCACGCCAGCATCTTTTACCTACTCAAGAGCACCTGGGTAAGTAAACTCACACAGCAGGTTGGTTGCCTAACTCAGCAGAGTGGGTACCTAATCACGCACCACCTAGGTGCTCATCACAGCACCTGCTACTAATCTCACCCTGCACCTGGGCACCTAACTCACGCAGCTTGGGTACCTACCCTCACCCAGCAACTGGGGCCTAACTCACGCTGCGCTTGGCGTGCTAATTCACGCAGCACTTGGTTCCTAACTCACGCAGCCCCTGGGTACCTGGCTCACTCAACACCTGGGTACGTAACTCACGATTCGGGTACCTGAACTCACCCAGCACCTGGTACCTAAATCACCAAACACCTGGGTACTAACTTACGCAAACCTGGGTACTTACCTCACTCAGCCATGGGTACTAATCGCATGGAGCACCTGGGTACTTAACTCACCCAACACCTTTTTTTTCCTAACTTCAGCAGCACCGTGTTACCTGACTCACCTAGACTGGTTACTATCTTCCCTAGCCTGGGTGCCTAAACGGCACGCAGCACCTGGGGGTACTACACTCACCCAAGACACCTGCGGTACTAACTTCAGCCCACGCGCTGGTAGTACTTCATCAACCTGCCACATGGGTACCTAACGCATGGAGCACCTGGGTACTAACTCACCCGCCCAGCGCACTTGGTTCCTAACTCACGCAGCACCTGGTTACCTTCCTCACCAGCAACCCTGGGTCCTTCCTCACCAGCACCTGTGGCTACCTAACTGGCCGCACCTGGTACCTAACTCACCAAACCTGTGGTACCTTACTTACGGCTGCCACCTGGGTACTCACTCATCTAGCCCATGGGTACTAACGCATGGAGCACCTGGGTACCATACTGACGCAGCACTTGGTACCTAACGCATTGGAGCACCTGGGTACCTAACTGAAGCAGCACTTGGGTACCTAAACTCACCACACCTGGGTACCTAACTTACGCACCACTTGGTTACTAAGTCTCCAAGCACCCAGGGTACCTAACTCACGCAGCACTCTGCGGACCTAACTACGCCCACTGGGTACTACTCACCCAGCACTTGGGTACCTACCTCACCAGCACCAGGGTTACCTAACTCACGCAGCACCTGAGTACCTAACAAACGCAAACACCTGAGGTCTACTCACGACGCACAAGGGTACTAATTTCCTAACCCAGACCTGGATACTAACTACGCAGCACCTGGGATAACTTAACTACGCTAGCACCTACCTGGGTACTGAATCACCCATCCGCCTTGAGGTAACTAACTCAACCAAAACCTAGGTACTACTCAAAAACACAGGAAGGTACTAAACTCACGCGCACATGGTAGCCGAACTCCGCAGCACTTGAAGATACTAAATTGACGCAGCACAGAGACCTAACTCACACAGACTGGGTCCGTAGTTACGCAGCAACCAGTGGTACCTAACTAGCAGCCTTGGGTAGAACTCACACACAACCGAGTACCGACCTCACAGCACCTGCGATACCTAAATAAACCCCAACCACGCACCATATTCACTCAATTGTATACAACTGTAAACGGCAGGAGTTTTAAGGCTATCCCACCCAGCTTGTATGGTGCTTTATATAAGATACTAGGGTAAAACACCACCAGATAACACATTTTAATGTCCCCTGGGGTAGGACAGGTGGCCCCCGGGCGCCCTTTCCAGTTCCTGTGGTCAAACGATTCTTATTTCTTGTAAAATGATTACGGTTATGCAGATCGTCTTAATACGTCTTATAAGGAGTATTATTTCTTCTTGAGTGGAACTGTAGAAGCTGTCAGGTCCCTTGCACTGCCGTGGTAGGCATCACTGTGGCATTACATGGCAAAAGAAAGGCTATTAGGGTGGCACCATTTCTGGCAAGGTAGGGCACTACTGTGGCACGATACGGAAACACTGGCATACTGTGCACCAACTGGAAATGACATGTGTTCACACCTGGAAACACTGGCACTATTACGGAACCACCAGGAAACACAGGCATTAGTATGGCTACCAGCTGGAAACATTGGCACTTCTCTGGCTTCATTGGCAAACATGGCACAAGTGTGGCACTCCGCTGGCTACACAGACACTATTGGGAATTGGAACACTGGGCACTAGTATGGCCACACTGGCAACATAGGTATTGTGAGCACACCTTGCGAACCAGACTAGTGTGGGCCCTAGCCTCACAGCACTAGTAGACACTGGCAACAAGGGCATACTTGTACCAAGAGCCACCTAAGCATAGTGTGCACCACTGAGCAACGGCCTAGGTGGCACACTAGCAAATCCAGGCAGTCTTCTCTGCCGATCTGGCAACACTGGCACTAGTGTGTGCACCACCTGGAAACAGGCATAGTCTGGCCCCATCTGGCAACACAGCACAGAGTGTTAAACAACCTGCAAACATGCACTACTCTGGCACCATTTGCAACACTGGCACTAGAGTGACGGCCCCTGGCAAACAGCGCACTTCTTAGCATCATTGACAAACACTGGCACAGTGTCGGCACAGCTGAACCATGCACTTCTCTGGCAAACACTAGGCACTAGTGTGGGTACCGCCTGGCCCAACACAGGGGGACACTAGTGTTGCCCACCTGGCAAACACTGCACTAGTTTCGCAAAGGCCAGTCGCCACCACTCGGCACTAGGTGGCATCCACTTGGCAACACAGGCAGATCTCATTTGGCATCCACGCCCGAACACAGGCACTACTCATGGCACCATCTGGCAGCACATGGCACTACGCTGTAGCACCACTGGCAACAAGGCGCCTACTGTGAACCATACTGCTACCATGGCACACTATGTAGGCATACCTAAGCAACAAGGCATACTTTGACACCATCTGGCAACACTGGCACTATTGTGGACACCACTCAGGACACAAAACGTACTTGGCACCCCTGGAACACTGGCACGGCTCTGGCACCCTGACAGAGTCAACAAACCTTAAGTAAATGATGATTACCAGGGCTTTTCCTTCCCTTGAATTTCTTATTAATATTAATATTATTTAAATAATAAATAAATAAATAATAATAATCAATCTAATAATAATAATAAAAATAATAATTTGTAGCGGCTCGTAAGACGGTGCAAAATATCTGAAGTGGAAGAAAGCATGAAGGAACATTAACAGACTGGAAAGGTATTTCATTCAGTGTGATAGGTACCAAGACTCTCCATGCTCTCTTTTATGGAGAGAGGAAGAGAGAGCGAAAGACAGACAGGAAAGACCGAAGGCAGACAGCAAACAGCGCGACAGAGAGAGAGAGAGAGAGACATAGAGAGAGCAGGGAAAGGTGTGGGACTATATAGGACAGACAAATAACTTTGACCCTCTGTCTAACAGAGTTATCTGTAAGGCAAACTACCATGCTCTCTTCGTCTCCTCTCTTCTCTCTCTCTCTCTTCTCTCTCTCTTCTCTTCTTTCTTTAAACAGTTATACAAGGTTAGGGTAAGGGTTCCGAACTAGATCACAAGCTAAGAGCTGTTACCTACATCATCTCATTTAAATGCCTTTTAATTTTATGAGACATACATGTATGGAACAAGATGGAATTTGGAGCCACCAATGATAATATCATTGATTTTATTTTGTTATTATGTTGTACGAATCATCCTGGGAATAAATGATCTTCAGATGTAGTGATGTGTTGGGAGTATGGTACAGTCAGAGAGAAGCTGCTGTGGTTGCCCCTCTTGTTAGAGGAAGTCATTCTCGCTGTCCTTCGGAGTGTTAGCGAAGTTGAAAAGGTTCTGCTGAAATGAAGATCTATTAGGATGGGTCAGGCGAGGAGATGAGGACGTCGCAGATTAGATGAAGGAGCAGGCAGTCAAGAAAAAGTGGAGAATACTCAAGGTCCGTGAGCCATGTTGTGTTATCCCCGCACTATGCCTTATGTCAGAGCATATGCGTTGAAGTCGAAGTGCTGTTAAGCTTCTGGATACCTTGTTTGCCAGGTTACAGCGTGGTTTCTTCATGGGCAGTTTTGAGATCGAATTTCACCCCATTGATATTCACTTCATCGAAGGTTACCAACCTCTTTCTAGTTCATACTTACCATTGCTCCAGTATTACCAATCATTGTGTCTGGAGCCCATCATCATTTGTGTTTTTCAGAAGCACATGGTTATGCATCGTTAACCCGCTGGAGCCTATGTCATGATGGTTGATCGATGTTAGCGTGCGAGCTGCCACTTCTGTCTTGTATAAGTAAATGTCAGAAGTCAGTCATTTTGCATGGGATTCTGGGAGGAGATGGAGAGGGTCGTTGAAGTAGACTATTCCATAACACTGTCAAGCGATTCCTTTATGGGGGGTAAACATTGCGTCAGTAGGATGTCTAGCTGATTGTCCCAGGGTAATACCTTAGAAGCTCTACCATGAATGGTATCATGAGGTAGATGACTATAGTGTAGAGCCATGACTTCCCAGAATGCAGATTCAGCCAAGAGTCCTGCACCATACTCTTCGAAGAAGCACCGCAATGTCAGTGTACCAACAGCTGACTTTGGGTTCGTCCAGTGACTGGGCACTTAGTGGAGAAGTTTAACACCATATCAGCAGAGAGTAATTTTTCTGAAAGCCATATTGACCGGTACAAAAAAGTGAGTGGTGTTTGAAAACTCTGTATAGGTGAGATTATGTGTCTCAAGAATTTGCGAGTGATTATAGAGTGAATTGGTCTGTAGTAGTGATGTCGCGTCTTGCTTGCTTGGAAAACAGGGATTACATTTTGCTCATTCACAGAGAAGGCATTTACTCCCAGTGCTAGTCAGTGTGATAGTGCGAGTTAGAGATCCTGTAGACTGTCTGGAACATTGTTACTCCGCCTTCTTGGGCTCAATTGTCTGGGCTGACAGCCTCTTTCTTGGATCAGTGTTTAAGAGACGATGCAATTCTCCTTATTGTCCCCACTGACAGTTGACCCAGATTCTGGCAACTAGCCAAGGCGGTCCCTTGCTGGTTGCAGGAACTTGCAGTTTGGCAACAAAGTGTTCAGCAAAGAGGTATGCTTTCTCCTAACTTACTAGTTAGAGGTAGTGGTGCCATCTGTCGATTAAGTGTGGAATAAGTTCATCAGGCAGATAACCTTGCTGGTCCTTGACAGGGACCACCAGGTATTGAAGTCCACTCCTGACAGCCTCCCATTTGAGATGCCCACTTTTGAATTCACCCATATGCCTCAGCTTGCTGTGCAAGTTCTTTTTAAGGTAACTGAATGTCTCTTATCTTCTCCAAGACTTGCACTTAGCAGTAGCTGCCTCTTCTAACAACGCGGTGAAGGAAGTGATCTTGTAGATTGAAAGGGAGTGTTGTGTTTTTATGAAGGATTCCTTGGTTGTAAATTACTTGGAGACATGCGATCCCACTGAGTGTGGACTATGCTCAGCAGCAAAGGCCGGCAGTTTCCTCTTTCCATAGCCAGGTTCTGCATGTGGACTCTCACCTAGTTCTAGTTGGGATCTTAAGTGTCGTAAAACAAGCCTTGTGCATAGCATGATTCAACCATACCTGAGGGGTTGAGGAAGTTGACATACCTTCTGCCAGAGCACTCACTACTGGGTAAGGGAGGAACAGAGATGTGAGTAGGAAATCAACAAAGCTTCTCATTTGCAACCCGCAAGATGTTCGGTCAGAGATGTTTGGGCTGCAGAGACACTAATCATAATAAATTAGACATCTTGACATTAGACATTTACAATGTCCATTGCTATAACAATTGATTTGGATTATCAGGGGTGCATTAGTGGAGAGGTTTAATAATAGGTTCGCAGCAAGTATAACACACCCCCAAGTAAAAACCTTTGCTGATATCATATTGACGGGTCATCAAGCAGTGAGTTGTTGTTGAAAGTTAGCTTGTCATCTGTCTATCCGTACGATTGGTCTCATACATCTGTAGTTACAGATCTCAGCTTGCACTCTTCTTTTTTAACGCTCTCGCTCTCTCTCTCGTGTTCTCTCTCTGCTCTCTCTTCTCTCTCTCTCTCTCTCTCTCTTCTCTCTCCTTCTCTTACTTTCTCTCTTCTCTCTCGTATCTTCACTTCTCAGACTTGGAAAGCTAGGAATAACATTTTCATTGAAGTGCCACATTGATTCTATTGGGAAACATGTATGGGAATTTAATAACATAGAAAAAACATAAGAGCCTGACAGTGCTACTATTAATTAGTTCTACTACTACCATTATAGTTCTACTTACTACATTACTAGTTCTTCTATCCATTTCTAGTTCTACTACTACCATTACTAGTTTACTACTACCATTAGCTAGTTCTGACTCTACCCATTACTAGTTTACTATACATTACTATAATTCTACGTTTTTTTTTGATTTTTACTTACCATTACTGTTCTTACTACTTACTACCACTTACTAGTTTACTACTCATTACTAGATTACTACTACCCCTACCATTTTATAGTTCTTTTACTTATTACCATACTAGTTCTGACTAGCTACTAACATTACTAGTTCTTCTACTACTACCATACAGATCTATACTAATACCATTTACTAGTTCTACTGTACGTACCTTACTAGATTCTTACTATACCATTTACTTGTTCAGTACTACAATCCATGACTATTTGTTCTACTATACTACATTACTAGTTCTACTACCCATTTACTAGTTCTACTATACAGTTACTGTTTACTATACCGATTACGGTTATCTACTACGTTACTAGTTCTAAATAGATTACTAGTTGACTATACTACCATTACTAGTTGTCTACGTATACCTCTTTACTAGTTCTACTACCTACCACTACCATTACTAGTCTCTACATATTACCCATATACTAGTTCTACTATACTACATTACTAGTCTCTTCTACTACTACCATTACTAGTACTACTACCTTTATACTACCATACTCAGTTCTCACTACTACCATTACTTGTTCTACTGCTACTAAAAAACCCATTACTAATTTAATACTACGTACAGACTAGTTCTATACTTACCATTATAGTTCTACTACTATACCAGTACTAGTGCTTCTATACTACCATTACAGTTTACTACTACTACATAGTAGTTCTACTATTACTACATGATTTGTTCTACTACTACCGGGATTGGCTAGTGGGTGTCTATACTACTACATTACTAGTTCTACTACTACTACCATTAACTAGTTCTTTTACTACTACATTATAGTTCTACTACTACTACATTATAGTTTACTACTACTACATTACTAGTGCTACTACTACCATTATAGTTCTACTATAACATTACTAGTTTACTACTGCCATTATAGTTTTCT
>NC_069438.1:18830498-18870498 GCF_026875155.1 Cherax quadricarinatus
ATGGTTTGGGGGTGAGAGGGCGGTGGGGGTGTGAAGGGGGGGGAAGATGGTGGGGGGTCGTGTATGGTGGGATGTGTAAAAGGAAAAGGGGTTTGGGGGTCATTGTGGTTGGGTAGAATGGGGTGGGGGGGATTAGGAAGAATGGTTTGTGGGGGGGTTTTGGAATGGATGGGAGTTTTGGGGAAAGGTGGGGAGTAGTAGGAGTAATGGTGTGGGGTATTTTTAATGGTTTGGGGGAGTAGTAGTAATGGTTGGGGGTAGTGTGAAAGGGGTGGGGTGTAGAGTAAGGTGGTGGGGGGTGTATAAAGGTAGTGTGGTCGTAGTGTAATGGGGTGGGGTGTGGAGTAATGGTAGTGGGAGGGGTAGGAATGGTAGGGGAGTAGAGGAGTAATGGTGTGGGGTAGTAGTAATGGTATGGGAGTATAGTAAAAATGGTAGGGTAGAGTTGTAATGGTGTGGGATAGAGGGTAATGGTAGTTTGGGTAGAGTATGGTAGTGGAGTAGTATAGTCATGGTAGTGGGAGTGGTAGTAGTAATGGTAGGGGGTGTGTAGTAATGGTTTGGGAGTAGTAGATGGTGTGGGAGTAGTAGTAATGGTAGTGAGAGTAGTAGTGGGAATGGTATTGGGAGTAGTAGTAATGGTAGTGGGGTGTAGAGAGGTCAATGGTAGTGGGAGTAGTAGTAGTAATGGTAAATTTGGGGGTAGTGTAGGTAATGGTAGTGGGGGTAGTAGTAGTTGGTAGTGGGAGGTAGTAGTAGTAAGGGTATTGGGAGTAGTAGTAATGGTATTGGGGAGTAGTGTAATGGTATTGGGGTAGTCGTAAGGTAGTGGGAGTAGTAGTAGTAGGGTAGTGAGGTAGTAGGAATGGTGTGAGAGAGTAGTAATGGTAGTGGAGTAGTAGTAGTAATGGTATTGGGAGTAGTGTATGGTGTGGGAGTAGTAGTGTAATGGTATTGGGGTAGTAGTAATGGTAGTGGGAGTAGTGTAGTAAATGGAGTGGGGTAGTAGTAAAGGTAGGGGAGTGTAGTGGTAAGGTATTGGGAGTAGTAGTAAAGGGGAGTGGGGAGTAGTGGTATGGTAGTGAGCGTAGTGGGGGCAATGGTATTGGGGGTAGTGTAATGGTGTGGGAGTGTAGTGTAATGGTAGTGGCGTAGTGTGTAATGGTAGTGGGAGTAGTGTGTAATGGTATTGGGGAGGGTAGTATGGTAGTGGGGTCGTCGTAGTCTGGTATTGGAGAGTAGTATGGTAGTGGGAGTAGTAGTAGTAAAGGTAGGCGGTGTAGTCTTATGTTTGGGGTATCTGGAACTGGGAGGGGGGGGGGTTGTGGGAGTATTGTAGGTGGGTGGGGGTACGTAGGAATGGGTAGTGGGATTTATGAATTGGGGTAGTTGGGGAGTATAGGGCGATTGTATGTGTAAATGGGGGGGAGTGAGAGAGAGGAAGAGAAATAATAATGAGGAAGATAATAATAATGAGGAAGATAAATAATAATGAGGAATGAGTATAATAATGAGGAAGATAAATAATTATGAGGAAGATAATAATAATGAGGAAGATAAATAATAATGCGGACGATAAATAATAATGAGCGAAGATTAATAATAATGAGGAGTATCATAATAATGGAGGAAGAATACATCACTCATGCGGAAGCGGATAATAATAATGAGGAAGATAAATCAATAATGAGGGAAAGATAAATAATGGGAAGATAAATAATAATGAGAGCGATAATAATAATGAGGAACGGATAAATAATAATGAGTTAAGATAAATAAATAATGAGGAGATAGATACTCCTGCGGCCGCTAGGATTAATAATGAGGAAGATAAATAATAATGAGGAAGATATATAATAATAGAGGAGATATATAATACATGAGGAAAGAATAAAAATAATGAGGACGATAAATTATATATGGAGCGAAAGAGAATAATTAATGAGGAAGCACTAAATGATAATGAGGAAGATAGATTAATAATCGAGGGAAGTTAAAATAATTAGGAAGAGATACTAATAATCGGAAGATATTTAATATGAGGCCGCTCCCTAATAATGGAGTAAGATAAGTAATAATGAGGGAAGATGAATAATATGAGGAAGATAAATAATAATGAGGAAGATAGATAATAATGAGGAAGATAGTAATTAAGGAAGATAAATATCTTATTGAGGAAGAGAAATAATAATGGGACGATAATTAATAATGAGGAAGATCGATCATAGCTGAGGCGCCTTCCCTCCTAATGATGAAGAGCAATAATATTGAGGAAGATAAATATATGATGAAGATAGATAATAACGAGGAAGATTCAATATGAGGAAGATAAACTAAAAATGGAGGCAGCGAACTATATGAGGACGATCATATTAGGAGGAAGATAAATAATAATGAGGAAGATAAATAATAATGAGGTAAGATTCCATCCTCCAGAGGCCGAACACTCCTCCTGAGGCCGATAGATAATAATGAGGAAGATAATATAATGAGGAAGATAATAAAATGAGGGATATACATAGTACTGAGGAAAGATAACATAATAATGAGGAAGATATATAGTAATGAGGAAGGATCAAGAATAATGAGGAAGATTGATAATAATGAGGAACGGAGAATAATAATGAGGAGAGAAATAATAATGGGCGGAAGATACAATAATAATGGGAAGGATCAATAGATAATGAGGAAGATAAATATAATGAGGAAGATAAATGATATTGAGGGAAGATAGATATTATGAGGAAGATAAATGAATAATGAGGAAGGTATCGTAATATTGAGGAAGAAAAACGGCGGTTAATAATGAGGACAATAATGATAATGAGGAAGATAAATAATAATGATGAAGATAAATAAAAATGAAGGAGATTAATAACTAATGTGGCAGATAAAATAATAATGAGGAAGATAATATAATAATGAGGAGATAAAAAGAATAATGGGAATATAAATAAAGAAATGCAGGAAGATAAATATATGAGGCAGATAAATAATATCTGAGGAAGAATAAATAATAAGGTAGGAAGATAAATAACTAATGAGGAGAGAAATAATAATGAGGGAAGATAACATATAAGGAGAAGATAATATTTCCTGAGAAATATAACTAATAATTGAGGAGAGAGACATAATAATGAGCGAGATTAAACTAAGAATGAGGAAGATAAAATAATAATGATGAAGATAAATATAATGAGGAGAGAGACATAATCAATGTAAGGAAGGATCAAAATCCGGGGCCGCGAACTACTAATGAGGACGATACATCATAATGAGGAAGATAGATAATAACATGAGGAAGATAAATAGTAATGAGGATGAGAATAATATGAGGAGATATATATAATGAAGGAAGGATTACATGACTAATGGAGGTGAAGATAGATAATATGGGGGAAGATCAATAAATATGAGGAAGCTACTTAATCTGAGGAAGATTAATAATAATGGGGAAGATAAATAATAATGAGGATGGATAGAAAGAATGAGGAAGATAAATAATAATGAGGAAGAGAAATAATAATGAGGAAGATAAGAACTAATCGGGAAGAATAAATGAATAATGAGAAGTTCGGATAATAATGAGGAATGATCAATACTAATGAGGAAGAGAAATAATAACTGAGGAAGATGATAAGAACTGAGGGAAGATATAATAATAATGAGGTGAGAAATAATAATGAGGAAGATAATAAAATAATGAGGAAGATAACTCTAATGCGGAAAGATAGATAAAATGAGGAAGATAACATATAATGACGCGAGGAACAATAATATTGTGGACGATCAATAAATATGAGGACGATATATCAATAATGACGGAAGATAAATAATAATGAGGAAGAGAAATAATATTGAGAGCTAATAATAATGCGGAAGATAAATATAATGAGGAAGATAGCTATAAATGAGGAAGATAACATAATAAATTGAGGAAGATAAATAAAATAATGAGGCAAGATAACTAATAATGAGGAAGATTGACTAATAATGGAGGAAGATAAAATAATAATGAGGAAGTATCAAATTAATAATGCAGACGATAAATAATAATGAAGGAAGCTAAATGTAATGAGGAAGATAAATAATATTGAGGAAGTATATAGTCTTGCAGCCAGGACATATGATAAATAACTAATGGAGGAAGGTTGACTCATCATGAGGAAGATAATAAGTAAGTCGAGGATGAAGAAATAATAATGAAGGCAAAGAGTAAATAGATAACGTGAGGAGAGAATAGAAGTAGATAATGAGGATAGATAAATACTAATGAGGAAGATAAATGATAGTGAGAGAGAGATAGATAATTATGATGAAGATAATAATATATGAGGGAGGTAAGACTAAGAATGACGGAAGATGATGTTATAATGAGAAAAAAATGATAATGAGGAAGATAAATGATAATGATGAGATAAATAATATGAGGAAGATTATAATAATAATGAGGAAGATTCAATAATAATGAGGGAAGATTGTATAATAATGAGGACGATAATAATAATGAGGAATATAAATAATAATGAGGAAGATAAATAATAATGAGGAAGATTCAAAATAAGCGGAAGATAAATAATAATGAGGAAGATAAATAATAATGAGGAAGAGAAATAATAATGAGGGAAGATAAATAATAATGAGGTAGAGAAATAAATGAGGAAGATAGAAAATAATGAGGAAGATAAATAATAATTTGAGGATGAGAAATAATAATGGAGGAGATAGAGCTAATAAATGAGGAAGATAAATAATAAATGAGGAAGATAGATACTATTGAGGAAGATAAATATACTGAGGAGGATAATTTAATAATGAGGAGATAATAATCATTGAGGAAGATATATAAGCATGAGGAAGCTATCTACATAATGAGGAAGAGAAATAATAAGAGGACGATATATATATGTGGAAGATAAATAATAATGAGGAAAGATAGATAAAACTGAGGAAGATAATAATAACGAGGAAGATAAATAATTAATGAGGAATATAATAATAATGGAGGACAGATCAATAATCCAGAGGAAGAGAATAATACTGAGGGAAGCTAAATAATATGAGGAAGATAAATACTACATGAGGCCGCTTACCTGATAATGAGGAAGATAAATAATAATGAGGTAGTACATAATAATGAGGAAGCTAAATCATCAATGAGGAAGGATAATAAACTTAGGAAGATAATAATAAAGAGGAAAAATCAATTATATGGGAAGATAAATTCATAATGCGTCTCACACACCAGAGGATGTCCATCATAATTAGGAAGAATAACTAATAATGAGGAAGATAAATAATATGAGGAAGATAAATTAATAATGGGATATAAATAATAATAGGGATGATAAATAATAATGAGGAATATAAATAATAATGAGGAAGATAAGATAATAATGAGGAAGATAAATATCACTGAGGCAAATAATCATCCTCATGCGGCAGCTCATAATAATGCGGACGATAAATAATAATCGCGGAAGGATAAATAATCAATGAGGAAGGATATAATAAATATTGAGGAAGATAGTATAATGAAGGACGATAAATAATAGAATCGAGGACGATTAAATAGACTCACTGAGGAAGGCTCAATCATAATCGAGGATAGAGATTCAAGTATATAAGTTGAGGGAAGAGAATAATAATGAGGGAGATCAATAATCCCAAGCGGCCGACACCTACTCCTGCGGCCGACTCCCTAAGATAATAGGAAGCTAATAATATGATGAAGATTAATAATAATGAGGAAGATAGTAATAATGATGAGACAATAAGTAATGAGGAAGAATAAATACTAATGAGAAGATAAATATTAATGAGGAAGATAAATAATAATGAGGCCGCTCCACTTAATGAGGAAGATCAATAGTAATGAGGAGGATAAAATAATAATGAGGAAGATAAATCAATAATGAGGAAGATAAATAATACTGATGAAGATTAAATAATAATGAGGAAGATAAATTATATTGAGGGAAGATAAATAATAATGAGGAAGTATCAATAATATAATGAGCGAGGATAATAATTAAAGAGGAAGATAAATAATAATGAGGAAGATAAATAATAATGAGGAAGATAAATATATGAGGAGCGTAAAGTAATAATGAGGCAGATAAATAATTAATGAGGAAGATACATAATATCGAGAAGATTAAATAATAATGGAGACGAAAAAAAAAGAAAGATAATAATAATGAGGAAGATAAATAATATATGAGAATTACAATAACATGAGGAACGGATAGATAATATGAGGAAGATAGAAAATTAATAATGAGGAGATAAATACATAATGAGGCAAGATAATAATAAATGAAGGAAGAGAAAATAACTAAATGAGGAAGATAAAATAATAATGGAGGAAGATAAATAATAATGAGGACGATACATAATAATGAGGAAGATAATTAAATATGAGGAAGATAAAATAATAATTGAGGAAGATAAATAAAATGAGGACTATACATAATATTGAAGAAGATAGATAATAAATGAGGAAGATAGATAATAATGAGGAAGTCTAAATAATACGTGAGGAAGAGAAATAATAATGAGGACGAGAAATAATAATGAGGGAAGATAAATTACTTAAATGCAGGGAAATAAATAATAAATGATGGAAGGTAAATAATAATGAGGAAGAATCAATAATAATGAGGAAGATACAATAATAATGAGGAAGATAAATAATAATGATGGTATATAAATAATATATGAGGAAGATAGACCTAATAATGAGGAAGATTAGATAATAATGAGGAAAGATAAATAATAATGAGGAAGATTAAATCAATAATGAGGCAAGAGAGTAATAATGAGGAAGATAATAATAATGAGCGAAGATAAATAATAATGAGGAAGATAAATAATCAATCGAGGAAGATAAATAATAATGAGGGAAGATAAATCATAAATGAGGAAGATAACATAATAATGAGCGAGACTAAATAATATGAGGAAGATAAATAATAATGAGGAAGATAAATAATAGGAGAGTATAATACATAATGATGAATATAAATATAATGAGGAAGATAGATATAATAGTTAGATAGATAATAATGCGGAGAAGATAAATATAATGAGGCAGATAAATAATAATGGGAAGAGAAATAATAATGCGGAAGCTCAATACTAATGAGGAAGATAAATAATAAGGAGGAAGATAAATAATAAAGAGGAGATAAATAATATTGAGGAAGAGAAATAATATCATGAGGAGATAAAAATAATGGAAGGAAGATAATAATAATGAGGGAAGAGGTATATAATAAATGAGGAAGATAAATAATAAGAGCGGAAGATACATAATATTGAGGATAAGATAAATAAAATGAGGAATATAAATAATAATGGGAAGATAGATAATAATGAGGAAGATAGATAAATGAGGAAGCTCCCACCTCTTGCGGCAGATACATCATATAATGAGGAAGAGACAATACTAATGTAGGAAGAGAAATATGATGAAGGAAGATAAATAATAATGAGGTAAGATAAATAATAATGGGAAGATATAGTAATGAGGAGATAAATAATAATGAGGAAGATAAAATAATAATGAGGAAGATAAATAATATGAGGAAGATAAAATAAAATGAGGAAGATAAATAATACTAATCGATGAAGATAAAAAATCAATGTAGGAATTAATAATAATGATTAGGATAGAGAATCATGAGGAAGATATTTAATAATGAGGAGGAATAAATAATAATGAGGAAGATAAAATAATGAGGAAGATAATAATAATGTCGGAAGAGAAATAATAATGAGGAAGATTATACATAATGAGCGGAAGATAAATAATATTGAGGAAGATAAAATAATAATGAGGAAAAAAGGGGGAAGATAATAGAATAATGAGGATATAATTATAATGAGGAAGATAAATTAATAAATGAGGAAATAATCAATAAGGAGGAGTAAATAATAATGTGGAAGATAATTATAATGAGGAAGATAAATAAATAATGAGAAGATAATAGTATTGAAGGAAGATAATTAATAATGCGGAAGATAATGAATAATGAGGAATATAAATAATAATGAGGAATAAAATAATAATGAGGAAGATAAATAATAAGAGGAGATCCATAATAATGAGAAGATAAAATAATAATGTGGATATAAATAAATAAATCGAGGAAGATACAAATAATATTCGTGGAGGATAAAATAATAATGAGGAAGATAAATATAATGAGTAAGATAAATAATAATGAGGAAGATTTAAATAGATGAATGACGGAAGCATAAACATAAATAGTGAGGAAGATAAATAATAATGCAGGAAGATAAATTATGAATGAGGAAGATAAATTAATAATGGGAAGATAATAATAAGAGGAAGATAAAAAATAATGAGGAAGATCAAATATAATGAGGACGATATAATAATACTGAGAGGATAAAGATAATGAGGAAGATAAATAATAATGAGGAACGATAAATAATAATGAGGAAGATAAATAATAATGAGGAAGATAAATAATAATGAGGAAGATAAATAACAAATAATGAGGAAGATAAATAATAATGAGGAAGATCAATAATAACTGAGGAAGATAAATAATATGAGGAAGATAAAAAATAATGAGGAAGATATATAATAATGAGGAATATAAATAATAATGGGAAGACTAAATAATAATGAGAAGCTAAGATAAAATATGGAGGAAGGTAAAAATAATGAGGAAGATAAATAATAATGAGTGTAGATAAATAATAAATGAGGAAGATAAATATATATGAGGAAGATATATAATAATGCCGGAAGATAATTAATCAGGACGGCGGATAAATAATAATGAGGCAAGATAAATAATTATAGGAGGAAGATAAATATAATGCGGAAGATAAATAATAATGAGGAAGATAATATAATGAGGCTAGATAATCACATAAGAGGAAGATAAACTAATAATGAGGAAGATAATAATAATGAGGTGGATGAATCATAAAGAGAACGATTAATAATAATGAGGAAGATAAATTAATAATGAGGAAGATAAATAATAAATGAGGAAGATAAATAATAATGAGGAAGCATAAATGATATTGAGGAAGTAAATATAAAAGAGGAAGATAATTAATAATGAGGAAGATAAATAATAAAATGATGAAGATAATAAAAATGAGGAGGTAACCAAAAAAAAAAATAATGAAGAAGATAAAATAATAAACGGAGGAGGATAAATAATAATGAGGAATATTAATAAATAATGAGGGAGGATTAAAATAAAAATTGAGGAGATCAATAATAATGAGGAAGATAAATCATAATGAGGAAGATCAAATAATAAAGAGGAACTATAACTGCATCATGAGGAAGATAAAATAATGAGGAAGATAAATAATACTGAGGAGGACTAAATAATAATGAGGAGATAACATAATAATGAGGAAGATAAATAATAACTGAGGACGATATAAATAATGAGGGAGATAAAATGATGAAGGGAAAGATAAATATAATGCGGAAGATCAATAACTAATGAGGAGATAACAATCATACTGAGGGAAGATAATAATAATGAGGAAGATAATATATACTGAGACGATACATCATAAAACGAGCGGATCAATAATAATGAGGAAGATAAATAATAATGAGGAAGATAAATAATAATGAGGAAGATAAATAATACATGAGGGAGATAAAATAATAATGAGGAAGATAAATAATAATGAGGGAAGATAATAATAATGAGGAAGCTAAATAATAATGAGGACTATAAATAATATGAGGAGGATAAAATAATTGAGGAGATAACTAATAATGTAGGAAGATAAATAATAATGAGGAAGATTCATAATAATGAGGGAGATAAATAATAATGAGGAATATAAATACATAATGAGGAAGATAAATAATTAACTGAGGAAGATACATAATCACTGAGGAAGCATAAATATCAATGAGGACAGATCATAAATATGAGTAAGATAAAAATAATGAAGGAAGATAAATAATAATGCGGAGGATACATCAACTACTGAGGAAGATCAATACTAATGAGGAAGATAAAAAATAATCGAGGAAGATAAATCATCAATGTAGGGAGATACATCAATCCAGTGAGGAAGATAATAATAATGCGGAAATCTCAATAATACTTAGGACGATAACTCCTCATGCGGACGATAAACTACTCATGAGGAAGATAAATCATACTGATTGCCGCCAAACCACCTCATTCGGGAGGAACCCACCACCATCTTCCTCACCCCACCACCATCTTCCTCACCACCACCATTTCTCACCCAACCACCATCTTCTCACCCACCACCATCTTCTCACCACCAACTATCTTCCTCACCCACCACCATCTTCCTTGTCCACCACCATCTATCTCACCCACCACCATCTTCTCAACCACACCATCTTCCTCACCCCACTATCTTCCTCACCCACACCCTCCACTCCAACCACCATCTACATACACTCCACACCATACTTCCTCATCACCACCAATTACTCACCCACCAACATCTTCCTTCACCCTCCACCATCTTCCTCTCCGACCACCATCTTCCTCCCCACCTACAATTCTCCTCACCCACCACCATCTTCCTCACCCCTACCAAATATTACTCTCCCCACAACAGCTTCTAACACTCCAACCTCCTTCAATCACCCCTCTCCACACATCTTAAGTACCCAACACCACCATCTTCTCACCAACCACCATTCTCCTCACACCACAACCAGCTTCACTCACCCACCACCATCTTCCACACCCTAACACCTTCTTCCACACCACCAACCATTCATTACTCACTCTACAACAATTTTTCCTATCCACCACAATCGTCACACCCTACTCCTCGGCTGCATACTCCCTCATCCATTATTTTACTCTCCACACCTCTTCTTTCCTCACCTCCTCAATCATTCTCCGATCCATCACCATCTTCCTCACCCACGAATAATCTTCCTCACCCACCACCATCTCCTCACCCACCTCCATATTCCTCACCCACCACCATTTCCTCACCCACCACATCCTTCCTCACCACACCACCATCTTCCTCACCCTACAACCATATTCCACACCCACCAACATATCTTCTCACTCACCACCATCTTCCTCTATATCAACATCTTCTTCACCAACCACACATCTTCCTCACCACCTCCATCTCATCACCAACACCATCTTCTCACCCACACCACCATCTTCCTCACCCACCACATCTTCTAACCACCACATCTTCTCTCCCACACCATCTTCCTCACCATCACCATCTTCCACACCAACCACCATCTTCCTCACCCACCACCATCTTCCTCACCCACCTCCATCTCTCACCCACCACACATCTTCCTCACCACCACCATCTTCCTCACCCCACCACCATTTCTCACCACTACAATTCTTCCTCACCACCACCATCTTCCTCACCATCCACCATCTTCCACAACCCACCACCCTCTTCCACACCCACCACCCATCTTCCTCACCCTCACCATCTTCCTCACCCACCACCATCTATCTCACCCACACCATCTACCTCACCCACCCCATCATCCTCCACCCACCACCATCTTCTCACCCACCACCAACTACCTCACCCACCACCAACTTCCTCACCCCCCACCATCTTCCTCACCACCACATCTTCTCCACCCACCACATCTTCCTCACCCACCACCATCTTCCTCACCCACCCACCATCTTCTCAAAACCCACCACCATCTTCCTCACCACACCATCTTCCACACCACACCATCTTCTCACCCCACCACCATCTTCCTCACCCACCACCATCTTCCTCACCCACCACCATTTCTTCAACCACCACCATCTTCTCACCCACCCACCAATCTTCCTACCCACACATTCTTCCTCACCCACCACCATCTTCCTCACCCACCACCATCTTCTCACCCACCACATCTTCTCACCACCACCATCTTCCTCACCACCACATCTTCCTCACCACCCCATCTTCCTCCCACCACCATCTTCCTCAACCACCCACAATCTTCCTCACCCACCACCATCTTCCTCACCCCACCACCATCTTCCACAACCCACCACCATTTCCTCACCACCAATCTTCCTCACTCACCACCATCTTCCTCACCCACCACCATCTTCCTCACCCACCACCATCTTCCTCACCCACCACCATCTTCCTCACCCACCACCATCTTCCTCACCCACCACCATCTTCCTCACCCACCACCATCTTCCTCACCCCCACCATCCTTCATTCACCCACACCATCTTCCTCACCACACCATCTCCTCACCCACCACCATCTTCCTCACCCACCACCATCTTCCTCACCCACCACCATCTTCCTCACCCACCACCATCTTCCTCACCCACCACCATCTTCCTCACCCACCACCATCTTCTTCTCCCCCTTTTTTTTTCCCGTCATCCAACCACCTCTTCCTCACCCACACCATCTTCCTCACCCACCACCATCTTCCTCACCCACCACCATCTTCCTCACCCACCACCATCTTCTCACCCCACCACCATCTTCCTCACCCACCACCTCTTCCCACCCACCACCATTTCCTCACCACCACCCATCTTCATCACCACCACCATCTTCCTCACCCACCACCATCTTCCTCACCCACCACCATCTTCTTCACCTCACCATTCTTCCTCACCCACCACCATCTTCCTCCACCCTCCACCATCTTCCTCACCCACCACCATCTTTTACCCACCACATCTTCCTCACCCACACCATCTTCCTCACCCACCACTTCTTTCCTCACCCACCACCAATCTTTCCTCTCCCACCACCATCTTCCTCACCCACCACCATCTTCCTCACCCCCCACCATTCTTCCTCACCACCACCATCTTCTTCACCCACCCCATCTTCCTCACCCACCTACCATTCCCACCCACCACATCTTCCTCACCCACCACCATCTTTCTCACCACCACCATCTTCCTCACCACACCATTCTTCCTCACACCACATCTTCCCTCACCCACCACCATCTTCCTCACCCACCACCATATCTTCACCCTCCACCATCTTCCTAACCCACCCACCATCTTCCTCACCACACCATCTTCCTGAACCACACCATCTTTCTCACCCACCACATCTTCTCCACCCACCACATCTTCTCACCCACCACCCCATCTTCTCACCCCACCACCATCATCCCACCACCACCATCTTCCTCACCCACCACCATCTTCCTCACCACCCACATCTCCTCACCCACCACCATCTTCTTCACCCACACCATCTTCCTACCAACCCACCATCTTCCTCACCCACACCATCTTCCTCAACCACCACCATCTTCCTAACACCACCACTTCTTACGCACCCAACCACCATCTCTCACCACCACCATTTCCTCAACCCACACCATCCTTCTTCACTTCCTCCTAGACAAATAACATGACAACTTATCTTGGGTTATATTTTTCCACGAAAAAAAAAATATCTCAAATTTCAATATTTAATATTAAGTTTAGATCTGCGAGCGATGTTGTACATGACAGTACCGGCAACACTGAGACTTGTGCTGCAGGCAACACTGAGACTTGTGCTGCAGGCAGCACTGAGACTTGTGCTGCAGGCAGCACTGAGACTTGTGCTGCAGGCAGCACTGAGACTTGTGCTGCAGGCCAGCAACTGAGGACTTGTGCTGCAGGCAAATAACAACTGAGACTTGTGCTGCAGGGCAGCACTGAGCACTTGTTGCAGCTGCAGCACTGAGACTTGTGCTGCATTGCAGCACTGAGGACTTGTGCTGCAGGCAGCCTGAGACTTGTTGCTGAAGGCAGCACTGAGGAGGACTTGTGCTGCAGAGGCAGCCACTGAGGAATTGTGCTGCAGGCAAGCACTGAGACTGTGACATGCATGGCAGCGCTGAGACTTGTGCTGCAGGCAGCACTAGAGATTGTGCTTGCAGGCAGCACTGAGGGAGACTTGTGCTGCAGGCGCACTGAGGACTTTGTGCTGCCAAGCAGCACTGAGACCTTATAATGCAGGCAGAACTTGAGACTTGTGCCGCAGGCAGCAATGAGAATAAGCATGACTGCAGGCACAGTGAGACAAGCATAACTTACAGGCTGCCACTGAGTCAAGCATGAATGCAGCGACAACCACTGACGAAAAGCATGACTGGCAGGCTGCACTGAGACAAGCATAACTACAGGGCATCACTGGAGACAAGCATAACTACAGGCAGCACTGAGGCAAGCATGACTGGCAGGCAGCACTGAAAAAGCCACAGTCATGCACACGTCATGAACAAACTCCAACTACACGAGCTACCTCAACTTACGCACATTATTGAAATCTCCCGCCTTAACGCATAATTTAATTAGTCCTTAATTAACTTACTTATATATTAATTGAGCCCAAGTAACACTGTGGAATGCAATGTGCTCATTCTGGGCTAGTGAAATGTTGAATAACATTAACGTAGAAGAGTGTATTGAGAAATAATTAGGTCGTTAATGACCTTGTATCCTCAACGATCAGAATGTTATTTCTGTGTGTGTGTGTGTGTGTGTGTGTGTGTGTGTGGTGGGCGCGGTTGTGTGTGTGTTGTGCTATATATATTTAATATATATAATTATATATATATATATATTATTTTTATATTATATTATATATATATTATATACCTGGAGTTTCCTGGAGGGAGTTCGGGGGTCAACGCCCACGCGGCCGGTCTGTGACAAGGCCTCGCGTGCGATCAGAGCCGATCAACCAGGCTGTGCTGCTGGCTGCACGCAAACCAACGTACGAGCCACAGCCCGGGCTGATTTTCAGGAACTGACTTTAGGTGCTTGTCCATGTGCCAGCGTGGAGACTGCACAGGGGTTCTGTTGGTAAATCCCCACTTTTGTTCTGTGTGGGAGGGCAGTTGAACAGTCTAGGGCCCTGACACTTTATTGTATGGTATTCTTAACGTGCTAGTGACACCCCTGCTTTTCATTGGGGGGATGTGTAGCGTCTGCCAAGTCTTTTGCTTTCGAAGTGAGTGATTCTTCGTGGGCAAGTTTGTTACTAGAGTCCCTCTCAGGAATTTTCCAGGTGTATATAATCATGTATCTCTCCCTCCCTGCGTTCCAGGGAATACAGGATTTGAAATCTCAAGCGCTCCCAGTAATTGAGGTGTTTTATCTCCGTTAGGGCGCCGTGAAGTTCTCTGTTACATTTTCTAGGTCGGCAATTTCACCTGCCTTGAAAGTTGCTGTTAGTGTGCTGCAATATTCCAGCCTAGATAGAACAAGTGACCTGAAGAGTGTCATAATGGGCATGGCCTCCCTAGTTTTGAAGGTTCTCATTATCTATCCTGTCATTTTTCTAGCAGATGCGATTGATACAATGTTATGATCCTTGAAGGTGAGATCCTCCGACATGATCACTCCCAGGTCTTTGACGTTGGTGTTTCGCTCTATTTTGTGGCCAGAATTTGTTTTGTACTCTGATGAAGATTTAATTTCCTCATGTTTACCATATCTGAGTAATTGAAATTTCTCATCGTTGAACTTCATATTGTTTTCTGCAGCCCACTAAGAGATTTGGTTGATGTCCGCCTGGAGCCTTGCAGTGTCTGCAATGGAAGACACTGTCATGCAGATTCGGGTGTCATCTGCAAAGGAAGACACGGTGATGTGGCTGACATCCTTGTCTATGTCGGATATGAGGATGAGGAACAAGATGGGAGCGAGTACTGTGCCTTGTGGAACAGAGCTTTTCACCGTAGCTGCCTCGGACTTTACTCTGTTGACGACTACTCTCTGTGTTCTGTTAGTGAGGAAATTATAGATCCATCGACCGACTTTTCCTGTTATTCCTTTAGCAGCATTTTGTGCGCTATTACGCCATAGTCACACTTGTCGAAGGCTTTTGCAAAGTCTGTATATATTACATCTGCATTCTTTTTGTCTTCTAGTGCATTTAGGACCTTGTCGTAATGATCCAATAGTTGAGACAGACAGGAGCGACCTGTTCTAAACCCATGTTGCCCTGGGTTGTGTAACTGATGGGTTTCTAGTCTTAGGACCCTTTCAAAGATTTTTATGATATGGGATGTTAGTGCTATTGGTCTGTAGTTCTTTGCTGTTGCTCTACTGCCCTCTTTGTGGAGTGGGGCTATGTCTGTTGTTTTTAGTAACTGTGGGACGACCCCCGTGTCCATGCTCCCTCTCCATAGGATGGAAAAGGCTCGTGATAGGGGCTTCTTGCAGTTCTTGATGAACACAGAGTTCCATGAGTCTGGCCCTGGGGCAGAGTGCATGGGCATGTCATTTATCGCCTGTTCGAAGTCATTTGGCGTCAGGATAACATCGGATAGGCTTGTGTTAATCAAATTTTGTGGCTCTCTCATAAAAAATTCATTTTGATCTTCGACTCTCAGTCTGGTTAGCGGCTTGCTAAAAACTGAGTCATATTGGGACTTGAGTAGCTCACTCATTTCCTTGCTGTCATCTGTGTAGGACCCATCTTGTTTAAGTAGGGGCCCAATACTGGACGTTGTTCTCGATTTTGATTTGACATAGGAGAAGAAATACTTTGGGTTTCTTTCGATTTCATTTATGGCTTTTAGTTCTTCCCGCGATTCCTGACTCCTAAAGGATTCTTTTAGCTTAAGTTCGATGCTTGCTATTTCTCTGACCAGTGTCTCCCTACGCATTTCAGATATATTGACCTCTCTTAGCCGCTCTGTTATTCTTTTCCGTCGCCTGTAAAGGGAGCGCCTGTCTCTTTCTATTTTACATCTACTCCTCCTTTTTCTTAGAGGAATAAGCCTTGTGCATACATCGAGTACCACCGAGTTAATCTGTTCTAGGCATAAGTTGGGGTCTGTGTTGCTTAGTATATCTTCCCAGCTTATATCGGTTAGGACTTGGTTTACTTGGTCCCACTTTATGTTTTTGTTATTGAAGTTGAATTTGGTGAATGCTCCCTCGTGACTAATCTCCTTATGTCGGTCTGGGGCTCCACGCATACATGACTGAACCTCAATTATGTTGTGATCTGAGTATATTGTTTTTGATATGGTGATATTTCTTATCAGATCATCATTGTTAGTGAAGATGAGGTCTAGTGTATTCTCCAGTCTAGTAGGCTCTATTATTTTCTGGTTTAAATTGAATTTTGTGCAGAGATTTAAAAGCTCGTGTGAGTGTGAGTTTTCATCAGAGCTGCCTACTGGTGTTATTACTGCAACAATATTATTTGCTATATTCCTCCATTTTAGGTGCCTTAAGTTGAAATCCCCCAGGAGCAAGATGTTGGGGGCAGGAGCTGGAAGATTTTCCAGACAGTGGTCAATTTATATATATATATATATATATATATATATATATATATATATATATAATATATATATATATATATATATATGTGCCATAAGATCACAGTAAACAGGTGATTTTAAAATATGCAAAACAACCACTGTGAAAGACTAGTGAAATTCCAAGCGCTTTCGTGACTACTCACATTGTCAAGGAACTATGAAAGTAATACATCAAAGGAAGGCAATTAAAGGGCTAAGACCACACCTCACAGTCAACTCCCACAACAAAGAAACACCTGACGCGCGACAATACCGGACTCATAAGAAAAGAGGAACCCTGCAGTAGGTCCGCTGGTCCAACATGACAGGTCCTCACGACAACGCACTAACAAATTATTCTACCCAAGAAATAAGGTTTATTATTTATCCAATGTATTATTAAACTCTAACCAAATTTTATTAATTATAAATGAATCTAATTTAGCTAATAATTGGACTAATGGACTAATAAAAACACACAAACCAGGTAATCCAGTCAGACTAATTATTATCTCCATAGGATCAGTTTCGTATAAATTATCCAATTGGCTTGTTAACATTTTGAGCCCTATTGTTGGTAAAATTTCTAACTTTAATGTTAAAAACAACTTAGATTTAGTTGATAAATTAAGCTCCTTGACTGACTTAAATGATTTTAACATGGTTAGTTTTGATGTTACTTCCTTGTTTACGAAAGTTCCTGTTGATGACTTATTAAGTTTCTTATCTGAAGAACTCATTAATCATGATTTACCATTGCCAGTTCCTACTATCATTAAACTTATTAAACTTTGCATTGTTGATGCAAAATTTGTATTTAATGATAAGTTTTACACTCAGAAGTTTGGTATGGCAATGGGAAATCCTCTTTCACCTGTTCTTAGTAACCTATACATGGAATTTTTTGAAACAAGGTTACTTAACACAATCCTCCCTAATAGAGCTAAATGGTTCAGATATGTTGATGATATTTTGTGTCTTATGCCCAAAAATGTAGATATACACCATTTTCTTGGAAAATTAAATAGCTTAGCCCATTCTATAAACTTTACTGTTGAGTTTGAAGAAAATAACTCACTGCCTTTTCTAGATGTTTTAATTATTAAGGGTAATAATGAATTCAAATTTAAAATTTACAGAAAACCTACAAATAACTGTTCCTATGTCCACTATTATTCCTCGCATCAAGATAGAGTCAAACTGTCTGTTTTCTCATCAATGTTTTTGAGAGCTTTACGAATTTGTAGTCCTGAGTTCATAGATGAGGAAATATCCAAAATTTATGAAATAGGTAATGATTTAAAATACCCAAGAAATGTAATTGATAAATCTTTTAAAATTGCTAGAAATACTTTTTACAACCCAAAAAGGGACAACCAACCTTATTCAACTAAAAATATGTTGGTTCTCCCTTACCATGAAAACTTGGTTGATATGCCTTCTCTTCTTAAGACTTTTAATATTAAAGTTGTATTTAAAAATCTTGATACAGTAAAAAAACTTTTGACAAAGAATTCCCTCCAAAATGCTGATGGATGTGTCTATAAGATTCCTTGTAAAATTTGCGATAAAGTTTATTACGGTCAAACTGGTAAAAGTCTCGAACTTAGATTAAAACAACATAAATATAGCATTAGAACTGGACAAGATTCCAATGCTCTATTTATTCATGTAAGAGATTTTAACCATCCAATTGATTTTCAAAAAGTTGAGAAAGTAGTATCAAGCAAGTCCATGGTCGACAGGAATATAATTGAATCTTGTTTCATAAAAAGCAGTTTTGACAATAATATGAATATTTCCTTAGGTTTGTATAAATTAGATTCATTTATAATTAATAAAATTTGGTTAGAGTTTAATAATACATTGGATAAATAATAAACCTTATTTCTTGGGTAGAATAATTTGTTAGTGCGTTGTCGTGAGGACCTGTCATGTTGGACCAGCGGACCTACTGCAGGGTTCCTCTTTTCTTATGAGTCCGGTATTGTCGCGCGTCAGGTGTTTCTTTGTTGTGGGAGTTGACTGTGAGGTGTGGTCTTAGCCCTTTAATTGCCTTCCTTAGATGTATTACTTTCATAGTTCCTTGACAATGTGAGTAGTCACGAAAGCTCTTGGAATTTCACTACTCTTTCACAGTGGTTGTTTTGCATATATATATATATAATATATATATATATATATATATATATATATATATAATATATATATATAATATATAATAATATATATATATATATATATATATAATATTAGCAGCATCTGCCCAGGGACGTACTACCGTCTGCCAAGTGTAAAAGGAAAGCCTGCAATTGCTTTCCATGATTGTAAGACAGGTGGTGTCTTTTTTTCTGTCTCATAAACACGCAAGGTTTCAGGTACGACTTGCTACTCCCCCGTGTGGTTGTAGGGGGAGTTGAGTGTTAGCTCTAGGCCTCTCGTGTTACAATCAACACATCTTCAGTTTTGCGGAAATGAGTAGGAAGTGCAAATAGATTCCTTTTGCTTGATGTCATCTCAGTCTACCTGGAGTCTGCCTGGTGTCTACCTGGTGTCTACCTGGAGTCTACCTGGAGTCTACTTGGAGCCTTCCTGGAGGGTATTCCGGGGATCAACGCCCCCGTGCCCTGATCCCTGGCCTCATCCACGGGCAGGCCTGGTCCAGAACTCCCCGTGGATCAGGGCTTGATCAACCAGGCTGTTACTGCTGGCCGCACGTAGTCCAATATACGAACCACAGCCCGGCTGATCCGTCACCGATTTTAAGTATCGGACCAGCTCCCTCTTGAAGACAACCAGGGGTCTATTGGTAATTCCCCTTTTTGCTGGTGGGAGGCTGTTGAACAGTCTTGGGCCCCGCACACTTATTGTATTTTCTCTTAGTGTACCAACGACGCCCCTTGAACAAATCTACCTGGATTTCCTACTTATTTCTGCAACATTGCTGATGTGTTGCTTGCAACACATCCCCGTGGTTGTTTTGCGTCTTGTGTTGCCTGTTTGTAATTATTGCGTAGCGGAAAGCTTTTATCAACTGTTATCCCGATTCTCCAGACTTTCTCCTTCCCTCTTTATTGTTTTCTCTTACAAATCTATTCTTTTTAAGGGGGTGACGAGGGAATTCCTGGAAAGAAAAAAGTCGAAAATTTTAGGGAAAATATGATATCTTACCGAAAAATAGTGCATAATTCTGGCAACATTTTGATATAATCAGCTTGTTTCTACCATATTTCCAAGTATCTTTTTCTAAAAACGTAATTTTTTTTTGTTTCTGCTGTCATCAAGAGGACATGATGCCAATTCGTATTTTTTTTTACCCCAAAAGTTACGATTTTCACGATTGTTTCTTTCCAAATGCACTACTTGGTACCTCTGGTGACTAGGTATCAATGGGCAACGTAACAGCAGCTCAGACGTCTGTGGGCGACTGTGTTGTTATTGTCTGTGGTGTCATGAGAGTCCCTCTGTGAACAGGTACTACGGAAATCAGTGCTACAGAACGTGTTGGTTAGTCCGTCTTCGATCCCATTTGATCGTCTCCACAGGTTAGTAATTTTAAGACTAGTAAACTACGAGAGGGGAATGTTATTTACTGGAGTGGGAAAGGCCAGATAAAAGTTCTTGAACATGGTACCACTCGAGTGGCAATATTATTCATTAGATTACGTAAATATGGGGGTTGAGAATTATGAAACGGGAAACTGAATATTTGTATGCTAGAGAATTTAACACCCTCATAGCACAATGTGGTTGGTCCCAGCATGCTATCCCGGAGTGTTGACCTCACTCGGGACTAACAGAACCCGGAGTGTTGACCTCACCCGGGACCAACAGAACCCGGAGTGTTGACCTCACCTGGGACCAACAGAACCCGGAGTGTTGACCTCACCTGGGACCAACAGAACCCGGAGTGTTGACCTCACCTGGGCCAACAGAACCCGGAGTGTTGACCTCACCCGGGACCAACAGACAGCCCTAGGATACGGGTTATGTTTCGCGCCTACTAGCGGGGGATACTAATTATGTTAACCTTCCTAAGTCTGTTTAAACTCTAGAAGAACAAGGGGACCTATTCCCTGAAACGCTCAACATGTACAAAGGGATGGTATATGGGGCTTCGCTTAGACTACTGGATTCGTTAAGTCATTCCAGGAAATAAAGATCGTAGTCCTCGCCTCACAAAAACAAAGCAAATGTGATATAGTAATTACGGACAAGGTATATTTAATAAACAACCTGGAACCTTACTGAGAGGTAATAAGGAACTGATTGAACAGTTGTCAGCTAGGTTGGCTACACTCCCTTGTATATACGGTTTGATTAAAACCCAAATGCCTGGTTTTCCAGCGAGACCTATTATTAAATCTGTGGGGTCGGTGACATGTGTCCTGTCAAAATGGTTGGTAAAAATGATAACTCCAATGCTGGGCAACAACTCTGAAGCTCACGTAAAAAAAATTGACCTCATTGACCATCTGCGAAATGTTAACAAGTCAGATCAGAGGCGTTGTAATGGGGGGGGGGCGCCCCGGATGACACCATTTAGGGGGGTGACACCGTAGAGTCTCTGAAGAAGGTGACACTAATGTACAAAACAGTGCCTCACCAACATAGGAGAAGAATCCTTCGTTGATTTTGATGATTTGATAGATTGATTTTGATGATGGGATAGATGATTTTGCGTAACTGAAGGCAAGGAAATGTAAGATCAGATTCACGGAGATGTTACCTGTACTCAAGGTCAAATTGGAACTAGAGTTTCTCTGATATTCCAATGTTTTTCTTTATTTTTCAAGTTTTTTTTTTTTTTTTTTTTTTTTTTTTTTGACATTGTTGAAAATGAATAAATGTTGAATCTGTTGCTGTACTCAAAGTGGTACTTGAGTTTGTTTCTTCAGTATTACTACGATTATTAAATCATTAATAAAGTTGAGAAGTATTATCCTGTTCAGTTTATGGCCCTTAAACGTTCTCATTGTTAAACAGTAGTCACTGGTCATGCAGTAGTGACGTAACTGGTCATGCAGTAGTGACGTAGCTGGTCATGTAGTAGTGACGTAGCTGGTCATGTAGTAGTGACGTAGCTGGTCATGCAGTAGTGACGTAACTGGTCATGCAGTAGTGACGTAACTGGTCATGCAGTAGTGACGTAACTGGTCATGCAGTAGTGACGTAACTGGTCATGCATATGACGTAACGGGTCATGCAGTAGTGACGTAACTGGTCATGCAGTAGTGACGTAATGGTCATGCAGTTATGACGTAGCTGGTCATGTAGTAGTGACGTAGCTGGTCATGTAGTAGTGACGTAACGGGTCATCCCAGTAGGGGACGTAGCTGGTCATGTAGTATGACGTAGCGGGCATGCAGTAGTGACGTAACTGGTCTTTGCAGTAGTGACGTAGCTGGTCATGCGTAGTAGTGACGTAGCTGGTCATGTAGTAGTGACGTAACGGTCATGTAGTAGGGGACGTAGCTGGTCATGTAGTAGTGACGTAGCTGGCATGTAGTAGTGACGTAACTGGTCATGTAGTAGTGACGTAACTGGTCATGCAGTATGACGTAACTGGTCATGCAGTAGTGACGTAGCTGGTCATGCAGTAGTGACGTAACTGGTCATGCAGTAGTGACGTAGCTGGTCATGTAGTAGTGACGTAACTGGTCATGCAGTAGTGACGTAACTGGTCATGCAGTAGTGACGTAGCTGGTCATGCAGCAGTGACGTAGCTGGTCATGCAGTAGTGACGTAACTGGTCATTGCAGTAAGTGACGTCACTGGTTATGCAGATAGGACGTAACTGGTCATGCAGTATGACGTAACTGGTCATGCAGTAGTGACGTAACTGGTCATGCAGTAGTGACGTCACTGGTTTATGCAGATAGTGACGTAACTGGTCATGCAGTAGTGACGTAACGGTCATGCAGTAGTGACGTAACTGGTCATGCAGTAGTGACGTAACTGGTCATGCAGTAGTGACGTAACTGGTCATGCAGTAGTGACGTAACTGGTCATGCAGTAGTGACGTAACTGGTCATGCAGTAGTGACGTAACTGGTCATGCAGTAGTGACGTAGCTGGTCATGCAGTAGTGACGTAACTGGTCATGCAGTAGTGACGTAACTGGTCATGCAGTAGTGACGTAACTGGTCATGCAGTAGTGACGTAACATGGTCATGCAGTAGTGACGTAACTGGTCATGCAGTAGTGACGTAACTGGTCATGCTGTAGTGACGTAACTGGTCATGCAGTAGTGACGTAACTGGTCATGCAGTAGTGACGTAGCTGGTCATGCAGTAGTGACGTGACTGGTCATGCAGTAGTGACGTAACTGGTCATGCAGTAGTGACGTAACTGGTCATGCAGTAGTGACGTAACTGGTCATGCAGTAGTGACGTAACTGGTCATGCAGTAGTGACGTAACTGGCCATGCAGTAGTGGCGTAACTGGTCATGCAGTAGTGACGTAGCTGGTCATGTAGTAGTGACGTAACTGGTCATGTAGTAGTGACGTAACTGGTCATGTAGTAGTGACGTAACTGGTCATGCAGTAGTGACGTAACTGGTCATGCAGTAGTGACGTAACTGGTCATGCAGTAGTGACGTAACTGGTCATGCAGTAGTGACGTAACTGGTCATGTAGTAGTGACGTAACTGGTCGTGCAGTAGTGACGTAACTGGTCATGCAGTAGTGACGTAACTGGTCATGCAGTAGTGACGTAGCTGGTCATGCAGTAGTGACGTAGCTGGTCATGCAGTAGTGACGTAACTGGTCATGCAGTAGTGACGCAACTGGTCATGCAGTAGTGACGGAAGTCATGCAGTTGTGACGTAACTGGTCATGCAGTAGTGACGCAACTGGTCATGCAGTAGTGACGCAACTGGTCATGCAGTAGTGACGTAACTGGAGTTTACCCCCCTCCGTCTCCCCGCCCTTGAATTTCATGGGGTGACACCAGAGATTCCTCCCCGGGTGACACCAGAGATTCCGCCCCGGGTGACACCAGAGATTCCGCCCCGGGTGACACCAGAGATTCCGCCCCGGGTGACACCAGAGATTCCGCCCCGGGTGACACCAGAGATTCCGCCCCGGGTGACACCAGAGATTCCGCCCCGGGTGACACCACAGATTCCGCCCCGGGTGACACCAGAGATTCCGCCCCGGGTGACACCAGAGATTCCGCCCCGGGTGACACCAGAGATTCCGCCCCGGGTGACACCAGAGATTCCGCCCTGGGTGACACCAACTCTAGCGACGCCTCTGACAAGTCTAATGATTTTATATTAGCAATTTCTGACGTCACGGCGTTCACCAGAGTGCCTGTTCCCGATCTGTTACTTTTGTGCAAGAATTAGATGAGTTTCCCATGTCATTCGATAAGAACATTATTACTGAGTTAAGTTGTGTGTAATTGAAAGTTTGAGTTTACAGAGAAATATTACGCTCAAAGGCATGGAATGGCTTTGGAAAATCCATTGTTTCTCTTATTAAACAATCTGTATACAGAGTTTTTCGAGGCTAGGCTGCTGAAAGACATCCCTCCCTGTGAAGCCAAGTGGTTCAGATATGTGGGTGACATCTTGTGTCTTGGGCCAAATGATATGTCCCTGTGTACATTCTTACCGAGACTTAACTTTTCTCTGCGTCTGTCTGTTAAATTCTCCGTGAAGAAAGAAGTGGAATCTAAATATTCATTCTTAGTTGTTTTGATACACCGGGTTGATAGGAAGTTCACAGTATACTGGAAGTTCACGGTATACTGGAAGTTCACGGTATACTGGAAGTTCACAGTATACTGGAAGTTCACGGTATATTGGAAGTTCACGGTATATTGGAAGTTCACAGTATACTGGAAGTTCACGGTATATTGGAAGTTCACGGTATATTGGAAGTTCACAGTATATTGGAAGTTCACAGTATATTGGAAGTTCACGGTATATAGGAAGTTCACAGTATACTGGAAGTTCACGGTATATAGGAAGTTCACAGTATACTGGAAGTTCACAGTATATTGGAAGTTCACGGTATATTGGAAGTTCACAGTATATTGGAAGTTCACGGTATATTGGAAGTTCACAGTATACTGGAAGTTCACGGTATATTGGAAGTTCACAGTATACTGGAAGTTCACAGTATATTGGAAGTTCACGGTATATTGGAAGTTCACAGTATACTGGAAGTTCACGGTATATTGGAAGTTCACGGTATATTGGAAGTTCACAGTATACTGGAAGTTCACGGTATATTGGAAGTTCACGGTATATAGGAAGTTCACAGTATACTGGAAGTTCACAGTATACTGGAAGTTCACAGTATACTGGAAGTTCACGGTATATTGGAAGTTCACAGTATATTGGAAGTTCACGGTATATTGGAAGTTCACAGTATATTGGAAGTTCACGGTATATTGGAAGTTCACAGTATACTGGAAGTTCACGGTATATAGGAAGTTCACAGTATACTGGAAGTTCACAGTATATTGGAAGTTCACAGTATACTGGAAGTTCACAGTATATTGGAAGTTCACAGTATACTGGAAGTTCACAGTATATTGGAAGTTCACGGTACATTGGAAGTTCACGGTATATTGGAAGTTCACGGTATATTGGAAGTTCACGGTATATTGGAAGTTCACGGTATATTGGAAGTTCACGGTATATTGGAAGTTCACGGTATGTAGGAAGTTCACAGTATATAGGAAGTTCACGGTATATTGGAAGTTCACGGTATATAGGAAGTTCACGGTATATAGGAAGTTCACGGTATATTGGAAGTTCACGGTATATAGGAAGTTCACGGTATATTGGAAGTTCACGGTATATAGGAAGTTCACGGTATATTGGAAGTTCACGGTATATTGGAAGTTCACGGTATATTGGAAGTTCACGGTATATAGGAAGTTCACGGTATATAGGAAGTTCACAGTATATTGGAAGTTCACAGTATATTGGAAGTTCACGGTATATTGGAAGTTCAAAGTATATTGGAAGTTTCCCAATATATTGGAAGTTTCCCAGTATATTGTGATCTTAGGGTACCGCAGTGTCTGCGGTACCCTACTCATCTCTGCTGTCAGCTAGGAAAACATCACAGGGCTGAATCCAGGATAACATCTCAGAATGTACTGGTTCATTATAATGAGAATTTATCTTCCCAGGCGAATGCTCTTAAAAGATTAAATATACAAGTGATTTTCAAGAATTCACAGACTGTTAAAAGCATTTTGATGAGGAATTCCCCTCATAATTGTGGCTTCGGTTTCTACAGGATCGGTTGCAATACCTGCAACTTGTCTTATATGGGACAGACTGGCAAACCGTTAGATGTCAGGATAACATAACACCGATATTTGATACAAACTGTACAGGAATCCAATGCAATTTTCAACCACACAATAACTGTAAATTGGTCAGAAGCCAAAGTCGTGGTTCCTTGCTCCCTTTGGTTAGAAAGAAATATTTTAGAATCTGCAATGATAAAGCATGACAAACGTCCTTTATATAATAATGATAGTTTTTGCTGATACACAAATAACTCGCTCATAGAAGAGAGGAGCTTACGACGACGTTTCGGTCCGACTTGGACCATTTGCAAAGTCAGTGTGACTTTGTAAATGGTCCAAGTCGGACCGAAACGTCGTCGTAAGCTCCTCTCTTCTATGTGCGGGTTATTTGTGTATCGTTCCAGTCACGGTATTGTGCCTTTTTTTTGTTATTTTTGCTGATACAAACTCGATAACTTTGTAATTGAAGACATTGTACACAATCTGAAGCCGGATTCCCACCAGAACTCATTAGACTGTCGTAAATGTAATTTTACAGTGACGAATTGAGTAGCACTCACGTTCTGCTGCTCCCACTCAACCTTATGGATAAACCAGCGTTTACCTAAGGATGAAGTGGGTCATAGTCTGGAAATAGGTTTGTTTTCCTTTCTCTGCTTACCCCTAGGTCCATTTTCTTTTTTTGTAAAAGGAATTTTCCTACTGATAGATGCCAAATACTTTGAGATCAGAATATTAAAGGCTTTTATAATTATACATTATGGAGTCTGATGGCATATTTGTGATATCTGACATGTCACTAATGTTGTGGTCACTAGGTCATTACTAAATATTTAAATGTCGATGGCTCTATTTTTCTATATTGTTATCATCTGGTACCGGGCAAGGTCTGCTTGATGCCATCTCATTCTAGAAGAGTGTTCCCTGAGCACTCTACTTGGACTTGTCTTTTTCTTATGGGGGGGGGGAGAGAAAGGTAAAGTAAATAAAATGAAATTAGAGAATAAAAGTAAAGGAATTTAAAGTGGAGAGTGGTTAAGTGAGGTATGACAGGATGGTAGTAATGTAGGTGCGTCACTCCCCTTTAAATCTGAATAAAAATAATAAAATGAAAGATATATATTGGACAGTGATATATATTCCACTCAAATACAAAATTTATTATTAACTTCTTGTACAGTAATATATTTGGGAATAGGAAAATGGACTGGATATTAACAAATGGGTTTAACACAACCGAAAGCGAATAAAAAGTTAGTTTAAACAAAATAAATAAAAAATTACAACGTAAAAGATAGAACAGTTCACCTCACGAACCTAAAGCCAGCCTACAGCCCCGGGTCCCGGGACCCACAGGCACGAGCACAGCTCCCAAACCCTACTCTTCCCAAATCCCCAACGAAAACTCCCAACTACACAGAGTCTAATTACCCACAGAGACTCCAGCTCCCCACCAGAGCTTTGCACAAGCAAGACTTGTCCAGTTCCCTCTTAGCTCTTCCTTGGGCTTACATCGTGCTCCAGCACCTCCCTCTTACTCCAGGTTTCGGGGCACTACCATGAGGGGCAAAACATGTGCTTACACATACGAAGGGAAATTCTCAACATTTTGAGAAAAGGGCCCAAACGCAGTGTCCCTAGGTTTTTGTACCTCTATGTTAAGAAAATGGTGCGAGCAAATTACACGACGGGGTCAAGTCCGGTGACCTGACGGAAAAGCCGCCCTAATCACACATTTCCTACTCATTTCTGCAACTTTTCAAATCCTGAAGATGGTTTTGATTGCAACATGAAAGGTAGAGATATCATTCAACTCCCCCAATGGCTATTTTGCATATATATATATTATATATATATATTATATAATAATTATAAATATATAAAATATATATAAAATTAATATATATATATATATATATGATTCATAAATAATAATACATTATATATTAATAAAAAATATAAATATAAATAAATATATATATATATATATATATATAAAAATATAAAATTATAATAATAATATTTATAATAAATAAAATATATAATAAAAATAAAATATATATATATAAATATATATATATATATAAAAATAAAAATATATAAAATAATATATATATACATAAAAATTTATTATATATATATTTAAAAATTATATTATATATATATATATTTATAATATATTATATAAATATATATAATATATATATATATAAAATATTATATCTAATATATAATATATAATAATATAAAAATATATTATATATTTATATATAATTTTATAATATATATAAAAATAAACATAAATATATATATATTTATATATAATAAATATTATATATATATATATATTTTACATAAATAATTTTATATTATATATATTACATAAATATAATATTTATATATATACTAAATTTAAATCTATATATTTTATATATATACAATAAATAATATATATATATATATATACAAAAATATATAAATATATATATAGTATATATAAATTATATATATATATATTATATACATAATATATATATATATATTATATTAATATATTATATAAATAAATAATATTTTATATATACATATATAATAATTTTTAATAATATATTACTATAATATATAAATATATACATATATATTAAAATAATAAATATTATATACATAAATATATATACATAATATTTAATATAAAATTTAAAATATATAATATATATAATATTATAAAACCCTATAATATATATTTACAATAATTATACATAATAATACTAATATTATTATATATTAATAAAAATAGATAATATATAATATAATAATATCTATTAATTGCAACGTGTAGCGCAAGTCCCACACCAAGAAATTGTCCATGGGGTAATTGGTAAAGCACGGGCGTACCTTTTCCTAAGGTCGTAGGTTCGATCTCCTCACCAAGATCAGTGTTTGGTGTATATTTCGCCTGCTCTTGAAATTCCTTTGTTAAAAATTAAATATTAAATATATATATATATATATATATATATATTATATATATATAAATTTATATATAAAATAATATATATTATTGTACCACAACACGGCGACTAGCCAAGAGTCGAACCCTTGGCTTTGGGCCCGCCTCCATGCGGCAAAAACCACACGACTTTGCATCCACAGAACGAAAACAATTCTCAAGAATGATGCACCCATCCAAGCTGGGTATTGTACTCGTCATCCCCTCAGAAGAATGTATATAGAATGAAACCCGAGTGGGGTGGATAAGATGACATGTACATGTGAGGTCTCTTAGGCGGGACAATGTGCCCGTGGGGTCGAACCCGGGCCTGCTCTTTTGGTAAATTATTTATAACCACTTGTTTTGTGGTTTTATTGCTATATAGACTGTAACACCAACATAACCCTTTCAGTTCTTTGGGGCTATGATCAACATTGAAATCAAACTTATGAGAATAAAGTCATATGTTGCAAATACAGAATATGTGAACATCAATGACAATGTATGTGAATTGAAGGTTGTGCTCTTGTGTGGTCTTTTGGGCAGGGGATACCTAAGTACTGCTACTGTCTATGTAAATTAGACGCCGTGCAAGAGTTCCCCTACATCGGGAGAAGACGACCACTCGTTAATCATTGGATTTGGGGATGAAAAATTGAACATCCACCTCTCATTGAACCAAATAAATTTGCACCCCACCTAAACACACACACACACACACACAAAACCACTACACACAACCACACACACAACCCCAACACAACACAACACACAACACTACACAACACAAATATAATATATATATTTTTGTATGTGTGTGGTGTGTGGTTATAATGAGTTTTAAACTGTCCGTTTTTTATCAATTTTTTGAAGCTTTACGAATTGTGCCTGAGTTCTAGAATGAGGAAAATATCCAAAATTTATGAATAGGTAATGACTGAAATACCCAAAAATGAATTATAAATCTTTAAAATTGCTAGAATACTTTTTACAACCCAAAAAGGACAACCAGCCTTATTCAACAAAAATATGTTGGTTCTCCTTACCATGAAAACTTGGTTGAATATGCTTCTCTTCTTAAGACTTTAATATTAAAGTTTATTTTAAAATCTTGATACAGTAATAAAAACTTTGGAAAGAATTCCCCCAAATCTGACGGATGTGTCATAAGTTCCTTGTAAAATTTGCGATAAAGTTATTACGGTCAAACTGGTAAAAGCCCTCGAACTAAGATTAAAACAACATAAATATAGCATTAAAAACTGGACAAGATTCCAATGCCTATTTTATTAAATGTGAGAGATTTTTAACCATCCAAATTGATTTTCAAAAAGTTGAGAAAGTTGTATCAAGCAAGTCCATGGTTGACAGAAATATAATTGAATCTTGTTTCATAAAAAGCAGTTTTGACAATAATATGAATATTTCCTTTGGTTTATATAAATTAGATCCATTTATAATTAATAAAATTTGGTTAGTTTAATAATACGTTGGACAAATAATAAATTTTAAAATGCTTAATTCTTGGGTAGAATAGTTTGTTGGTGGGTTGTGTGAAGGACCTGTCTAGTTGGGCCAGCGGACCTCCTGCAGTGTTCCCTTTTCTTATAAGTAGCGTGTCAGGTGTTGCTTTGTTGTGGGATGTGATAGTGAGGTGTGGGCTAGACCCTTTATGTACCTTCCTTTGATGCATTACTTTTATTGTTCCTTGATAATGTGAGTAGTGGTATAAACCTTGGTAATAAATACCGACAAGTGGGTTTAGAAAGACACGTAAGCAAACACTATAACATATTTATTAGAAAACGTTTCGGTCCTGGGACCTTGATCACTTCAAGGTCCCAGGACCGAAACGTTTTCTAATAAATATGTTATAGTGTTTGCTTACTGTCTTTCTAACCCAATGTGAGTAGTCACGAAAGCGTTGGAATTTCTCTATTCTTTCACAGGGTTGTTTTGCATATTCTGAAATCACCTGTTTACTGTGATCTTATTGCATTAATGGATACCACAAAGACACTTCAGAATGTTCTCGATAAGCTTTCCTATGCTATATATATATATATATAATATATATATATATTATATATATATATATATAAAATATTTATATATTGTTGTGTGTGTGTCGTGCCGAATATTAAACTGGTCAATTAGCAAGAACTCATTAAAAATTAAGTCTTTTCTGAAATTTTCTCATTATACGTTTAAAGATATATTTTTTTCATTAATGCTAATGTAAAAAAATTAATTTTGCACCCAAAGAATCTTAGTAAACTTTACCTAACCTTATTATAACAAGAAAAATTTATTTAGCTAACCCAACCCAAATATATTTTAGATTTGTTTCAATAATTTTAATACTAAACAAACACAGTGAAATATATTTTTTTCGTTAGGTTCAGAATGATTTTGACGAAATTAATGCATGCACAAATTTTCGCATGTCCTATATGGCAAGATGAACGTTGCTATTTAAGCCAAGATCGCAAGTTTCTGCCTATCGGCACCTTATTTTAATAATATATTAATTAGTAAAAAGGTTGGTAGTCAGCAACCCCCCCGAGAGGTACTACCGTCCTGCCAAGTGAGTGTAAAACGAAAAACTGTAATTGTTTTACATGATGGTAGATTGCTGTGTCCTTTTTCTGTCTCATTAAAACATGCAAAATTTCAGTAGTCTTGCTTACTTCTACTTACCTAGGTCACACACACATACAAGTACAAGCAAATATATACACACACCTCTGAGTTTCTTCAATTTTCTTTCTAGTTTTTGTTCTTGTTTTATTTCCCTTATCTCCATGGGAAAGTGGAACAGAATTCTTCCTCCGTAACCATGTGTGTTTAAGAGGCGACTAAAATGCCGGAGCAAGGGCTTGTAAACCCCTTTCTCCTGTATATATTTACTGAAGTTTAAGAAGAGAAACTTTCGTTTTTCCTTTTGGGCCACCCTGCCTTGGTGGCCACCCTGCCCCGGTGGCCCCCCCTGCCTTGGTGGCCCACCCTGCCTTTGGTGCCCACGCTGCCTCGTGGGCCACCTGCCTTGGTGGCACCTGCCTTTGGGGGCCACCCTGCCTTGGTGGGCCACCCTCCTTGGTGGGCCACCCCTGCCTCGGTGGGCCCACCTGCCTTTGGGGGGCCACCCCGCCTTGGTGGGCCACCCTGCCTTGGTGGGCCACCCTGCCTTGGTGGGCCCCCTGCCTCGGTGGGCCCACCCTGCCTTGTGGCCACCCTGCCTCGTGGGCCACCCCGCCTCGGTGGGATACGCCGGTGTGTTTATATTATATAATATATAAAATATATTATATATATATATATATATATAATATATATATAGTATTATATGGAATAGTTTTCCTCTTGTCCGTCTTGGAAAAAAATATTTGAACAATTAAAGGAAGATTTTAAACAGTGTTTCGTTTACTTCCATTTTGCAGATGTTTCCGGGTTCGTTTAAAGACCATCTCAGTGCCCGAAAGTGTAAATGAACAATGATGGATGGTGCCAACTATTTGGTTCTATTTCCAAAATTTCTTTCCTCATGGGCACTACTCCAATGGCACTGTTTCTCTCATTCCACCCTTTTATTCTCTCTACTCTTTCTGTCTCAAATGTTTTCTTTTGGCCTCTGTGTATCTCCTATCATTAATACCCTCTCTCTTCCTTTTTCCTTTATTTTTCTTCCTTGTTCTCACCGCCCTCTTCCTTCTTCCTTTCCTCTTCTTCTCTTCCTCCCTCCTTCCCTTCGACCCTTCTCGTTTCCTCCCTCCTTCCTTTCTCTCCCTCCCGTTCCTCCCTCCTTCCCTTTCTCTCCCTCCCGTTCCTCCCTCCTTCCCTTTCTCTCCCTCCCGTTCCTCCCTCCTTCCCTTTCTCTCCCTCCCGTTCCTCTCTCCTTCCCTTTGTCTCCCTCCCTCCCTCGCCCTCCCACTGCACACTCCCTGACAGCTGAGAGAGGGCCATTTGCAAGACGGAGTGACGTTGGCAGTAATTACTTGGGTTGAGATTGAGTTAATGACCACCCAGGCGATTGATTGTCAATTGGTGGTCGTAGTCACCACCCACCGTCAACTGGGACTCTCCAGGCTACACCCCTTCCATTTCAATTTACAAACAAAGGCCTAGGAATTGAATGACTGATAGAGGAATGTGTGGCTGGCGCAACGTACACAGGCTATACGTACATACATAACCTATAAGTACATAGTCTATACATACACACACAGCCTAAACGTACATATACAGCCGGAACGTACACAATCTATACGTACACACACAGCCTATACATACATACACAGCCCTCCCCCCCACCGTACACACACACGCAGGTAACGTACACATAGATCCCACAAAGCCGATGTACACACACACACACACACACACACACACACCACACACACACACACACACACACACACACACACACACACCAAATACATACACATCTCTCCACGTACACAAACACTACATCTGTACCCCATTTGCGCACACATAGGCGCGCCTGCGCATCAAATATTCGCTCTCGCGCAAGCAGTAAATTCTCCCGGGTGAAAATCTGCCTGAGCCATTAAAGCAATTACCGTGAGAATTAATATATCATGAGAGCCTAGTTCCTGTACCTCCAGTCAGGCTCCAGTCAGGCTCCAGCAGGTGTTACTCTAATGAGGGGGAGAGGGGTGGAATGGGGAAGGGACTGGAGGGGAGAGAATGGAAGGGGTTGGAATGAGAGGAGGAGGGAGAATGGAAGGGGGAGGGAATAAAAGGGGGAGGGAAATGAAAGGGGTGGGAATGAGAGGGGGAGGGAGAAAGAAAGGGGTGGGAATGAGAGAGGGAGGGAGAATGGAAGGGGGAGGGAATGAGAGGGGGGGGAGTGTTAGGGGAGGAGGTAATGGAGAGGAAAGGAAATTTAATGGGAGGGAGAAGGAGTGGGAGGGGAAGAGATAATGGAAGGGGAGACTAAAAGAAGACAGAGAGAGGAAGGAGAAGAGAAAGAGAGAGAGAGAGAGAGAGAGAGAGAGAGAGAGAGAGAGAGCAGGTGGTCTTTCAATATTAATACATTTACGGGCAACATTAAACCCGTCAGGGCGTCACAACCTCACAATCAGGTTTGAGTAAAAGGAGGGGGGGGGGAGGATGATGCTCCAGTTCCTTGAATCTAGAGCCTTACATGAGTGGCACAGTGGCGGCACTCTGAAGGATGGGGCGAGGGATGCTGCAGCACAGTGAGTCATCTGAACTGTGATGCCAGCTCACTTCTTGCAAGAGACAGCGATTGACTGAATGATGGTGAATGTGTTTCCTCTTTCTTTTTTGGGGGGGGAGGGCTTCACCTTACCTCGGTGGGTGTGTTAATAATATACATGAAAAGACAATGAGAAAATTTTGATAAGAATGAGAAAGAGTTTTAGAGAGAGTGGGTGAGGCAGTGGGCGAGGCAGTGGGTGAGGCAGTGGGCGAGGCAGTGGGCGAGGCAGTGGGTGAGGCATTGGGTGATGCAGTGGGCGAGCAGTGGGAGAGCCAGTGGACAAGGCAGTGGGTGAAGCAGTGCGTGAAGCAGTGGGCGAGGCAGTGGGAGAGCCAGTGGACAAGGCAGTGGGTGAAGCAGTGCGTGAAGCAGTGGGCGAGGCAGTGGGAGAGCCAGTGGACAAGGCAGTGGGTGAAGCAGTGGGTGAAGCAGTGGGCGAGGCAGTGGGCGAGGCAGTGGACGAGGCACTAGGTAGAATGAATGAGAGGTAAAGCAGCTGGCATAAACAAAGTTGAAAGACAGAAATGATAAAAGCAGTGGGGATATAGTTCACTTGTTGTACATGTTTTGTTCAATATATGCATGACAGAAGGGAAGGTACCACAGGAGTGGCAGAGAGCATGCAGAGGCCCTTGTATATATAAGAACAAGGGGAACGAGGGAATGCAAGAATTATAGGGTACAAACCTGACGAGAATACCAGGTAAAATATACAGTGGAATTGTTATTGGAAGAGTTAGGGGTCAGACATTGCAGGATTTCAGAATATTGAGGATTTAGTGTGTTTACACTGAGTAGTACTTATGTCAGAGTAAAGAAGTGATGAATGCAATGGATATAGAAAAGGCATAGAATAGGATGGATAGAGGAAGCAATTTTGCGGATGTTGCAGTTGTATGGAATAGGTAGTAGGTTACTATAAGCAGTTAAGAGTTTCTATGCACAGTGAGGCCTACGTTAGGGTATGTAGGAGAGTGAGATTATTTTCCAGTAAAAGTAGGCCTTAGACAGGGATGTGTGATGTCACCGTGGCTGATACATATTTATAGATGGGGCTGTAAGAGAAGTGAATGCTCGGGCGTTGGGAAGAGGTGTGGGGTTGCAATATGATGAATCAAATACAAATTGGTAATTGTCAAAGGTTCTCTTTGTTGATGACAGTTCCTTTGGGAGATTCTGAAGAGAAGTTGCAAAGATTAGCCGGACTTGAGCCCTGGAGGTGGGACGAACGATACCTGGGTTCCGTAAGTCGCCGAGGAATGTTGCAGTCGTAAGGTCACCTGAACTGTGTCGGAAAATACTTCTGTAAAGACGGTACTGAATGATGGTGACGGTGTTTTTACGAAAGAAACGACTGTCAAAAAAATATCTGAAAATGAGTGGGAATACGAACCATGGCGACTGAACGACACATCTTGGAAGTCGTTCATCACGACTTCTGGAGCTTATGGACGACAAGGTCATGAGAGATAAGAGCTGTGGCTAGAGACACTAAGGTGGCAGCTGCTGCTGCTGGTACAACCAGGTCACAGCAGCGATCTTTCTATTGTAACCTTCATGGCTGAGTGGTTGCAATGTTCGGCTTGCTTTATGCATACACCACGGTTCGAGTCCCCAAAATAACCACAGCTCTAGGCCTTGCGTGTTGCAATCAACACATCAGGAGCTTGGAATGTTGCAGAACTGAGTAGGACGTCCAAGCAATGTCTGTAGAGAGTCATTCCCGTGGACTTCATACTCGTTATGCAACGCTGCAAGCTCCTGATGATGTGTTGATTGCAATACGAAAGGCCTAGAGATATCATTCAACTCCGTACCTTGATGGGAAATGGCCGATGTGTTACATTATATATATATATATTATATATATATATATATATATATATATATATATATATATATATATATATATATGAGAGAGAGACAGACAGAGACAGACAGACAGAGAGAGACAGAGAAAAAAAATGTGCGTACATAGCACCAACAGCCTGACTGATCAAGTCATTAACCTACTACAGGTAACATAAACATTACAACAATTCTCTTCTCGAAATTCCAACATTAAATCCACATCAAAACAAAAAAAAATCTCCACGAAACATGATTAAAATCCACAAATCCTCAAAAATCCGATTAATGCCAAAGGATTTACGTGTCCGCCTGTCAGCCACGATTTATTCTTAGTGCGTGTCCTTGTTCTTAGTGCGTGTCCTCCTTGTTCTTAGCGCGTGTCCTTGTTCTTAGTGCGTGTCCTTGTTCTTAGTGCGTGTCCTCCTTGTTCTTAGTGCGTGTCCTTGTTCTTAGTGCGTGTCCTCCTTTTTCTTAGTGCGTGTCCTCCTATTTCTTAGTGCGTGTCCTTTTTCTTAGTGCGTGTCCTTGTTCTTAGTGCATATCCTTGTTCTTAGTGCGTGTCCTTGTTCTTAGTGCATGTCCTTGTTCTTACTGCGTGTCCTTGTTCTTACTGCGTGTCCTTGTCCTTAGTGCGTGTCCTTGTTCTTATTGCGTGTCCTTGTTCTTAGTGCGAGTCCTTGTTCTTAGTGCGTGTCCTTGTTCTTAATGCTTGTCCTCCTTGTTCTTAGTGCGTGTCCTCCTTGTTCTTAGTGCGTGTCCTTGTTCTTAGTCCGTGTCCTCCTTGTTCTTAGTGCGTGTCCTTGTTCTTAGTGCGTGTCCTTGTTCTTAGTGCGTGTCCTCCTTGTTCTTCGTGTATGTCCTCCGTGTGCTTAGTGCGTGTCCTCCTTGTTCTTAGTGCGTGTCCTTGTTCTTAGTGTGTGTCCTCCTTGTTCTTAGTGCGTGTCCTCCTTGTTCTTAGTGTGTGTCCTCCTTGTTCTTAGTGCGTGTCCTCCTTGTTCTTAGTGCGTGTCCTGCTTGTTCTTAGTGCGTGTCCTTGTTCTTAGTGCGTGTCCTCCTTGTTCTTAGTGCGTGTCCTCCTTGTTCTTAGTGCGTGTCCTCCTTGTTCTTAGTGCGTGTCCTCCTTGTTCTTAGTGCGTGTCCTCCTTGTTCTTAGTGCGTGTCCTCCTTGTTCTTAATGCGTGTCCTCCTTGTTCTTAGTGCGTGTCCTCCTTGTTCTTAGTGCGTATCCTCCTTGTTCTTAATGTATGTCCTCCTTGTTCTTAGTGCGTGTCCTCCTTGTTCTTAATGCGTGTCCTCCTTGTTCTTAGTGCATGTCCTCCTTGTTCTTAGTGTATGTCCTCCTTGTTCTTAGTGTGTGTCCTCCTTGTTCTTAGTGCATGTCCTCCTTGTTCTTAGTGCGTGTCCTCCTTGTTCTTAGTGTATGTCCTCCTTGTTCTTAGTGTATGTCCTCCTTCTTCTTAGTGCGTGTCCTCCTTGTTCTTAATGCGTGTCCTCCTTGTTCTTAGTGTATGTCCTCCTTGTTCTTAGTGCGTGTCCTCCTTGTTCTTAGTGCGTGTCCTCCTTGTTCTTAATGCGTGTCCTCCTTGTTCTTAATGCGTGTCCTCCTTGTTCTTAGTGCGTGTCCTCCTTGTTCTTAATGCGTGTCCTCCTTGTTCTTAGTGTATGTCCTCCTTGTTCTTAGTGCGTGTCCTCCTTGCTCTTAATGCGTGTCCTCCTTGTTCTTAATGCGTGTCCTTGTTCTTAGTGCATGTTCTCCTTGTTCTTAGTGCGTGTCCTCCTTGTTCTTAGTGTATGTCCTCCTTGTTCTTAGTGTATGTCCTCCTTGTTCTTAGTGTATGTCCTCCTTGTTCTTAGTGTATGTCCTCCTTGTTCTTAGTGTATGTCCTCCTTGTTCTTAGTGCGTTATTCTTTGCATCAGCACCACATACGGTTTTCTTGGCTGTACTAACGTACGTGCAGGTATACGTACACATACACGTACGTGGCTTCCTATATGCGTGTGCTTAAAGGTTAGAGAGAGAGAGAGAGAGAGAGAGAGAGAGAGAGAGAGAGAGAGGGTCAACAAGGTATTAATTAAGGGTTGTCGCTGAAAAAGCCTAATGTGCTCAGTGACTCCTTGAAGCGTTAACATGTACTCCAGTGATGACCTGAGGGAGTGAGTGGAGGAGGAAGTGGAGGGAGAACAGGAGGGAGATGAGAGAGGACAGGAGGGAGGGGAGGGAGGAGAGGGAACAGAAGAGAGTTGTGAAGAGAGGGTGGTGCATAGTGGTATATATATATATATATATATATATATATATATATATATATATATATATATATATATATATATATATATATATATATATATATATATGCAAAACAACCACTCTGAAAGAATAGAGAAATTCCAAGCGCTTTCGTGACTACTCACATTATCAAGGAACCATAGTTCCTTGATAATGTGAGTAGTCACGAAAGCGCTTGGAATTTCTCTATTCTTTCAGAGTGGTTGTTTTGCATAATTTGAAATCACCTGTTTATTGTGATCTTATTGCATATATATATATAATATATATATATATATATATATATATATATATATATATATATATATATATATATATATATATATATATAATATATATATATATATATATATATATATATATATATATATATATATATATATATATATATATATATATATATATATATATAATGTCGTGCCGAATAGGCAGAACTTGCGATCTTGGCTTAAATAGCAACGCTCATCTTGCCATATAGGACAAGTGAAAATTTGTGTATGCAATAATTTCGTCAAAATCATTCTGAACCTAACGAAAAAAATATATTTCACTTTGTTTGTTTAGTATTAATTTATTATAAACAAATCTAAAATATATTTAGTTGGGTTAGGCTAAAATAAATTGCACTTGTTATAATAAGGTTAGGTAAGTTTTCCAAGTTCCTTTTGGTGCAAAATTACAAATTTTTACATCAACATTAATGAAAAAAATATATCTTTAAACGTATAAGAGAAAATTTTATAAATGACTTAATTTTAAATGAGTTCTTGCTAATTGACCAGTTTTACATATTCGGCACGACATATATATATATATATATATATATATATATATATAATATATATATATATATATATATATATATATATATATATATATATATATATATATATATATATATATATATATATATATATATGTATATATATATAAACTTTACATAGAAAGGTGTTTAGTTATAGGTAAAACGTATTTTACGAAAAAGAGGATAAATAAGTATACAAGATATGATGTAGGGCAAAATGACAGTAGTTTGTTGGATT
>NC_069438.1:18875498-18962998 GCF_026875155.1 Cherax quadricarinatus
TTCGGGCCACCCTGCCTTGGTGGCCACTCTGCCTTGGTGGCCAACCTGCCTTGGTGGCCACCCTGCCTTGGTGGCCACCCTGCCTTGGTGGCCACCCTGCCTTGGTGGCCACCCTGCCTTGGTGGGCCACCCTGCCTTGGTGGGAATCGACCAGTGTGATAATAAATTAATAAATATATGTATATATATTGGAAAAATTAGTGGAAACAGGAAACTATGGTTAAATCCCTGTTACTGTAGCTACGAGAAGGTGAACACACACACACACACACACACACACACACACACACACACACACACACACACACACACACACACACACACACACACAAGTTAACATTACTTTACCCTTTAGGAAGCTTTGGAAATGCTTGATAAAATGGAGTTAGTGTGAAGGGAAGAGAAAGGAAGTAAAGAGAAGGAGAGGAAACTGAAGAAGAGAGAGGGGAAAGAAATGTGAGTTGCCATAAAGAAAGCGAAGGGGAGCAGTAAGAGAAAGGCCAGGAGGCAAGAAGAGATGAAAGAAGGAAGAGGGAGTTGAAACAAACCGTGTTCTGTGGGGAGAGAGCCTTCTGCTTTACTATCCCTGCCTTAAGCATACAGAGAGTACACGATAGTCCATAACCTGAAGATGGGAAGTACTCAGTAGATATCCTGTCTCTCTTATGTACTCCTTGTACTCTCGTGTACTCGTACTCCCTTGTACTCTCGTGTACTCGTACTCCCTTGTACTCTCGTGTACTCGTACTCCCTTGTACTCTCGTGTACTCGTATGTACTCTTGTGTACTCTCGTGTACTCGTTTGTACTCCCTTGTACTCTCGTGTACTCTTATGTATTCCTTTTTACTATCGTGTACTCGTATGTACTCCCTTGTACTCTCGTGTACTAGTATGTACTCCCTTGTACTCTCGTGTACTCGTATGTACTCCCTTGTACTTTCATGTACTCGTATGTACTCCTTTGTACTTTCATGTACTCGTATGTACTGTCTTTTACTCTCGTGTACTCGTATGTACTCCCTTGTACTCTCGTGTACTCTTATGTGCTCCCTTTTATTCTCGTGTACACGTATGTACTCCCTTGTACTCTCGTGTACTCGTATGTACTCCCTTGTACTCTCGTGTACTCGTATGTACTCAAGTGTTTTCACATGTCAGGTAATGGAAGTATCCTCAATACTATTCACATAACTGGAGACAATGATGTTGGGGAAGTCAGCACCGAGGACCTGCTTGCTAATTATTAGATATTATTTGATGTGAGTATGTCAAACAAGGGAGCCTGATTATGTGGATTTTTGCAAAGGCATTATGTCCAGGACAACTGGTCAAATAGATTGGTGGAAATGGGTTAAAACCCCTAAAAAAGTCGTACGTTACTGTGGTAATGGAAGGGGTGTGCGAGGTGGTACTCAAGTTTGATAGAGAGGGGGAAGGTTAGCTAAAACTAGTAATATCAAGAACCCTTGTCCAGGATCAAGGCATTTAAAAGGTTAATGTCTTTGAGGGCCAAGGTGCTCTCACCTCGTCCCTTAATGACCTTAAATTATTTGCAGCCGGTCCCGGCTCCTTCCCCAGGCTGTGGGCAATTAGCAAGCTGAACCAGGACACGGCGTTTAATACGCAATTAGCATCATAGCTACAATTAGACCGGGAGACCACACGAGAGAATTAAGTAGTCGGGAGGGTCGTGACTACACCTACACACACACACACACACACACACACACACACACACACACACACACACACACACACACACACACACCTTGTGGGGAAGTTTGCCTTAATTCGTATGAACAGTTGGCCAATAAGGCACGTTAAGAGTGGGGAGGAATTTTAATGCCTGGTCACAGACGGGGCCTCGGGGGGCGTTGACCCCCGAAACTATCTCCAGGTATAGTGCAGTCTGTCCACCTCGTAGGTAGGTCAGTAGATACTGTCAACCACCAATAATAATAATACTAATATATAATAATAATAAAAATATTTTTACCAGTACGTGATACAACTTGTACAGAAATTTGAAGTCAAGTGTGAAGTCAAGACGACAGTGTATTACTGTTTAGAATACACTCACTGGTTGTGTCCGTGTGAGTGCCCGTGGCTGTGTCCGTGGCTGTGGCTGTATCTGTGGCTGTGGCTTCATGTAGATTATAAACAAAAGAGGAGATTCCTTGCATGCTTTCGAACGCGAGTACGAGAGAAGTGGACCAGGTCAGCAGGAGAGAGGTGGACCAGGTCAGCAGGAGAGAGGTGGACCAGGTCAGCAGGAGAGAGGTGGACCAGGTCAGCAGGAGAGAGGTGGACCAGGTCAGCAGGAGAGAGGTGGACCAGGTCAGCAGGAGAGAAGTGGACCAGGTCAGCAGGAGAGAGGTGGACCAGGTCAGCAGGAGAGGTGGACCAGGTCAGCAGGAGAGGTGGACCAGGTCAGCAGGAGAGAGGTGGACCAGGTCAGCAGGAGAGAGGTGGACCAGGTCAGCAGGAGAGAGGTGGATCAGGTCAGCAGGAGAGAAGTGGACCAGGTCAGCAGGAGAGGTGGACCAGGTCAGCAGGAGAGAGGTGGACCAGGTCAGCAGGAGAGAGGTGGACAAGGTCAGCAGGAGAGAGGTGGACCAGGTCAGCAGGAGAGAGGTGGACCAGGTCAGGAGGAGAGAGGTGGAAAAGGTCAGCAGGAGAGAGGTGGACCAGGTCAGCAGGAGAGAGGTGGACCAGGTCAGCAGGAGAGAGGTGGACCAGGTCAGCAGGAGAGAGGTGGACCAGGTCAGCAGGAGGGAGGTGGACCAGGTCAGCAGGAGAGAGGTGGACCAGGTCAACAGGAGAGAGGTGGACCAGGTCAGCAGGAGAGAGGTGGACCAGGTCAGCAGGAAAGAGAGGTGGACCAGGTCAGCAGGAGAGAGAGGTGGACCAGGTCAGCAGGAGAGAGAGGTGGACCAGGTCAGCAGGAGAGAGAGGTGGACCAGGTCAGCAGGAGAGAGAGGTGGACCAGGTCAGCAGGAGAGAGAGGTGGACCAGGTCAGCAGGAGAGAGAGGTGGACCAGGTCAGCAGGAGAGAGAGGTGGACCAGGTCAGCAGGAGAGAGAGGGGACCAGGTCAGCAGGAGAGAGAGGTGGACCAGGTCAGCAGGAGAGAGAGGTGGACCAGGTCAGCAGGAGAGAGAGGTGGACCAGGTCAGCAGGAGAGAGAGGTGGACCAGGTCAGTAGGAGAGAGGTGTGGACCAGGTCATCAGGAGAGAGAGGTGGACCAGGTCAGCAGGAGAGAGAGGTGGACCAGGTCAGCAGGAGAGAGAGGTGGATCAGGTCAGCAGGAGAGAGAGGTGGACCAGGTCAGCAGGAGAGAGAGGTGGACCAGGTCAGCAGGAGAGAGAGGTGGACCAGGTCAGCAGGAGAGAGAGGTGGACCAGGTCAGCAGGAGAGAGAGGTGGACCAGGTCAGCAGGAGAGAGGTGGACCAGGTCAGCAGGAGAGAGGTGGACCAGGTCAGCAGGAGAGAGAAGTGGACCAGGTCAGCAAGAGAGAGGTGGACCAGGTCAGCAGGAGAGAGGTGGACCAGGTCAGCAGGAGAGAGGTGGACCAGGTCAGCAAGAGAGAGAGGTGGACCAGGTCAGCAAGAGAGAGAGGTGGACCAGGTCAGCAAGAGAGAGAGGTGGACCAGGTCAGCAAGAGAGAGAGGTGAACCAGGTCAGCAAGAGAGAGAGGTGGACCAGGTCAGCAGGAGAGAGAGGTGAACCAGGTCAGCAAGAGAGAGAGGTGAACCAGGTCAACAAGAGAGAGAGGTGGACCAGGTCAGCAAGAGAGAGAGGTGGACCAGGTCAGCAGGAGAGAGAGGTGAACCAGGTCAGCAAGAGAGAGAGGTGAACCAGGTCAGCAAGAGAGAGAGGTGGACCAGGTCAGCAGGAGAGAGAGGTGAACCAGGTCAGCAAGAGAGAGAGGTGGACCAGGTCAGCAAGAGAGAGAGGTGGACCAGGTCAGCAAGAGAGAGAGGTGGACCAGGTCAGCAGGAGAGAGAGGTGAACCAGGTCAGCAAGAGAGAGAGGTGGACCAGGTCAGCAGGAGAGAGAGGTGAACCAGGTCAGCAAGAGAGAGAGGTGAACCAGGTCAGCAAGAGAGAGAGGTGAACCAGGTCAACAAGAGAGAGAGGTGAACCAGGTCAACAAGAGAGAGAGGTGAACCAGGTCAACAAGAGAGAGAGGTGGACCAGGTCAGCAAGAGAGAGAGGTGGACCAGGTCAGCAAGAGAGAGAGGTGGACCAGGTCAGCAAGAGAGAGAGGTGGACCAGGTCAGCAGGAGAGAGAGGTGGACCAGGTCAGCAAGAGAGAGAGGTGGACCAGGTCAGCAGGAGAGAGAGGTGAACCAGGTCAGCAAGAGAGAGAGGTGAACCAGGTCAGCAAGAGAGAGAGGTGAACCAGGTCAACAAGAGAGAGAGGTGAACCAGGTCAACAAGAGAGAGAGGTGAACCAGGTCAACAAGAGAGAGAGGTGGACCAGGTCAGCAAGAGAGAGAGGTGGACCAGGTCAGCAAGAGAGAGAGTGGACCAGTCAGCAGGAGAGAGAGGTGAACCAGGTCAGCAAGAGAGAGGTGAACCAGTCAGCAAGAGAGAGAGGTGAACCAGGTCAACAAAGAGAGAGAGGTGAACCAGGTCAACAAGAGAGAGAGGTGAACCAGGTCAACAAGAGAGAGAGGTGGACCAGGTCAGCAAGAGAGAGAGGTGGACCAGGTCAGCATACAACCATACACTCATTCAGCCATACACTCTTACGACCACACACCCATACAATCATCCACTCCGTACAACAATACACTCATACAACCATACACTCAGTACAATACACTCATACAACCATACACTCAGTACAATACACTCATACAACCATACACAAATAAACCGCACATGAAAGAGAAAAAAAAATAGCAATGTTTTGGTCAGACTTGGGCCACTCACAAGTCACACTGAGAGAAGTGGGTGAGGGAGCCAGGCCAGGAAGACTGGGACGGGAGACAGAGAGGAAGAACAAGTAGCACTGGAAGTAGTATTAATAGTAGTAGTGATAGTAGTAAGTATAGTGAGTAGTATATGTCACAAGAAACACAAAGAGAAGTGAAAGGGGGCGGGCAATTGTAGTGGTAGCAATAGTAGTAGAAAAGGTAGAAGCGGTAATAGAAAAGAAGTGGTAGTCGTAGTAGTAGTAGTTGTACAGTAGTAGTAGTAGTACTAGTAGAAGTTGGGTCAGTATAAGGACAATAAAAAGAGCACTGCAGGGGAGATAAGGAACCACAAGGAGCACTGCAGGTGAGCTAAGGATCCACAAGGAGCACTGCAGGAGAGCTAAGGAACCACAAGGAGCACTGCAGGAGAGCTAAGGAACCACAAGGAGCACAGCAGGAGAGCTAAGGAACCACAAGGAGCACTGCAGGAGAGCTAAGGAACCACAAGGAGCACAAAAGGGTGCGACCAAAAACACAGAGAAAGGAACTAAAGGACAGAACACATTAGGCAGAAGAAAAAAAAATGAAATAAATTAAAAAAAGAAAAGGGAAAGAAGAAAAGGTAATGGGAGAAGAAAAGATGATGTCAGGTGACGAGAGTTGTGAAGTTTGGATCATCAGACAATGTAATGAGGAAGGTAGACATCAACGGACACAAAGTCAAGACTGAGATTCGTACAAGGAAAGTTGTGCATAACTGACGCTTTAAGACGGCGACTGTGAAGACTAGATCTCTAACATGACAGTCAGTAGGATGACTGTGATCTCTAACATGACAGTCAGCAGGATGACTGTGATCTCTAACATGACAGTCAGTAGGATGACTGTGATCTCTAACATGACAGTCAGCAGGCATGACTGTGATCTCTAACATGACAGTCAGCAGGATTTACTGTGATCTCTAACATGACAGTCAGCAGGATGACTGTGATCTCTAACATGACAGTCAGTTAGGATGACTGTGATCTTAAACATGACAGTCAGTAGGATGACTGTGATCTCTAACATGACAGTCAGCAGGATGACTGTGATCTCTAACATGACAGTCAGTAGGATGACTGTGATCTCTAACATGACAGTCAGCAGGATGACTGTGATCTCTAACATGACAGTCAGCAGGATGACTGTGATCTCTAACATGACAGTCAGTAGGATGACTGTGATCTCTAACATGACAGTCAGCAGGATGACTGTTTATCTCTAACATGACAGTCAGCAGGATGACTGTGATCTCTAACATGACAGTCAGTAGGATGACTGTGATCTTTAACATGACAGTAGGATGACTGTGATCTCTAACATGACAGTCAGCAGGATGACTGTGATCTCTAACATGACAGTCAGCAGGATGACTGTGATCTCTAACATGACAGTCAGTAGGATGACTGTGATCTCTAACATGACAGTCAGCAGGATGACTGTGATCTCTAACATGACAGTCAGCAGGATGACTGTGATCTCTAACATGACAGTCAGTAGGATGACTGTGATCTTTAACATGACAGTAGGATGACTGTGATCTCTAACATGACAGTCAGCAGGATGACTGTGATCTCTAACATGACAGTCAGTAGGATGACTGTGATCTCTAACATGACAGTCAGTAGGATGACTGTGATCTCTAACATGACAGTCAGTAGGATGACTGTGATCTCTAACATGACAGTCAGTAGGATGACTGTGATCTCTAACATGACAGTCAGTAGGATGACTGTCATCTCTAACATGACAGTCAGTAGGATGACTGTGATCTCTAACATGACAGTCAGTAGGATGACGGTCATCTCTAACATGACAGTCAGTAGGATGGCTGTCATCTCTAACATGACAGTCAGTAGGATGACTGTCATCTCTAACATGACAGTCAGTAGGATGACTGTCATCTCTAACATGACAGTAGGATGACTGTGATCTCTAACATGACAGTCAGTAGGATGACTGTCATCTCTAACATGACAGTTAGTAGGATGACTGTAATCTCTAACATGACAGTCAGTAGGATGACTGTAATCTCTAACATGACAGTAGGATGACTGTGATCTCTAACATGACAGTCAGTAGGATGACTGTCATCTCTAACATGACAGTTAGTAGGATGACTGTAATCTCTAACATGACAGTCAGTAGGATGACTTTAATCTCTAACATGACAGTCAGTAGGATGACTGTGATCTCTAACATGACAGTCAATAGGATGACCATGACCTCTAGCATGACAGAAAAGGACATTATTCGTGTCGGCTAGTCTATAACCTTTCTTTCTGTGTTCTTTACGTCAATCAGAAATTGAACGGCCAGTTTCTCCAAAGTATTGAAGGGAGCAGGAAGAGCATGAAACATGGTAAACATCAAGGGGCATCAATTGCAGTGGGAGATTACTGCGACGGATGTTTGGCCGAACATGTGATGGGTATCTAATGAACGGAGAGAGTTGTTGAGAGTAGAAAGATTGGAAACAATGAGTAGGCAAAGAACAACCATGCACTCATACAACCATGTACTTATACAACCATACACTCATACAACCATACACTCATACAACCATACACTCATACAGCCATACACTCATACAGCCATACACTCATACAGCCATACACTCATACAACCATACACTCATACAACCATACACTCATACAACCATACACTCATACAACCATACACTCATACAACCATACACTCATACAATCATACACTCATACAACCATACACTCATACAATCATACACTCATACAACCATACACTCATACAATCATACACTCATACAACCATACACTCATACAATCATACACTCATACAACCATACACTCATACAATCATACACTCAATACAAGCTCCGGCAGCAGTCAATATCAAGGTACTTCGGCCCTCACTTAACCTGGCAATAAGGTCGACCATAACAGCACTGTAGTTGACTATATTAGACAGCCTCACCTGGCAATTATCCCAGGAATTAATTAGACAGGTAATTACCTGTCCCGAATTGTCGGCTGTTGTAGTTCCGATCTCTTGCAAATGAGACCTAATTGCCTCGTTAATGATTTGATGTGCTGGTATCGACTGTGCTTTTAGCGCTGTGTTAGATTGTTTAGGTGAATGTAGGTGAGTGTATGTAGGTGGTACCTACCTAATTAGGGAGTAGGTGAGTGTTGGTAGGTGGTACCTGCCTAATTAGGGAGTAGGTGAGTGTTGGTAGGTGGTACCTGCCTAATTAGGGAGGTGCGTAAGCCACTGGGCCAGATGGCGACAATAAGAGTCACCCAACTTGGTATATTTATACACCATAGGGAAGTTAGCGTGGGCCACCACTGTGACCACTCTGGCCCTGACGAACTCTAGCTCTGGCCTGCAGTTTTACGACGCACTTGTCGCGAGTTCAAGCCCCACCCGTACAGTGGTCATTACGATTTCTTGAGTCAAAAACCACAATCACTAAATCATAATCACAGTCGACCCTCGTGAACACCGGAGACTCCACACACACACACACACACACACACACACACACACACACACCTGCGCAAACACGTGAAACCCCTGACAAATACACACACATATCCCACACTTTACATGTCTGTGTGTATGGGAGTTGAAGATGAACTGCTGATGTTACCGGAACCTTTTAAGTGGATCTCACAAGAGGCTCAAACTTTGTCCTTGGAGGCAAAGAGGGGAATGTATGAGAGTATAGTTTTACCAACGCTCTTATATGGGTGTGAAGCATGGGTGATGAATGTTGCAGCGAGGAGAAGGCTGGAGGCAGTGGAGATGTCATGTCTGAGAGCAATGTGTGGTGTGAATATAATGCAGAGAATTCGTAGTTTGGAAGTTAGGAGGAGGTGCGGGATTACCAAAACTGTTGTCCAGAGGGCTGAGGAAGGGTTGAGGTGGTTTGGACATGTAGAGAGAATGGAGCGAAACAGAATGACTTCAAGAGTGTATCAGTCTGTAGTGGAAGGAAGGCGGGGTAGGGGTCGGCCTAGGAAAGGTTGGAGGGAGGGGGTAAAGGAGGTTTTGTGTGCGAGGGGCTTGGACTTCCAGCAGGCGTGCGTGAGCGTGTTTGATAGGAGTGAATGGAGACAAATGTTTTTTAATACTTGACGTGCTGTTGGAGTGTGAGCAAAGTAACATTTATGAAGGGGTTCAGGGAAACCGGCAGGCCGGACTTGAGTCCTGGAGATGGGAAGTACAGTGCCTGCACTCTGAAGGAGGGGTGTTAATGTTGCAGTTTAAAAACTGTAGTGTAAAGCACCCTTCTGGCAAGACAGTGATGGAGTGAATGATGGTGAAAGTTTTTCTTTTTCGGGCCACCCTGCCTTGGTGGGCCACCCTGCCTTGGTGGCCACCCTGCCTTGGTGGCCCACCCTGCCTTGGTGGGCCACACTGCCTTGGTGGCCACCCTGCCTTGGTGGCCACCCTGCCTTGGTGGGCCACCCTGCCTTGGTGGGCCACCCTGCCTTGGTGGGCCACCCTGCCTTGGTGGGCCACCCTGCCTTGGTGGCCCAACCTGCCTTGGTGGGCCACCCTGCCTTGGTGGGCCACCCTGCCTTGGTGGGCCACCCTGCCTTGGTGGGCCACCCTGCCTTGGTGGCCACACTGCCTTGGTGGCCCAACCTGCCTTGGTGGGCCACCCTGCCTTGGTGGCCACCCTGCCTTGGTGGCCACCCTGCCTTGGTGGGCCACCCTGCCTTGGTGGGCCACCCTGCCTTGGTGGGCCACCCTGCCTTGGTGGGAATCGGCCAGTGGTAGATAATAATAATAATAATATATATATAATATATATATATATATATATATATATATATATATTATATATATATATATATATATATATATATATATATATAATTGTCTCTACGTCCACAGCAGGACTCGAACCTACATAGTCTGTATCAGAGCCCACAGTACTTTACCACTGAGCTAGACTTGAGTATGGGCATCCAGCCGGAGCCAGACGATGTTACCCCATACCCCCGGGCACCATACCCCGGGCACCAAGCTCGTTTTGAAAGTTATTTCATCGAATCCTGCCACATGCAGTGGACAACGAAAGAGATTTGAAATGCTTAACAATTTGGGTCTGGCTCCGTGGTAAAGTACTGTGGACTCTGATACACAGTTTGCAGGTTCGACTCCTGCTGTTGACGTAGAGACAATATTTGTTTATATATATATATATATATATATATATATATATATATATATATATATATATTATATATATATATATATATATATATATCGTAATGCTAATGATTCATTAATATTTGCACACTAATAACATTTTACGAAATAATAATAATAATAATAATCATAATAAAAACAGCCAACAAGGCGATATGCTGTCTGTTAAATATTTATTATTTTCTTTCTCTGTCAATTCCTTAACTATAACTGTCTGTTTACCTTCCTCTCCCTATCCTTTTCCCCTCCCTCCCTCCTTTTCTCCCTCCCTCTCTCCCTCCCTCCCTCTTCCATCAATCATTATCAATCTCTCCCTCATTACCTGTCTCGCCTACAGGGCTTCTCATATCATTAATTCGGGCAATAATGGCGCCGCATAATTCAAATATAATCCAGCAATAAAAGGTAACTCTGTCTCTCATTTTTATGTCTCTCGTCATCGTGTTGGTGACAACATTGTCATCTGTCTTGTGGAGTATGTTGTCTCGTGGAGTATGTTGTCTCGTGGAGTATGTTGTCTCGTAGAGTATGCTGACTCATGGAGTATGATGTGTTGTGGAGTATGATGTCTCGTGGAGTATGTTGTCTCGTGGAGTATGTTGTCTCGTGGAGTATGTTGTCTCGTGGAGTATGTTGTGGATGACGTTGTTACGTAATGCCCCGTCCTGAGCTAGCCATTAACACCTGCTTCACACATAAGCTGACGTTCCCAACACCTGCTCCACACTTAAGCTGGCGTTCTTAACATCTGCTCGACACCTCAGCTGACGTTTCTAACACCTGCTCAACACCTGAGCTGATCATTAACACGCAACACACACAAATCTGCTAAGAAATGTAAACATCTTAAACTACAAAACCGACTTATTTGCCAGGCTAAATCTTCGCCAGCATTTGATGTAAAGAAATACCCAGAGTGTGTTTGTGTTTACTGACGTGAGGTGGGGAGAGAGAGAGAGAGAGAGAGAGAGAGAGAGGTAGGGATGGAACAGATTTAGCAAGACATCCTATTGGGGCAAGTGTTCCACAAGGAGGTGTGCTCTGACATCCACTTTTCCAAGAGAAGAAATGCCAGCTGCTCTAAGCTACATCAATCACCAGTTAAGAGCTCTATCAGCTTGAGGAAATATATGACAAGTAACACTTGCACCTGAGAAAACACAAATGATGATGGTCTCTAGGCACCATGATGGTAATGCTAGTGCAGTAGTAAGTATGAATGGGAGGGTGTTGGTACCTGGGGAAGAAGTTGATATCCTTGGGGTGAAATTTGACTCCAAACTGACCATGAAGAACCACGTTGTAAATCTTGCAAACAAGGCAGCCAGGAAGCTTACAGCACTTCGCCGTTTCTCGCATCTGCTTGACAGTAGGGGTTGCAAAATTCTGTACGAGGCAAAAGTACGCTCACACCTTGAGTATGCTACACTTTCTTGGATTGCCTGCCCCCCCCCCCTCTCATCTGCGACTGCTTGACAGAGTAGAGAACAAAGCAAGACGTCTCATCTCTCGCCTGGACCCATCCTGGATAGATTTGTCATTTCAGCAGAGCCTTCAACACAGGAGGGATGTGGGTGGCCTTACTGTTATGCACAAGGCCAACATTGTCAAAGTACCACACTTGTCTCCACTCCGAGGACAGCGAGAAGCAAGCTTCTATACCACAAGACGGGCAGCCAGCAGCAACTTCACTCTGGCTGTACCCTTCTCCAGAACATCACTTCATCTGAGATCATTTATTCCCAGGATGACTCGAGTCTGGAACACATTAGTACAACATTATGATGTCAACGAGATAACGTCAGTTAATCAAATGAAAATGCTGGCCCACAGATGGCTCCAACTTCATCCTGTTCCCTACTTGTTTGTCTTATAACATTAAAAATGCTTTGAAATGAGCTGATGTAGGTAACTCTTAGCTTGTCAAAAAAGTTAGGAATCCTTAACCTTGTCAAACCCTGTGTAAATAAAGAGAGAGAGATGGAGGGAGAGAGAGAGAAGGGGAGAGAGATGGAGGGAGAGAGAGAGAAAGGGAGAGAAAGGGAGAGAGAGAGAGAGAGAGAGAGAGAGAGAGAGAGAGAGAGAGAGAGAGAGAGAGAGAGAGAGAGAGAGAGAGAGAGAGAGAGAGAGAGTTATTTAATAAGTGACCTCAAATTAGCTTTGATCTGCAAAATAAGCTGCTGCCTAATATATATACCTTTGATGATGAGTCTTTGATCATTCTCTCACACAAGCTATACACGCTATGCAAGCTATACACGCTATGCAAGCTATACACGCTATGCAAGCTATACACGCTATGCAAGCTATACACGCTATGCAAGCTATACACGCTATGCAAGCTATACACGCTATGCAAGCTATACACGCTATACACGTTATACACGCTATGCAAACTATACACGCTATACAAGTTATACACGCTATACACGCTATACACGCTATACGCGCTATACAAGCTATACAAGCTATACACGCTATACACGCTATACACGCTATACGCGCTATAGAAGCTATACGCGCTATACAAGCTATACACGCTATACACGCTATACAAGTTATGCACGCTATACAAGCTATACACGCTATACAAGTTATACACGCTATACACGCTATACGCGCTATACAAGCTATACGCGCTATACAAGCTATACACGCTATACGCGCTATACAAGCTATACGCCCTATACAAGCTATACACGCTATACACGTTATACACGCTATACACGTTATACACGCTATACACGCTATACACGCTATACAAGCTATACACGCTATACACGTTATACACGCTATACACGTTATAAACGTTATACACGCTATACACGTTATACACGCTATACATGCTATGCAAACTATACACGCTATAGAAGTTATACACGCTATACACGCTATACACGTTATACACACTATACACGCTATACGCGCTATACAAGCTATACACGCTATACACGTTATACACGCTATACACGCTATACAAGCTATACACGCTATACACGTTATACACGCTATACACGCTATACACGCTATACACGTTATACACGTTATACACGCTATACAAGCTATACAAGCTATATACGCTATACAAGCTATATACGCTATACACGTTATACAAGCTATATACGCTATACACGCTATACACGCTATACAAGCTATGCAAGCTATACACGCTATACACTCTATACAAGCTATATACGCTATGCAAGCTATATACGTTATACACGTTATACAAGCTATATACGTTATACACGCTATTCAAGCTATATACGTTATACACGCTAGTCAAGCTATACACGCTATACAAGCTATAAACGCTATACACGCTATACAAGCTATACACGCTATACACGATATACGCGCTATACACGCTATACACGTTATAAAGCTGTACACGCTATACACGCTATACACTCCTATACACGCTATACAAGCTATACACGCTATACACGCTATACAAACTACACACGTTATACAAGCTATACACGCTGTACAATTTATACAAGCTATACACGCTATGCACCCTATACAAGCAATACAAGCTATACACGCTATACAAGCTATACACGCTACACAAGCTATACACGCTATACAAGCTATACACGCTATACACGCTATACAAGCTATACAAGCTATACAACCCATACCACCCAAACAACCCATAGAACCTAAACACCCCATACTACTCAACCTATACAATCTATACAATCCATACCACCCAAATTCATACAACCTATACAACCCATACCACCCAAACCTACACCACCCAAACAACCCATACAACCTTAAATACAACACCATACCACCAAGGCCCATACAACCTATACAACCCATACCACCCAAACCATACATCCTATACAACCCATACCACCCAAACCATACATCCTATACAACCCATACCACCCAAACCATACATCCTATACAACCCATACCATCCAAGCAACCCATACAACCTGTAGAACCCATACCACCCAAACCCATACAACCCATACAATCCATACCACCCAAACCCATACACCCTATATAACCCATGCCACCCCAACAACCCATACAACCTACACAAATCATACCACCCAAACAACCCATACAATCCATACCACCCAAACAACCCATACAATCCATACAACTAATACAAACCATTCAACCAATACAACACATTCAGCCCATACAACTCATACAACCAATACAACCCATACAACCCATACAACCAATACAACACATACAACCTATGCAACCCTAAAACCCAAACAAACCATACACCCATACAACCAATACAACCCATACAACCAATGCAACTCATACAACCAATGCAACCATTCAACCAATACAACACATACAACCCATACAACTCATACAACGAATACAACTCATACAACCAATACTACACATACAACCCATACAACTCATACAACCAATACAACCAATACAACCCATACAACCAATACAACACATACAACCCATACAACTCATACAACCCATACAACCCATACAACCCATACAACCAATACAACCAGTACAACACATACAACCCATACAACCTATCCAACCAATAAACCAATACAACCCATACAACCAATACAACCAATACAACACATACAACACATACAACCCATACAACCAATGCAACCCATACAACCCATACAACCCATACAACCAATACAACACATACAACCAATACAACACATACAACCCATACAACCAATACAACTAGTACAACACATACAACCCATACAACCAATACAACCAATACAACACATACAACCTATACAACCAATACAACCAATACATCCCATACAACACATACAACCCATACAACTCATACAACCAATACAACACATGCAACAAATACAACCAATACAACACATGCAACACATACAACCAATACAACCCATACAACTCATACAACTCATACAACCAATACAACACTTACAAACACCTGCACTAGCCTGACCAACTACGTAAATAATTCTCCAAATTTATGACCGACAAATTAACCAAATCTGAGGATGATAATATATGTTAATATTATATATACTAAGTTGGGATTACTGTCCACGGTCCGTATTAAACACCTGCGTGTGGGGAAGTATTAAACACCTGCGTGTGGGGAAGTATTAAACACCTGTGTGAGGGGAACTATTAAACACCTGTGTGTGGGGAACTATTAAACACCTGTGTGTGGGGAACTATTAAACACCTGTGTGTGGGGAACTATTAAACACCTGTGTGTGGGGAACTATTAAACACCTGTGTGTGGGGAACTATTAAACACCTGTGTGTGGGGAACTATTAAACACCTGTGTGAGGGGGAAACTATTAAACACCTGTGTGAGGGGAACTATTAAACACCTGTGTGGGGAACTATTAAACACCTGTGTGTGGGGAACTATTAAACACCTGTGTGAGGGGAACTATTAAACACCTGTGTGTGGGGAACTATTAAACACCTGTGTTTGGGGAACTATTAAACACCTGTGTGTGGGGAACTATTAAACACCTGTGTGAGGGGAACTATTAAACACCTGTGAGTGGGGAACTATTAAACACCTGTGTATGGCGAACTATTAAACACCTGTATGGGGAAACTAATAAACACCTGTGTGGGGAACTATTAAACACCTGTGTATGGGAACTATTAAACACCTGTGTATGGGAACTATTAAACACCTGTGTAGCGGAACTATTAAACACCTGTGTGGGGGAACTATTAAACACCTGTGTATTGGGAACTTTTAAACACCTGTGTAGCGGAACTATTAAACACCTGTATGGGGAAATTATTAAACACCTGTGTGGAGAACTTTTAAACACCTGTGTATGGGAACTATTAATCACCTGTGTATGGGAATTATTAAACACCTGTGTATGGGAACTATTAAACACCTGTGCATGGGAACTATTAAACACCTGTGCATGGGAACTATTAAACATCTGTGTGGGAGAACTATTAAACACCTGTGTGGGGGAACTATTAAACACCTGTTTGGGGGAACTATTAAACACCTGTGTATGTGGACTATTGAACACCTGTGTATGTGAACTATTGAACACCTGTGTATGGGAACTATTAAACACCTGTGTGGGGAACTATTAAACACCTGTGTGTGGGAACTATTAAACACCTGTGTATGGGAACTATTAAACACCTGTGTATGGGAACTATTAAACACCTGTGTGGGGGAACTAATAAGCACATTTGTGGGGAACTATTAAACACCTGTGTGGGGAACTATTAAACACCTGTGTGGGGGAACTATTAAACACCTGTTTATGTGAACTATTTAACACCTGTGTATGGGAACTATTAAATACCTGTGTATGGGAACTATTAAACACCTGTGTGGGAAAACTATTAAACACCTGTGTGGGGGAACTATTAAACACCTGTGTGGGGGAAATATTAAACACCTGTGTGGGGGAATTATTACACACCTATGTGGGGGAGTTATTAAACAGCTATGTGGGGGAACTATTAAACACCTGTGTGGGGGAACTATTAAACACCTGTATGGGAGAACTATTCAACACCTGTGTGGGGGAACTATTAAACAGCTGTGTGGGGAACTATTAAACACCTGTGTGGGGGAACTATTAAACACCTGTGTGGGGGAACTATTAAACACCTGTATGGGAGAACTATTAAACACCTGTGTGGGGGAACTATTAAACACCTGTGTGGGGGAACTATTAAACACCTGTATGGGAGAACTATTAAACACCTGTGTGGGGGAACTATTAAACACCTGTGTGGGGGAACTATTAAACACCTGTATGGGAGAACTATTCAACACCTGTGTGGGGGAACTGGTGTTGAGAAGTTAGAAACGTTGTTTTTCCGGACTTAGCGTATACACATGTTTTTTTAGATATAGATAAGATACATAAATACAGAAGATATACATAAATATAGATTATATTATGTATATGAGATGTATAAATACATTAGGTATATGTATTACATGCGTCACCGACACTTATTTTATCACTTGTCGGAATTTATGAACACAACACAGGTGTTGAAAATGTGCAACACCTGTGTTGTGTCTGTTGTTGAGACGCTTAGTCTGTTGCAGAGCAGAAGTTCCTTCCTTCCTTCCTTTCTTCCTTCCGGCCTTCCTTCCTTCCTTCCTTCCTTCCTTCCGTCCTTCCTTCCTTCCTTCCGTCCTTCCTTCCGTCCTTCCTTCCTTCCGTCCTTCCTTCCTTCCGTCCTTCCTTCCTTCCTTCCTTCCTTCCTTCCTTCCGTCCTTCCTTCCGTCCTTCCTTCCTTCCTTCCTTCCTTCCTTCCTTCCTTTCTTCCTTCCTTCCTTCCTTCCTTCCTCTCTCCCTTCCTTCTATTCCTCTGTTAAGTCTTGAAGGTCAACCAGGTGTAATCCTGCTCTACACCCCCCCCCCACACACACACACTGATGAATTTACCTGGAAAATCCCACTCAAACCCCACCATAAATCCCCCTTCCTTAATTCCCCCATGTCTCGCTATAAATCACCTCAAGTAACTTCATTATAAATTCCCTCAAACAACTTTACCATAAATCCCCTCGAACAGTTCCACTAGAAATCCCCTCGAACAGTTCCACTAGAAATCCCCTCGAACAGTTCCACTAGAAATCCCCTCGAACAGTTCCACTAGAAATCCCCTCGAACAGTACCATTAGAAATCCTCTCAAACAACTTCACCATAAATCTCTCCCCTAAATCCCCTCAAACAACTACACCATTTAATACCCTACCATAAATTCCACCCTCAGCAACCTCACCATCACCTCCACCCTCCTAACCCCCCTCGTCAACATCAATAATCCCCATCATCCCCACATCAACGTCGATTCATTAATCTCTGCTTCAAAGAACGTCGAAACTGACAAATCCGTGCTGTGAACCTGTTCAATCCTCCTTCCGATGCATCTTATCGCGGGTAAATCGCCAGGAATCCGTCTTAGTCACGTGGGACGGATATATTGGCAAGCTTTGTAATCCCTCTTCAAAGTGGCTTCGGTGTGACGGTACTTGGGTAGCTGTGTCGTAATGTGTGTGTGTGTGTGTGTACTCACCTATTTGTGCTTGCAGGGGTTGATTCATAGCTCCTGGCCCCGCCTCTTCACTGATCTCTACTAGGTCCTCTCTCTCCCTGCTCCATGAGCTTTATCATACCTCGTCTTAAAACTATGTATGGATCCTGCCTCCACTACGTCACTTTCTAGGCTATTCCACGGCCTGACAACTCTATGACTGAAAAAATACTTCCTAACATCCCTTTGACTCTTTTGAGTCTTCAACTTTGTCCCATCTCGGGAACATCCTGTCTTTGTCCACCTTGTCAATTCCTCATAGTATTTTATATGTCGTTATCATATCTCCTGTCCTCCAGTGTCGCCCAGCAGATTCCTCTTTAACTTTCTTCGTAGGACATACCTCTTAGCTCTGGGACTAGTCTTGTTGCAAACCTTTGCACTTTCTCTAATTTCTTAACGTGCTTGACCAGGTGTGGGTTCCAAACTGGTGCTGCATACTCCAATACGGGCCTGACGTACACGGTGTACAGAGTCTTGAACGATTCCTTGATGAGGTATGGGAACGCTATTCTTAGGTTTGCCAGGCGCCCATATGCTGCAGCAATTATCTGGTTGGTGTGCACCTCAGAGGATGTACTCTGTATTATACTCACCTCAAGACCCTTTTCCTTGAGTGAGGTTTGCAGTCTTTGGCCACCTAGCCTATATTCTGCCTGCGGTCTTCTTTGCCCTTCCCCGATCTTCATGACTTTGCATTTAGCGGGGTTAAATTAGAGGAGCCAGTTGCTGGACCAGGCTTCCAGCCTGTCCAGGTCTCTTTGTAGTCCTGCCTGATCCTCATCTGATTTAATTCTGCTCATTAACTTCACATCATCTGCAAACAGGGACACTTCTGAGTCTATCCCTTCCGTCATGTAATTCACATATATCAAAAACAGCACTGGTCCTAGGACTGACCCCTGTGGAACCCCACTCGTCACAGGCGCCCACTCTGACAATTCGTCATGTACTATGACTCGTTGTTTCCTCCCTGTCAGGTATTCTCTGATCCACTGCAGTGCCCTTCTTGTTATGCATACCAGATCCTCTAGCTTTTCTCTAACTTCTTGTGAGGAACTGTGTTTAAGGCCTTCTTGCACTCCAAGAAGATGTAATCTACCCATCCCTCTCTCTCGTGTCTTACTTGCGTTACCTTGTCATAAAACTCCAGTAGGTTTGTGACACAGGTTTTCCCTTCCCTAAAACCATGCTGGCTGTCATTTATGAACTTTGTCCTTTCTAGCTGCTTCACCACTCCCTGATAATCTTCTCCATGATTTTGCAAACTATACACGTCAGTGACACTGGTCTGCAGTTTAATGCCTCGTGTCTTCTTTCTTAAAAATTGGGACTACATTTGCCACCTTCCACACCTCAGGTAGTTGCCCAGTTTCAGTGGATGTGTTGAATATTGTTGCTAGTGGCACACACAGCGTCTCTGCTCCCTCTTAGGACCCACGGAGAGATGTTGTCTGGTCCCACCGCCTTTGAGGTATCAAGTTTACTTAGCTTCTTCACCTCCTCCTCGGTTGTGTATATATCATCCTGCACTTGGTGTGTCCCCCTATTCCGACTTCCTGGAATAGGGACACGTTGAGTTCCTCACACACTTCTTGGTCGCTTCTTGTGAACTCCCCATCATCCTTCCTCAGTCTGATTACCTGGTCCTTGACTGTTGTTTCCCCCTGATGTGGCTATACAACAGCTTCGGGTCAGATCTGACAAAAAATGCTATATCATTTTCGTATTGTCGCTGAGCTTCCATTCTGTGTATATTCGCTTCTGGCTCTTCGACTAATCTCTTTATTTTACTGGGACCTTTGTCTTAAGGATCTTTTTCCATACTCTAACACACTTAGTTTTCGCCTCTCAATACCTCTGGGTGAACCAAGGACTCGTTCTGGTCTTCCCACTATTTCTGTTTCCCTTGGGAACACACTTGAGTGTGTGTGTACTCACCTAATTGTGGCTGCATGGGTCGATACACAGCTCCTGGCCCCGCCTCTTCACTGATCGCTACTAGGTTCTCTCTCTGCTTCCAGAGCTTTGTCCTACCTCGTCTTAAAGCTACGTATGGTTCCTGCCTCCACTACATCACTTGTTAGGCTATTCCAGTTCCTAACGACTCTATGACTGAAGAAATACTTCCTAACATCCCTATGACTCGTCTGAGTCTTCAGCTTCCAATTGTGACCCCTTGTTTCTGTGTCTCCTCTCAGGAACAACCTGTCTCTGTCTACCTTATCTATTCCACGCAGTATCTTATATGTCGTTATCATGTCTCCGATTTCCTACTGTGTGTGTGTGTGTGTGTGTGTGTGTGTGTGTGTGTGTGTGTGTGTGTGTGTGTGTGTGTGTGTGTGTGTGTGTGTGTGTACAGTTATTAAGATAAGTGGAGGGAGGGAGGGATGGAGGGAAGGAGGAAGGGATGAAGACAAGGCACAGAGGAAAGGAACAAAGGAGAGGAGAGTGTGGAATAAAATGGGAAAGTGGAGGAGAAACGGAATGAGAAAATAGGAGAGACAGAAAGAAGGAATGAGAGAGGAAATATAAAGATATATGGAATGAGAGAGGAGAGAAAGAGAGACAGATAGAATGAGAGAGGAGAGAGAGAGACAGATGGAATGAGAGAGGAGAGAGACAGACAGATGGAATGAGAGAGGAGAGAGACAGACAGATGGAATGAGAGAGGAGAGAGACAGACAGATGGAATGAGAGAGGAGAGAGAGAGACAGATGGAATGAGAGAGGAGAGAGAGACAGATGGAATGAGAGAGGAGAGAGAGACAGATGGAATGAGAGAGGAGAGAGAGAGACAGATGGAATGAGAGAGGAGAGAGAGACAGATGGAATGAGAGAGGAGAGAGAGACAGATGGAATGAGAGAGGAGAGAGAGAGACAGATGGAATGAGAGAGGAGAGAGAGACAGATGGAATGAGAGAGGAGAGAGAGACAGATGGAATGAGAGAGGAGAGAGAGACAGATGGAATGAGAGAGGAGAGAGAGCAGATGGAATGAGAGAGGGAGAGAGAGAGACAGATGGAATGAGAGAGGAGAGAGAGACAGATAGAATGAGAGAGGAGAGAGAGACAGATGGAATGAGAGAGGAGAGAGAGACAGATGGAATGAGAGAGAAGAGAGAGAGACAGATGGAATGAGAGAGGAGAGGAGACAGAGGAATGAGAGAGGAGAGAGAGACAGATGGAATGAGAGAGGAGAGAGAGAGACAGATGGAATGAGAGAGGAGAGAGAGACAGATGGAATGAGAGAGGAGAGAGAGACAGATGGAATGAGAGAGGAGAGAGAGAGACAGATGGAATGAGAGAGGAGAGAGAGACAGATGGAATGAGAGAGGAGAGAGAGAGAGACAGATGGAATGAGAGAGGAGAGAGAGACAGATGGAATGAGAGAGGAAGAGAGAAGATGGAATGAGAGAGGAGAGAGAGACAGATGGAATGAGAGAGGGGAGAGGAGACAGATGGAATGAGAGAGGAGAGAGAGACAGTGGAATGAGAGAGGAGAGAGAGACAGACGGAATGAGAGAGGAGAGAGAGACAGATGGAATGAGAGAGGAGAGAGAGACAGATATGAAGGAATGAGAGAGAGGAAGAAGAGAGACAGATGGAATGAGAGAGGAGAGAGAGACAGATGGAATGAGAGAGGAGAGAGAGCAGATGGAATGAGAGAGGAGAGAGAGACAGATGGAATGAGAGAGGAGAGAGAGACAGATGGAATGGAGAGGAGAGAGAGACAGATGGAATGAGAGAGGAGAGAGAGACAGATGGAATGAGGAGGAGAGAGACAGACAGATGGAATGAGAGAGGAGAGAGAAGACAGATGGAATGAGAGAGGAGAGAGAGACAGATGGAATGAGAGAGGGGAGAGAGACAGATGGAATGAGAGAGGAGAGAGAGGACAGATGGAATGAGAGGAGGAGAGAGAGACAGATGGAATGAGGAGAGGAGAGAGAGACAGATGGAATGAGAGAGGAGAGAGACAGACAGATGGAATGAGAGAGGAGAGAGCAGACAGATGGAATGAGAGAGGAGAGAGAAGACAGATGGAATGAGAGAGGAGAGAGAGACAGATGGAATGAGAGAGGAGAGAGAGACAGATGGAATGAGAGAGGAGAGAGAGACAGATGGAATGAGAGAGGAGAGAGAGACAGATGGAATGAAGAGGAGAGAGAGACAGATGGAATGAGGGGAGAGGAGAGACAGATGGAATGAGAGGGGGGGAAGATGAAGAGAGAGGAGAGAGAGACAGATGGAATGAGAGAGGAGAGAGAGACAGATGGAATGAGAGAGGAGAGAGAGACAGATGGAATGAGAGAGGAGAGAGAGACAGATGGAATGAGAGAGGAGAGAGAGGACAGATGGAATGAGGGAGGAGAGAGAGACAGATGGAATGAGAGAGGAGAGAGACAGACAGATGGAAATGAGAGGAGAGAGAGATGGAATGAGAGATGAGAAGAGAGACGATGGGACAGATGATGAGAGGGAGAGAGAGACAGATGGAATGAGAGCAGGAGAGGACAGAGGATGGAGAGGCAGGACGAGACAGATGGCAATACCAGGAAGACTTGAAGCAAAACATTACCTTCACATTTCTATTTAATACTGATAAGTTATGGAAAATACCTCTATACAATCTATGTAATTTATGATGAAAGATTGACAAGGACAAAGTTGCAACTAAAGTACATTTTTATTGTGGCAACTGTTTCCTACTTACATGAGGAAGTCTGACACAATAAGAAAGACAGTCACTATTATGCCACTTGTTCTTTTACTTTATATATTGTCCGGATAATTCTCATAAATGATCATATTTAGGTTATTAATCATAAGACACCTTGTACTGCATATGTAACTATTTGTGAATTTTAATTTTCCACGATTTCATCATAAGACACCACGGTGTTGACATGTGTCTTATTATCAATAAAGACACCCTGGTGTTGTACATGTGTCTTATTCTATCAATAAAGACACCCTGGTGTTGTACATGTGTCTTATTTATCAATAAAGACACCACTGGTGTTGTACATGTGTCTTATTCATCAATAAAGACACCCTGGTGTTGTACATGTGTCTTATTCATCAATAAAGACACCTGGTGTTGCACATGTGTCTTATTTATCAATAAAGACACCTGGGGGTTGTACATGTGTCTTATTTATCAATAAAGACACCCTGGTGTTGTACATGTGTCTTATTTATCAATAAAGACACCCTGGTGTTGTACATGTGTCTTATTCATCAATAAAGACACCCTGGTGTTGCACATGTGTCTTATTCATCAATAAAGACACCCTGGTGTTGCACATGTGTCTTATTCATCAATAAAGACAACCTGGTGTTGTACATGTGTCTTATTCACCAATAAAGACACACAGGTGTTGCACATGTGTCTTATCAATAAAGACACACAGGTGTTGCACATGTGTCTTATTCATCAATAAAGACACCCTGGTGTTGCACATGTGTCTTATTCATCAATAAAGACACCCTGGTGTTGTACATGTGTCTTATTTATCAATAAAGACACCCTGGTGTTGTACATGTGTCTTATTCATCAATAAAGACACCCTGGTGTTGTACATGTGTCTTATTTATCAATAAAGACACCCTGGTGTTGTACATGTGTCTTATTTATCAATTTAAAAACACCCTGGTGTTGTACATGTGTCTTATTCATCATAAATGGCACACTTCTTCATAAGAACCCTGGTGTTGCACATGTGTCTTATTCATCAATAAAGACACCCTGGTGTTGCACATGTGTCTTCATCAATAAAGACACCCTGGTGTTGCACATGTGTCTTATTCATCAATAAAGACAACCTGGTGTTGTACATGTGTCTTATTCACCAATAAAGACACACAGGAGTTGCACATGTCTTATCAATAAAGACACACAGGTGTTGCACATGTGTCTTATTCATCAATAAAGACACCCTGGTGTTGCACATATGTCTTATTCATCAATAAAGACACCCTGGTGTTGTATATGTGTCTTATTCATCAATAAAGACACCCTGGTGTTGTACATGTGTCTTATTCATCAATAAAGACACCCTGGTGTTGTACATGTGTCTTATTCATCAATAAAGACACCCAGGTGTTGTACATGTGTCTTATTCATCAATAAAGACACCCTGGTGTTGTACATGTGTCTTATTCATCAATAAAGACACCCTGGTGTTGTACATGTGTCTTATTCATCAATAAAGACAGCCTGGTGTTGTACATGTGTCTTATTCATCAATAAAGACACCCTGGTGTTGTACATGTGTCTTATTCATCAATAAAGACACCCTGGTGTTGTACATGTGTCTTATTCATCAATAAAGACACCCAGGTGTTGCACAAGTGTCTTATTCATCAATAAAGACACCCTGGTGTTGTACATGTGTCTTATTCATCAATAAAGACACCCTGGTGTTGCACATGTGTCTTATTCATCAATAAAGACACCCAGGTTTTTGCACAAGTGTCTTATTCATCAATAAAGACACCCTGGTGTTGTACATGTGTCTTATTCATCAATAAAGACACCCAGGTATTGCACAAGTGTCTTATTCATCAATAAAGACACCCTGGTGTTGTACATGTGTCTTATTCATCAATAAAGACACCCTGGTGTTGTACATGTGTCTTATTCATCAATAAAGACACCCTGGTGTTGTACATGTGTCTTATTCATCAATAAGACACCCTGGTGTTGTACATGTGTCTTATTCATCAATAAAGACCCCCTGGTGTTGTACATGTGTCTTATTCATCAATAAAGACACCCGGTGTTTTGCAACAAGTGTCTTATTCATCAATAAAGACACCCTGGTGTTGTACATGTGTCTTATTCATCAATAAAGACACCCTGGTGTTGTACATGTGTCTTATTCATCAATAAAGACACCCAGGTATTGCACAAGTGTCTTATTCATCAATAAAGACACCCAGGTATTGCACAAGTGTCTTATTCATCAATAAAGACACCCAGGTATTGCACAAGTGTCTTATTCATCAATAAAGACACCCTGGTGTTGTACATGTGTCTTATTCATCAATAAAGACACCCTGGTGTTGTACATGTGTCTTATTCATCAATAAAGACACCCAGGTGTTGCACATGTGTCTTATTCATCAATGTTACACTCAGGACGTTGAAGCTTCACTCGTCGCGACCCAACACTGTTCCTTCTCATCATACCCTCGTACCATCCTCTTTACCTGGTAGACTGCTGCCAAGGTTCAGTTTGTAGGTCCTCCTACTGCTCCCTGCTGGTGAGTCTACTACTGCTTCCTGCTGGAGTGTCTACTACTGCTTCCTGCTGGTGTGTCTCCTACTGCTCCCTGCTGGTGAGTCTACTACTGCTTCCTGCTGGTGTGTCTACTTCTGCTCCCTGCTGGTGTGTCTACTACTGCTTCCTGCTGGTGTGTCTTCTACTGCTCCCTGCTGGTGTGCCTCCTACTGCCTCCTTGCTGGTGTTTTCCTACTGCTTTCCCCGCTGGGTGTCTACTACTGCTCCCTGCGGGTGTGTCTCCTATGCTCCCTGCTGGTGTGTTCTACTATGCTCCCTGCTGGTGGTTATACTGCTTTCCCCCCTGGTGGTCTATACTGCTCCCTGCTGGTGTGTCTACTACTGCTTCCTGCTGGTGTGGCTTTCTGCTCCCTGCTGGTGTGTTACTACTGGGTTCCTGCGTGGTGTCTTCTACTGCTCCCTGCTGGTGTGCCTCCTACTGCTCCTTGCTGGTGTGTTCTCCTACTGCTCCCTGCTGGTGTGTCTACTACTGCTCCCTGCTGGTGTGTCTCCTACTGCTCCCTGCTGGTGTGTCTACTACTGCTCCCTGCTGGTGAGTCTACTACTGCTCCCTGCTGGTGAGTCTACTACTGCTCCCTGCTGGTGTGTCTACTACTGCTTCCTGCTGGTGTGTCTACTTCTGCTCCCTGCTGGTGTGTCTACTACTGCTTCCTGCTGGTGTGTCTTCTACTGCTCCCTGCTGGTGTGCCTCCTACTGCTCCTTGCTGGTGTGTCTCCTACTGCTCCCTGTTGGTGTGTCTACTACTGCTCCCTGCTGGTGTGTCTCCTACTGCTCCCTGCTGGTGTGTCTACTACTGCTCCCTGCTGGTGAGTCTACTACTGCTCCCTGCTGGTGAGTCTACTACTGCTCCCTGCTGGTGTGTCTACTACTGCTTCCTGCTGGTGTGTCTACTTCTGCTCCCTGCTGGTGTGTCTACTCTGCTTCCTGCTGGTGTGTTTCTTACTGCTCCTGCTGGTGTGCCTCCTACTGCTCCTTGCTGGTGTGTCTCCTACTGCTCCCTGCTGGTGTGTCTACTACTGCTCCCTGCTGGTGTGTCTACTACTGCTCCCTGCTGGTGTGTCTACTACTGCTCCCTGCTTGTGTGTCTACTACTGCTTCCTGCTGGAGTGTCTACTTCTGCTCCCTGCTGGTGTGTCTACTACTGCTTCCTGCTGGTGTGTCTTCTACTGCTCCCTGCTGGTGTGCCTCCTACTGCTCCCTGCTGGTGTGTCTACTACTGCTCCCTGTTGGTGTGTCTCCTACTACTCCCTGCTGGTGTGTCTACTACTGCTCCCTGCTGGTGTGTCTACTACTGTTCCCTGCTGGTGTGTCTACTACTGCTGCCTGTTGGTGTGTCTACTACTGCTCTCTGTTGGTGTGTCTTCTACTGCTCTCTGCTGGTGTGTCTGCTACTGCTCTCTGCTGGTGAGTCTACTACTGCTCCCTGCTGATGTGTCTCCTACTACTCCCTGCTGGTGTGTCTACTACTGCTCCCTGTTGGTGTGTCTTCTACTGCTCCCTGCTGGTGTGTCTCCTACTGCTCCTTGCTGGTGTGTCTCCTACTGCTCCCTGCTGGAGTGACTGATATTGCTCCCTGCTGGTGTGTCTCCTACTGCTCCCTGCTGGTGTGACTGATACTGTTCCCTGCTGGTGTGTCTCCTACTGCTCCCTTATGGTATGTCTCCTACTGCTCCCTGCTGGTGTGTCTACTAATGCTCCCTGTTGGTGTGTCTCCTACTGCTCCCTGCTGGTGTGTCTCCTATTGCTTCTTGCTGGTGTGTCTCCTACTGCTCCCTGCTGGTGTGACTGTACTGTTCCCCGCTGGTGTCGTTCTCCTACTGCTCCCTGCTGGTGTGACTGATACTGTTCCCTGCTGGTGTGTCTCCTACTGCTCCCTACTGATGTGTCACCTACTGCTCCCTTCTATTGTGTCTGCTTCTGCTCCCTGCTGGTGTGTCTGCTCCTGCTCCCTGCTGGTGTCTGCTCCTGCTCCCTGCTGGTGTCTCTGCTACTGATCCCTGCCTGTGTTTCTCCTACTGCTCCTTGCTGGTGTGTCTCCTACTGCTCCCTGCTGGTGTGTCTTCTACTGCTCCCTGCTGGTGTGTCTCCTACTGCTTCCTGCTGGTGTGTCTCCTACTGTTCCCTGCTTGTGTGTCTCCTACTGCTCCCTGCTGGTGTGTTTCCTACTGCTCCCTGCTGGTGTGTTTCCTACTGCTCCCTGCTTGTGTGTCTTCTACTGCTCCTGCTGGTGTGTCTGCTTTCTGCTCTCTGCTGGTGAGTCACTACTGCTTTCCCCCGCTGATGTGTTCCTACTACTCCCTGCTGGTGTGTCTACTACTGCTCCCTGTTGGTGTGTCTTCTACTGCTCCCTGCTGGTGTGTCTCCTACTGCTCCTTGCTGGTGTGTCTCCTACTGCTCCCTGCTGGAGTGACTGATATTGCTCCCTGCTGGTGTGTCTCCTACTGCTCCCTGTGGTGTGACTTTATACTGTTCCTGCTGGTGTGTCTCCTACTGCTCCCTTATGGTATGTCTCCTACTGCTCCCTGCTGGTGTGTCTACTAATGCTCCCTGTTGGTGTGTCTCCTACTGCTCCCTGCTGGTGTGTCTCCTATTGCTTCTTGCTGGTGTGTCTCCTACTGCTCCCTGCTGGTGTGACTGATACTGCTCCCTGCTGGTGTGTCTCCTACTGCTCCCTGCTGGTTGGACTGATTGCTTCTGCTGGTGTGTCTCCTACTGCTCCCTGCTGGTGTGACTGATACTGTTCCCTGCTGGTGTGTCTCCTACTGCTCCCTACTGATGTGTCACCTACTGCTCCCTTCTATTGTGTCTGCTTCTGCTCCCTGCTGGTGTGTCTGCTCCTGCTCCCTGCTGGTGTCTGCTCCTGCTCCCTGCTGGTGTCTCTGCTACTGATCCCTGCCTGTGTTTCTCCTACTGCTCCTTGCTGGTGTGTCTCCTACTGCTCCCTGCTGGGGTTTCTTCCCACTGCTCCTGCTTGGGGTTTTGTCCCTACTGCTTCCTGTGGTGTGTCTCCTACTGTTCCCTGCTTGTGTGTCTCCTACTGCTCCCTGCTGGTGTGTTTCCTACTGCTCCCTGCTGGTGTGTCTTCTACTGCTCCCTGCTGGTTTGTCTCCTACTGCTCCCTGCTGGTGTGTCTCCTAGTGAACCCTACTGGTTGTCTCCTACCGTTCCCCCTGGTGTGGGCTCCTAATGCTCCCTTTCTGGTGTGTCTCCTACCGTTCCCTTCTGGTGTGTCTCCTACTGCTCCCTGCTGGTGTGTCTCCTACTGCTCCCTGCTGGTGTGTCTCCTACTGCTCCCTGCTGGTGTGTCTCCTACTGCTCCCTGCTGGTGTGTATCCTACTGCTCCCTGCTGGTGTGTCTTCTACTGCTCCCTGCTGGTGTGTATCCTACTGCTCCCTGCTGGTGTGTCTCCTACTGCTCCTTGCTGGTGTGTATCCTACTGCTCCCTGCTGGTGTGTATCCTACTGCTCCTTGCTGGTGTGTATCCTACTGCTCCTTGCTGGTGTGTATCCTACTGCTACATGCTAGTGTGTCTGCTTCTGCTCCAAGCTGGCGTGTCTCCTACTGCTCACTGCCGGTGTCACTGCTACTGCTCCATGATCGTGTGTCTGTCTGCTCCCTGCCCCGGTAGTGTCTGCTACTGCTCCCTGCTGGTGTGTCTCTTACCGCTCCCTCCTGGTGTCTGTTACTGCTCCCTGCTGGTGTGTCTGCTACTGCTCACTGCCGGTGTCACTGCTACTGCTCTACGATCGTGTGTCTGCTACTGCTCCCTGCTGGTGTGTCTGCTACTGCTCCCTGCTGGTGTGTCTCTTACTGCTCCCTGCTGGTGTCTGTTACTGCTCCCTGCTGGTGTGTCTGCTACTGCTCCCTGCTGGTGTGTCTGTAACTGCTTCCGCTGGGTGTAACCTCCTCTGTTCACTGCTGGTATGGGCTTGATCCGTCATGGGTTTGTGTATCGTTGATCAGTTTGGGATGTTTTACTAAACCTCGTTCAGTCTGTCAGGATGTGTAGTGAACCTTGATCAGTCAGGGATGTGTAGTGAACCTTGATCAGTCAGGGATGTGTAGTGAACCTGTCGTCAGGGATGTGTAGTTTACCTTATCGTCAGGGATGTGTAGTGAACCTTTTATCATTAGGGATGTGTATGAACTTGTCAGTCATAAGATGTGTAGTGAACTTGATCAGTCTAGATGTGTAGTGAACCTTGATGTCATGGGATGTGTAGTGAACCCTTTATCAGTTATGGGGGGTGTAGTGAACCTTGATCAGTCGGGATTGTTTTAGTGAACCTTGGTTTAGTCGGGGAATGTGTAGTGAACCTTGATCAGTCATGGGATGTGAGTGAACCTTTGATCAGTCATAGATGTGTAGTGAACCTTGATCAGTCATTAGATGTGTAGTGACGATCCTTGATGTCAGTCATGGGATGTGTAGTGACCTTTTATTCAGTTATGGGATGTGTAGTGAACCTTGATCAGTCAGGGATGTGTAGTGAACCTTGGTCAGTCAGGGGATGTGTAGTGAACCTTGATCAGTCATGGGATGTGTAGTGAACCTTGATCAGTCATAAGATGTGTAGTGAACCTTGATCAGTCATAAGATGTGTAGTGAACCTTGATCAGTCATAAGATGTGTAGTGAACCTTGATCTGTCATGGGATGTGTAGTGAACCTTGATCAGTCATAGGATGTGTAGTGAACCTTGATCAGTCATGGGATGTGTAGTGAACCTTGTCAGTCATAGGATGTGTAGTGAACCTTGATCAGTCAGGGTATTTGTAGTGAACCTTGATAAGTCAGGGTATGTGTAGTGAACCTTGATCTGTCATAGGATGTGTAGTGAACCTTGATCAGTCAGATGTCAGGAACTTGATCAGTCAGGGTATGTAGTGAACCTTGATCAGTCATGGGATGTGTAGTGAACCTTGATCAGTCATGGGATGTGTAGTGAACCTTGATCAGTCATGGGATGTGTAGTGAACCTTGATCAGTCATGGGATGTGTAGTGAACCTTGATTAGTCAGAGGATGTGTAGTGAACCTTGATCAGTCGAGGATGTGTAGTGAACCTTGATCAGTCGAGGATGTGTAGTGAACCTTGATCAGTCATGGAATGTGTAGTGAACCTTGATCAGTCTTGGAATGTGTAGTGAACCTTGATCAGTCAGGGTATGTGTAGTGAACCTTGATCAGTCATGAGATGTGTAGTGAACCTTGATCAGTCATGGGATGTGTAGTGAACCTTGGTCAGTCATGGGATGTGTAGTGAACCTTGATCAGTCAGAGATGTGTAGTGAACCTTGATCAGTCAGGTATGTGTAGTGAACCTTGATCAGTCATGGGATGTGTAGTGAACCTTGATCAGTCATGGGATGTGTAGCGAACCTTGATCAGTCATGGGATGTGTAGTGAACCTTGATCAGTCATGGGATGTATAGTGAACCTTGATCAGTCAGGGATGTGTAATGAACCTTGATCAGTCATGGGATGTGTAGCGAACCTTGATCAGTCATGGGATGTGTAGTGAATCTTGATCAGTCAGGGATGTGTAATGAACCTTGATCAGTCATGGGATGTGTAGCGAACCTTGATCAGTCATGGGATGTGTAGTGAACCTTGATCAGTCATGGGATGTGTAGTGAACCTTGATCAGTCATGGGATGTGTAGCGAACCTTGATCAGTCATGGGATGTGTAGTGAACCTTGATCAGTCATGGGATGTATAGTGAACCTTGATCAGTCAGGGATGTGTAATGAACCTTGATCAGTCATGGGATGTGTAGTGAACCTTGATCAGTCATGGGATGTGTAGTGAACCTTGATCAGTCATGGGATGTGTAGTGAACCTTGGTCAGTCAGGAGATGTGTAGTGAACCTTGAACAGTCATGGGATGTGCAGTGAACCTTGATCAGTCAGGGGATGTGTAATGAACCTTGATCAATCAGGGGATGTGTAGTGAACCTTGATCAGTCATGGGATGTGTAGTGAACCTTGATCAGTCAGGGGATGTGTAGCGAACCTTGATCAGTTCAGGGGATGTGTAGTGAACCTTGATCAGTCAGGGGATGTGTAGCGAACCTTGATCAGTCATGGGATGTGTAGTGAACCTTGATCAGTCATGGGATGTGTAGCGAACCTTGATCAGTCATGGGATGTGTAGCGAACCTTGATCAGTCATGGGATGTGTAGTGAACCTTGATCAGTCATGGGATGTGTAGCGAACCTTGATCAGTCATGGGATGTGTAGCGAACCTTGATCAGTCATGGGATGTGTAGTGAACCTTGATCAGTCAGGGGATGTGTAGTGAACCTTGATCAGTCAGGGGATGTGTAGTGAACCTTGATCAGTCAGGGGATGTGTAGTGAACCTTGATCAGTGAGGGGATGTGTAGTGAACCTTGATCAGTCATGGGATGTGTAGTGAACCTTGATCAGTCAGGGGATGTGTAGTGAACCTTGATCACTCAGGGATGTGTAGTGAACCTTGATCACTCAGGGATGTGTAGTGAACCTTGATCAGTCAGGGGATGTGTAGTGAACCTTGATCACTCAGGGATGTGTAGTGAACCTTGATCAGTCATGGGATGTGTAGTGAACCTTGATCAGTCATGGGATGTGTAGTGAACCTTGATCAGTCAGGGATGTGTAGTGAACCTTGATCAGTCATGGGATGTGTAGTGAACCTTGATTAGTCGAGGATGTGTAGTGAACCTTGATCAGTCATGGGATGTGTAGTGAACCTTGATCAGTCGAGGATGTGTAGTGAACCTTGATCAGTCGAGGATGTGTAGTGAACCTTGATCAGTCGGGGATGTGTAGTGAACCTTGATCAGTCAGGGGATGTGTAGTGAACCTTGATCACTCAGGGATGTGTAGTGAACCTTGATCACTCAGGGATGTGTAGTGAACCTTGATCACTCAGGGGATGTGTAGTGAACCTTGATCACTCAGGGATGTGTAGTGAACCTTGATCAGTCATGGGATGTGTAGTGAACCTTGATCAGTCATGGGATGTGTAGTGAACCTTGATCAGTCATGGGATGTGTAGTGAACCTTGATTAGTCGAGGATGTGTAGTGAACCTTGATAAGTCATGGGATGTGTAGTGAACCTTGATCAGTCGAGGATGTGTAGTGAACCTTGATCAGTCGAGGATGTGTAGTGAACCTTGATCAGTCATGGGATGTGTAGTGAACCTTGATCAGTCGGGGATGTGTAGTGAACCTTGATCAGTCGAGGATGTGTAGTGAAATTTGATCAGTCATGGGATGTGTAGTGAACCTTGATCAGTCGAGGATGTGTAGTGAACCTTGATCAGTCATGGGATGTGTAGTGAACCTTGATCAGTCATGGGATGTGTAGTGAACCTTGATCAGTCATGGGATGTGTAGTGAACCTTGATCAGTCATGGGATGTGTAGTGAACCTTGATCAGTCATGGGATGTGTAGTGAACCTTGATCAGTCAGGGGATGTGTAGTGAACCTTGATCACTCAGGGATGTGTAGTGAACCTTGATCAGTCATGGGATGTGTAGTGAACCTTGATCAGTCGGGGATGTGTAGTGAACCTTGATCAGTCGAGGATGTGTAGTGAACCTTGATCAGTCGGGATGTGTAGTGAACCTTGATCAGTCTGGGATGTGTAGTGAACCTTGATCAGTCATGGGATGTGTAGTGAACCTTGATCAGTCGAGGATGTGTAGTGAACCTTGATCAGTCATGGGATGTGTAGTGAACCTTGATCAGTCGAGGATGTGTAGTGAACCTTGATCAGTCATGGGATGTGTAGTGAACCTTGATCAGTCATGGGATGTGTAGTGAACCTTGATCAGTCATGGGATGTGTAGTGAACCTTGATCAGTCATGGGATGTGTAGTGAACCTTGATCAGTCATGGGATGTGTAGTGAACCTTGATCAGTCAGGGGATGTGTAGTGAACCTTGATCACTCAGGGATGTGTAGTGAACCTTGATCAGTCATGGGATGTGTAGTGAACCTTGATCAGTCGGGGATGTGTAGTGAACCTTGATCAGTCGAGGATGTGTAGTGAACCTTGATCAGTCGGGGATGTGTAGTGAACCTTGATCAGTCATGGGATGTGTAGTGAACCTTGATCAGTCATGGGATGTGTAGTGAACCTTGATCAGTCGAGGATGTGTAGTGAACCTTGATCAGTCATGGGATGTGTAGTGAACCTTGATCAGTCATGGGATGTGTAGTGAACCTTGATCAGTCGGGATGTGTAGTGAACCTTGATCAGTCGGGATGTGTAGTGAACCTTGATCAGTCGAGGATGTGTAGTGAACCTTGATCAGTCGGGGATGTGTAGTGAACCTTGATCAGTCATGGGATGTGTAGTGAACCTTGATCAGTCATGGGATGTGTAGTGAACCTTGATCAGTCATGGGATGTGTAGTGAACCTTGATCAGTCGGGGATGTGTAGTGAACCTTGATCAGTCGGGGATGTGTAGTGAACCTTGATCAGTCGAGGATGTGTAGTGAACCTTGATCAGTCGGGGATGTGTAGTGAACCTTGATCAGTCATGGGATGTGTAGTGAACCTTGATCAGTCATGGGATGTGTAGTGAACCTTGATCAGTCGAGGATGTGTAGTGAACCTTGATCAGTCGAGGATGTGTAGTGAACCTTGATCAGTCGAGGATGTGTAGTGAACCTTGATCAGTCATGGGATGTGTAGTGACCTGATCAGTCGAGTGTGTAGTGAACCTTGATCAGTCATGGGATGTGTAGTGAACCTTGATCAGTCAGGGATGTGTAGTGAACCTTGATCAGTCTGGGATGTGTAGTGTACCTTGATCAGTCATGGGATGTGTAGTGAACCTTGATCAGTCATGGAATGTGTAGTGAACCTTGATCAGTCAGGGATGTGTGGTGAACCTTGATCAGTCGAGGATGTGTAGTGAACCTTGATCAGTCGAGGATGTGTAGTGAACCTTGATCAGTCAGGGGATGTGTAGTGAACCTTGATCAGTTGGGGATGTGTAGTGAACCTTGATCAGTCATGGGATGTGTAGTGAACCTTGATCAGTCAGGGGATGTGTAGTGAACCTTGATCGGTCGAGGATGTGTAGTGAACCTTCTCCTTCTGTTCTTCTTCCTTCTCCTCCTCCTACTCTTCCTCCGTTTCCTACTCATCCTTCTCCTCATCCTTCTCATCCTCCTGTTCCTCCTCTTCTTCCTTCTCTTCCTCCTCCTCCACGTTCTGCCTTTCATCTTCCATTGGTCAATCCTCCAGTCATCAACTCTTCCATCCCCTCATTCTTTCACTCCGTCTCTCCTCCTATTCACCTTCTGTTCCCTTCTTTCACATCCTTGCTTTCACCATTTTCTCCAAGCTTATCGTCTCTTCCTTCCACCTCCCCTTTCCTCTCTGGGGTGCTGAGCTGGAGCTTTCTTCTACACGCTATATTTTTCTCTTTATTCTTTATTTTATTCCATCCGTTTCACTTGCCTCTTTCTTCTTGGTTTTCTTTCTATTTCTTTCTTTTTGTCTGCCTGTCTGTCAGTCAGCCTGTCTGACTGCCTGTCTGTCAGTCAGCCTGTCTGACAGTCAGCCTGTCTGTTTGCCTGTGTGTCTGCCTCTCAGTCTGGCTGTCTGCCTGTCTGCCTGCCTGCCTGCCTGCCTGCCTGCCTGCCTGCCTGCCTGACTGCCTGCCTGTCTGCCTGCCTGCCTGTCTGTCTGCCTGCCTGCCTGCCTGTCTGTCTGCCTGCCTGCCTGTCTGCCTGCCTGCCTGCCTCTCTTCCTGTCTGCCTGTCTGCCTGCCTGCCTGTGTTCCTGCCTGCCTGCCTGTCTTCCTGCCTGCCTGCCTGTCTTCCTGCCTGCCTAACTGTCTTCCTGCCTGCCTGCCTGTCTTCCTACCTGCCTGCCTGCCTGCCTGCCTGCCTGTCTGCCTGCCTGCCTGCCTGCCTGCCTGCCTGTCTGTCTGTCTGCCTGCCTGCCTGCCTCTCTTCCTGTCTGCCTGTCTGCCTGCCTGCCTGTGTTCCTGCCTGCCTGCCTGTCTTCCTGCCTGCCTACCTGTCTTCCTGCCTGCCTGCCTGTCTTCCTACCTGCCTGTCTGCCTGCCTGCCTGCCTGCTTGCCTGCCTGCCTGCCTGCCTGCCTGCCTGCCTGTCTGTCTGCCTGCCTGCCTGCCTGCCTGCCTGCCTGTCTGCCTGCCTGCCTGCCTGCCTGCCTAGGATAGAAAGCAGGAATTGTAGATGTTTTACTGTCAGCTGTTGTTATGACAGCTGGGTGAGTGTCAGCTGTGTTATGACAGCTGGGTGAGTGATGTCACTGTCAGTTCTTCTAATGACAGCTGGGTGAATGACGTCACTGTAAGATGTGGTGGTTTGACAGCCACTGTGATCTGTGAGTGTTGCTGCCGTCAGCTGTGTTAGTTAGACAGCCACTGTGATCTGTGAGTGTTGCTGCAGTCAGCTGCGTTACTTTGACAGCCACTGTGATCTCTGAGTGTTGCTGCCGTCAGCTGTGTTAGTTAGACAGCCACTGTGATCTGTGAGTGTTGCTGCCGTCAGCTGTGTTAGTTAGACAGCCACTGTTATCTGTGTTGCCCTTTTAATAGTGGATTAAACTGGGGATGTTCCCTGACCTCTGGGCAGCTCCCTCGACCCATTGTAATGTTCGTGTTTGTACCCTATGTTAGAAACCATAACGAAACCTTGTAAAACCCTGTGTAAATGAGAAGCAAAGAAAGAGTAGACAGGGAGGTGGGAAATGATGGGAGGGAGAGGGAGATGGATGGGAAAGGAAGAAGAGAAGGGTATAAAATGTGTGGGTAATATTTTAACTAAGGGAGAGAGAGACAAGAAAATTCAGAGTCTGTGAAGCGAATCATTCTCGCTCTCTTTCTCTCTCTCTGTGGCACCTCGCTGACAAATTACTGAGTGCCAGTGCCAATGTGGAGTGTACTCGACTATTTCTACTCCCCTAATTGTAGTTGCAGGGGTCGAGTCTCAGTTCCTGGGCCCGCCTCTCTGCTGGCTGTTACCGGTTTTACACCTAGTTGCGTAGGGCTCGTCATACCTGTTCTTAAAGCTATGTATCGGTTCTGCCTCTAACATTTGCTGTCTAGGTCGTTCCGCTTCCTGATTACTTTTACGCTAAATAAGTAAGATAAGATAAGATTTCGTTCGGATTTTTAACCCCGGAGGGTTAGCCACCCAGGATAACCCAAGAAAGTCAGTGCGTCATCGAGGACTGTCTAACTTATTTCCATTGGGGTCCTTAATCTTGTCCCCCAGGATGCGACCCACACCAGTCGACTAACACCCAGGTACCTATTTGCTGCTAGGTGAACAGGACAATAGGTGTAAGGAAACGTGTCGGAATTTCCACCCGCCGGGAATCGAACCCGGGCCCTCCGTGTGTGAAGCGGGAGCTTTAGCCACCAGACCACCGGGCCACCGGTAGTTCTGAACATCCCTGTGACTCATCAGTGTTTTAATCGTCTAGCTGTGCCCTTGTGTACCTGTTTCCCACTTCTCAAACATATTCTCCTTCTCCACCTTGTCAGTTCCTCTCAGTATTTTGTACGTCGTAATCGTGTCTCCTCTGGTCCTCCTAGTGTGGTCAGGTTTAGTTACTCTAGTTACTCGTAGCTTTTCCACTCAGCTCTGGGACTAATCTCCTTGAAAACCTTTGCATTTTTCCAGCTTCTTGACATGATTTACAATGTGTGAGTTCCATACTGGCGCTGCGTACTCAGGGATGGGCCTGGCATGCTGTATATAATGCCGTGTTGATGTTCCACAATGTTACCTTTAAATTTTTCACTCTTGTTTGCTACAACTGTTATTAGGTTTATGTGTACCTCAGGTGATATGCTCGGTACTGTGCTTCCCCCCAGGTCCTTCTAGCTCGAAGAAGTTTGCAAGCCTCGTCTCCTGGACCCATATTCTGCTTCTGGATGTTTATGCACTTCCCAAATTTTCATAACTTTCCATTTGCTGGGAGTTAAATTCAACAGCCACTTACCAGAGCAGTGCTGCAGCTTGTCCGGTTCTGTTTGTACTCGTTACTGGTCTGTTCTCGTTCGTATTCTGCTCATTAGTTTCACATTTGCAAACGGGGACACTTATAACTCCATTTCTTCTGCTATGTTGTTTAAGTACACAAGAAACAGAACTGGTGCAAGTGCTGACCCTTGTGGGACCCCACTTGCAACACTTGCCCATCCAGACTCTTCCTCCCATACAGTAACTCTTTAAGAATTCCTTGATCCACTCTAGTGTTTTTCCTGTTATTCCTGTCTACTTCTCTAGCTTTTGTGCCAGTCTCTTGTGAAGCACAACTGTTTGAATATTTACAGTCTAAAAATATACAGTCTACCAATTTTCTCTCTCATTCTCCTGCCTTGTCAAAGAACTCTTGCTGATTTGTGAGACACGATTCACCTCGAAGACCGTGCTGGGTGTTGTTTACGAATCTGCTCGTCTTCAGGTGTTCCGCCAGTCTTCTCCCGATAATGTTCTCCATAACCTTACATACTATGCATGTCAGTGACACTTGTCTTCAGTTTAATGTCACCTCTCTGGTTCATTTCTTAAACACCGGGACAACATTTCCTGTTTTCTAACCCTCCAGCACCTGCCGTATTTCCATCGCTTTGCTGACAATTAAGGCTAGTGATTCACACAGGTCTTCACCTCCTCCTCTCATAGATTCTGTGTTTCCGTTGTCTCTAAGGTTTCTAGTTCACCCGGTACTATCTGCAGTTTCCCTGTCCTTGTGTGGGTTGTGTCTCAGTGCTCGTTGGCACACTCTTCCTCCTTGATTCACTGCCAATATTCCCGTTCCACTGAGAACATCTCTTTAAATCTCTCGTTCATCTCCTTGTAGACATCCTTGTCGTGTCTAGTGAGCTCACCTCCTTCCTTCCTCAGCGGTATAACCTGGTCCTTCACCCTTGTCGTCTTGCTGGTGTGCCAGTGAGCTCTCTTCCTTCCTCAGTTGTATAACCTGATCCTTCACCCTTGTCGTTTTGCTGGTGTGCCAGTGAGCTCTCTCCCTTCCTTCCTCAGCTGTATAACCTGGTTCTTCACCCTTGTCTTGCCGGTGTGCCAGTGAGCTCCCTTCCTTCCTCAGGGGATAACCTGATCCTTCACCCTTGTCGTTTTGCTGGTGTGCCAGTGAGCTCTCTCCCTTCCTTCCTCAGCTGTATAACCTGGTTCTTCACCCTTGTCTTGCCGGTGTGCCAGTGAGCTCCCTTCCTTCCTCAGGGGATAACCTGATCCTTCACCCTTGTCGTCTTGCTGGTGTGCCAGTGAGCTCCCTTCCTTCCTCAGCTGCATAACCTGGTCCTTCGCCCTTGTCGTCTTGCTGGTGTGCCAGTGAGCTCTATTCCTTCCTTCCTCAGTTGTATAACCTGGTCCTTCACCCTTGTCGTCTTGCTGGTGTGCCAGTGAGCATTCTTCCTACCTCAGCTGCATAACCTGGTCCTTCACCCTTGTTGTCTTGCTGGTGTGCCAATGAGCTCCCGTCCTTCCTTCCTCAGTTGTGTAACATATTTCTTCTTAACGTCTTGCTTGTGTGCCAGTGAGCTCCCTTCCTTCCTCAGCTGTATAACCTGGTCTTTCACCCTTGTCGTTTTGCTGGTGTGCCAGTGAGCTCTCTTCCTTCCTTCCTCAGTTGTATAACCTGGTTCTTCACCCTTGTCTTGCTGGTGTTCCAGTGTGGCACCTTTGGCTCAGACTTGATTTGTAATGCTGCATCATTCTTAGTGTTCTCCGGCCTTTCTTCTTGTCTGTGTGTCTTTGTTTACTGATTCTCTTGTTTGGTTCACTCTTCTCCGGCGTTCGTTGCTTTGTGTGTGTCTTCCGCACTCTCGCTTTCTTTTCTATCTCTTGCTTCTCTACACCTCAGGTGAACCACGAACCTCTAGTGAACCTTGAACCTCAGATGAACCGTGAACTTTAGGTGAACCATGAACCTCAAGTGAACCGTGAACCCCAGATGAACCGTGAACCTTAGGTGAGCCATGAATCTCGGGTGAACCGTGAACCTCAGATGAACCGTGTACCTCAGACGAACCGTGAATCTCAGGTGAACTGTGAACCTCTGGGTTAACCATGAACCTATGGGTGAACAATGAGCCTCTGGGGAACCGTCAACCTCTGGGTGAACCCTGAACCTCAGGTGAACGGTCAACCTCAGGTGAACCATGAACCACGTCCTCACGTGGTTCTTGCCTTTATTTGTGTTCCTTGGGTGCGAATTTCTGGCTTTCCTGTCTTCACTCTCCACACTACATTGTCCTTCTTTGCCTCGTCACCTGGCTTCAGTTCCCTCGATACCTCAATTAGGAACTGTCTCGAGTCTTCGTAGTCTCTTCTTTTGAAGTCAGGTCTGTTCTCGTCTCTTCGCTCTGTCATTCTCTACACGTTCGCTCTCACAAGGTGTTACAATCTCAGTTCTGTATAGTAGCTTATACAAGGGACTGATCTCCCCTGTGTGTGTGTGTGTGTGTACTCACCTATTTGTACTCACCTTTTTGTGGTTGCAGGGGTTGAGTCATAGCTCCTGGCCCCGCCTCTTCGCTGATTGCTACTAGGTCCTCTCTCTCCCTGCCCCATGAGCTTTATCATACCTCGCCTTAAAACTATGTATGGTTCCCGCCTCCACTACGTCACTTTCTAGGCTATTCCACGGCCTGACTAGTCTATGACTGAAGAAATACTTCCTAACATCCCTCTGATTCAACTGAGTCTTCAACTTCCAATTGTGACCTCTTGTGTCTGTGTCCCATATCTGGAACATCCCGTCTTTGTCCACTTTGTCTATTCCGCGCAGTATTTTATATGTCGTTATCATGTATCCCCTGACCCTCCTGTCCTCCAGTGTTGTCAGGCCGATTTCCCTCAACCTTTCTTCGTAGGACAATCCCCTTAGCTCTGGGACTAGTCTTGTTGCAAACCTTTGCACTTTCTCTAATTTCTTGACGTGCTTGATCAGGTGTGGATTCCAAACTGGTGCTGCATACTCCAGTATGGGCCTGACGTAAATGGTATACAGAGTCTTGAACGAATCCTTACTGAGGTATGGGAACGCTATCCGTAGGTTTGCCAGGCGCCCGTATGCTGCAGCAGTTATCTGATTGATGTGCGCCTCAGGAGATATGCTCGGTGTTATACTCACCCCAGATCTTTTTCCTTGAGTGAGGTTTGCAGTCTTTGGCCATCTAAAACTATATTGTGTCTGCGGTCTTCTTTGCCCTTCCCCAATCTTCATGACTTTGCATTTGGCAGGGTTAAACTCAAGGAGCCAGTTGCTGGACCAGGCATGTAGTCTGTCCAGGTCTCTTTGTAGTCCTGCCTGATCCTCATCCGATTTGATTCTTCTCATAAACTTCACATCATCTGCAAACAAGGACACTTTTGAGTCTATCCCTTCCGTTATGTCATTCACATATACCAAGAACAGCACAGGTCCTAGGACTGACCCCTGTGGAACCCCGCTTGTCACAGGCGCCCACTCTGACACCTCGTCACGTACCATGACTCGTTGTTGCCTCCCTGTCAGGTATTCTCTGATCCATTGCAGTGCCTTTCCTGTTGTGTGTGCCTGATCCTCTAGCTTTTGCAGTAACCTCTTGTGAGGAACTGTGTCGAAGGCCTTCTTGCAGTCCAAAAAAAATGCAGTCGAACTACCCCTCTTTCTCTTGTCTTACTTCTGTCACCTTGTCATAAAACTCTAGTAGGTTTGTGCCACAGGGTTTTCCTTCCCTGAAACCGTGCTGGTTGTCAATTATACACTTGGTTTTTTTTTCAGGTGCTCCCCCCACTCCTCCTGATGAAACTTCTCCATGACTTTGAATTTCTATAAACGTTAGTGATACATTTCTGTATTTAGTTCCTCATGTCTGTCTCCCTTTTTAAAAATTTTGGGGCTACTTTTCCATCTTCCAAAAATCGGGGGGTTTCCCAGTTTCTAAATGTTTTTTGAAGATCTTTTGTTAAATTTGGGACACACAGGGATCCTCTTTCTTCCCCCTTTAAGGGGCCCCCGGAAAGATGGGTTTTTTTGGGTTCCAAAAGTCTTTGAGGGTGTCCAAAATTTGCATAGCAGCTTCTTCACCTCCTCCTTGGTTTTTTTGTTTCCTCATCCAGCAAATTGCTGGTGGTTCCCCCCCGTTTTTTGGTTTCCTGGGGTCCTACTGGTTTCCCACTGTAAATACTTCTTTAAAATCTCGTTTTGGCCCCCTGACTACCCCCTCGGGCCCCTTTCTTGTGAATTTTCCCCCCACCCTTTCCCCAAATCTGATTAACCTGGTCCTTTACTGTTGTTTTCCCCCCGAAAAATTTTTGTGTGTTGTGGGGTTTTTGTGTTTTGTGTGTGTGTGTGGGGTGGTGTGGTGTGTGTTTTTTATGATTTTTTGTACTCAAATAATTGGGGGTTGCAAGGGGGGTTTAAATTCGGCCGGCCCCCCCCTCTTCATTGGTCGCCCCTAGGTTTCCCCTCTTCCCCCCCTGATCCAAAAGAGCCAAAAATTTTTTTTCCCTCTACTTAAAGCTTTAATGGTTTCCTGCCGGGTTATTCCCCTTTTCCCGACAACTCCTTTGGGGACTGTGATTATCTAAGTCTTCAAAATTTAAAATTTCGACCCCTTGGGGTTTCCGTGTCCCATATCCAGAACATCCTTTTCCCTGTTTCCCCCTCGATTCTTTCTCAGTGTTTTATATGTCGTTAAGTCCCCTCCCTTTCCCCTTCCCTTGTCGTCAGGGCCAAGTTCCCTTTAAACCCCTTTTTGTAAGATAAAAGCCTCTTTGCTCCGGGACTAGCCTCGGTGCAAACCTTTTAAATTTTCCCATTTCCTGATTTCCTTCACCAGGTTGGGGTCCCCCCAAACCCAGAGTTGCCCTACTCAAAGGTTCCTGAAGGATCCTTACTGAGATCCGGAACTCTTGTTTTGGTTCGCAGCGCCCATTGCGGCAGGGAGTTTTTTGGTTGATGGGACCTCAGGAGATGTGTCGGATTATACCACCCCCAAATCCTTTTCCTTGAGTGACGTTTTTTTTTAGTCCTTTGCCCCCCCCCCCAAAAATGTACTCTGTCTGCGGTCTTCTTTGCCTTCCCCCCATTTATCATGACTTTGCCCTTGGTGGGGGTTGGGAAACCCAGGAGCCATTTTTTGGGGCGGGGCCTGCAGCCTTCCCGATCCCCTTTTTTAAGGGCCTGGCCCGGTTCCCCCCTCCGACTGAAAATTTTTTAATTTTAAATTTTACATCGCTTTCAAACAAAGGGGGGCTTCTGAGTCTATTCCTTTCCCCAAAGGGCTTCACATATACCAGAAAAAGCACTGGTCCTAAAAGGGTGACCCCTGTGGGACCCCCCTGGTCCCAGGCGCCCCTCTGACACCTCGTCAAGTACCATTAATTTTTGGGGCCTTCCTGTCGGGGATTCTCTGATCCATTTCAGTGCCCTTTTCCCGTTTTTCCCCGGCTGGTTTCCCCCAGCTTTTTTACTTTAAATTTCCCGTTCAAACGCCTTCCTTTCAGTCCAAAAAAAACGCAAACTTCCCACCCCCTATCTCTCTTGTTTCTGCTTCCAAATTTGGGCATAGAAACTCTTAAAAGGTTTGGACACAGGGTTTTCCTTCCCCTGGGAAACCGTGCTGGTTGTTCCCTTCCCCTTGCTCATTTCCCTTTTTAGGTGTTCCACCATCTTCTTTCCCGATAATCTTCTCCATACTTTGCATACCTACATTTCCAAATGAAAACGGTCTGTAGTTTAAAAGTGCCTGTCTTCTCATTTTTTTCCCAAAAAATTGGGCTACCCTTTGCTGTCGTCCATACCTCAGGAGTCCCCTGACTGGATTTAAAAAGTCTCTTTACACTGTATGAAAAGTCTCCCTCACAATGGGGTACAGCCTCCCCGCACTGACGGAAGAAAAGAAATCCAAACTGACTGGATGACCCGTCCCCACCCAAAAGTGACTGGATGACAATCTCCCCCACCCTTTACTGGATGAGTTTTTCCCTGCATTGACGAATGGGCCCGTCTTCCCACCCGACTGGATGCAATCTTTTCCCATACTGAATGGATGCAGTCTTTTCTACACTCCTGGTTTGGGGGGTCTCCCTTTACACTGAATCGATAAATTCCCCCCCTGTTTGGGTGACAGTTTCCTTCCCCACTGACTTGATGACTGTGTTTTCTATACGGGGTTTGGGTTTAAAAAGTCTCCCCCACACTGAATGGATGACAGTTTTCCCCCACACTGACCCGGGGACAGTTTCCCTACACTGAATTTGGGACAGTCTTCCTCAAAATTGACGGATACGGGATTTTTCCCCCCCCGGGTTGGATGAAAGTTTCCCTCAAAAGTGACTGGTTTCCAGTCTCCCACCTGACTAGATGACAGTTTTCCCCTTGCCCTGACTGGATGACAGCCTTCTCACACTGACTGGATGACACCCCCTCAACTAACTGGAAAATAACCTCCCTCACACTAAAATGGATGACAGCCTCCCTCACACTAAAATGGATGACAGCCTTCCTCCCCACTGATTTGGGTGACAACCTCCCTCACATAACCCGGAAAGACAGCCTCCCCCACTGACTGGATGACAGCCTCCCCCCACACTGACTGGGTGACAGCCCCACTCACACTGAAAAGGGTGACAGCCTCCCCCCCCTGATGGATGATAGTCTCCCACACTAACAGGGTCCCCCTTTTAACCGGAATCTGCCCCTACTCGCCGTCTAAAGGGTCGTTGGAAACCCGGGTTTTTCGGACCACTGCCGATTTATTAAAGCGGGAAACCCCTTTTCCCGTTTAAATCGCTTAACTGCAATACATCTTTTCCCTCAGTAATGGTCCCGTTTTTAGGGGGGTTTTAAATGGTTTTTTTAAGTTTGGTTTATTTAAAAGTTGGGGGTTCCCATTTACGGGCCCCGGGTCTGTGGGCCCCCCCCCTTTTTAAATACATATAGGGATACGCATGCACAAAAAAAACACCGGAAAGCCACATACACACACGCCACATACACTCACATACAGGGGCAAGGGGGCAAAAACCCGGTCCGAAACTGGGTCCCGGAATTTAAACCCCCCCTTGGGGTAGGCCTGAAAATTGGGGGGGGCAAAAAAACTACAAACGGGAAAACAAATCTAGGGGGGGCCAAAAAAACAAAAAACCCACTCAAAAAAAAAGGATCTTGGAGTGGCATGTTGCGGCCCCCTGCCAAAATAGCGGTTAAATTTTGTTAACCTGCCGGGGGCAGTTAAACCCCTTTGGGGGGGGTCATCAAAACCCCAAAGGGGGGGCTGCTGAGGGCCCGGCCCTTTGAGCAGTTTAAAGCCTGAGTGCCTCACGGTACACCCCTAAGCAGTAGGTTTCCTTTACCAAAAAGGGTACACGTTTTACTGTCTTTATAACAGTATTACCAGAGCGCCTCGGGGTAAAACCCCCCCAAGCTTTTAGGAAACCCGACCACCGAAGGGGAACCCCTAGTCTTAAATAACAGTATTTACCAAGCGCCCCGCTGTACACACCTAAGCAATTTGGGCCTTTAAACCCCCGAAGGGTACCGTCTATGGCTTTTTGAATTTATTTTACCTGAGCGCCTCGCTGTAAAACACCAAAACGTAGGTACCTGACCCCCCGAAGGGTAAATTAAAATGGCTTTAACATTTTAAATACCTTTAACTCCTCAGGGGACAGTCTATGCGTAGGGACCCCGGGCCACCGAATCGTACCTATTTTACTGGGGTTAGAAGAACCGCTCAAACCCCAGCTACTGAGTCTGTTTTCCTCAGTTACTTGCGGGGCCCATTCAGTTTAGCGCAGCATGGTGGGTTTGGTAGGGGTGTCAACCGCCTTTGGAGAGGATTTACTGGAACCTTAAAAAGGGGATGTTGTGAACCCCCACCGTCAAAATTGATCAAAAAGTGGGCCCCGGGGTCGTCAAAGCTTTTTAGTGGACATTACATGAAGAAAAGGTTGGGGGTTTTTACACTGAATGGGGAAAGGGCCGAAGTGTGACACTGAGGGAAAGTGATGGAGTGGAAAAAACTGAATAATTTCACAGGAAACCCAATGGAACAATGAATGAAAAGGGGGTCGGGGGCATCGAAGTTGGGCCTGGTTTTTAGTGTACAATGAACAGTGTGTGTGACTGAAAATTTGTTTCTGAAGGGAGTTTTATTTTTAAATTTTTTTTTATAAAAATGTTTTTATAAAAATTTTTTTGTTTTTTTGGGTAGGTATATAAAAAATATTTACAGGAAAATGTCAAATTTGTTTCCCCGTGAAGGGTTTTTTAATTTTATTTTAGTAAAATGCCCGATTATAATTTAATAATTTCCCTGTACATATTAATTTTATCATTTTTCAAATACCTCTAGACCAAAAAATAGTTGATTTTTATATTTTAAAAATTAATTTATATTAAAGTTGTATTTAAAGTAATTTCCCAACTCTTTTTTTACCCAAAAAAGTAAAATTTTTAATTTTAAAACCATATCATCTTCTTTTAAAAAAAATTTCTTTTTTGTAATAGTGCATTTAATTTCCCGAACACATTTTCCCCCCAGGCGCACATCAACCAAAAAAATGCTACCAGCATATGGTTTTTGGCCTTCAAACCTAAGAAAAAGGGGGTAACCCACCCTCACAAATAAGGGGTGTTTTCTGTGTAGGGAGGGCCCCTATGTAGTATGCAGCCCCCGCCCTTTGGGGAAAGCACACCTAGCCAAAACATATCAAAGGAAAAAAAGAGAAGGCAAAAATTTGCCAAAGGAAAATTTGTTTCCCCGGGGCTAAGGGGGGGGCTTATCCAAAAAAGGGAAAAGGGAAAGGGAAAACCCCCCCAAACCGACAACTGGGGGACATCCCTTTGTCTGAGATGAGCCACATGGATGTTAGGGAAATATTCTTCAGGCCCCCGATTGTCAAGGAAATGGAACGTCTGGAAAGTGAGGTATGGATGCAGGGTTTCTTTTACAAAGCTTAAGAAAAAGGTTTGGGTCAAACTCCCTTGAGCAGGAGAGAGTGACCCAATTTTAAAGACAATTTAAGAGGCGGGGCCAGGAGCTGTCATTCGAACCCCCGCAACCATAAATAAAATGAAACCCAAAAAGGGCAAGAAACACACCTCAAACAAAAGCACGGAAACCCAAAAGCCGTGATTTGCCCTTGCAACCACCCAAATTTGGGGAAATTCACCCCCACCACACACACACACACACACACAGACACACCCCCACACACACAAACAATTTAAATCTTTCCTTTTTTCCCTGGGACAAAAAATCCGGTAAAATGTCAGTAAGAAAAAAAATCACTCGCATTAAGAAGGGTTTGCCTTTCCCGAATTGCCCAATTGGGAATTAGATTTGCTTCAACTAATTTCAGAAATTTTTTACATTTTACCAACACAGTCGTAAAGTCGTGTGGGGTTATTAAGTTCGTGATGGATTAGTTTAAGGGCTTAGTGGGAAATTTTAAAGGGTTTTGGGGGAAATTTGTAAATTTTTGTTATGGGTTAGTTAAGGTCCTAGGAATTTTTTTAAAGGGTTTAGGGGATTTGTTAAGGTTGTTTGGGGATTAGTTAAAGGTTTTTAGGGGATTAGTTAAGGTTGTAGGGGGTTTTTAAGGGTTTTTTTTGGGGATTTTTAAGGTTTTAGGGGTTAGTTAAGGTTGAAAAAGGGGGTTTGTTAAGGTTTTAGGGGATTATTAAGTTCGGGAAAAGTTTAAATTCCCGAGGAAAAATTTTTACATTCAACTTCAACACGAACAGAAGGCAGAGGGGGAAAAACAAAGGGAGCGGGGAAAAACAGAAGGGAGCAGGAAGAACAGGAGGCAGCAGGAAAAAACGAAGGGAGCAGGAAAAAAACAGAAGGCAAAACAAAGGGAAGGGAAAAGGGGGCAGCAGGAAAAACAGAAAGGGAGCAGGAAGAAAAGGAGGCCCGCAGGGGAAAAACAGGGGCAGCCCGGGAAAAACAGAAGGCACAGGGAAAAAAGGAGGGGAGGCAGGGAAAAACGAAGGCGCAAAGGGAAAAACAGAAGGCAGCAGGGAAAAACAGAAGGGAGCAGGGAAAAACAGAAGGGAGCAGGAAAAAACGGAGGCAGCAGGAAGAACAGAAGGCAGCAGGAAAAAACAGGAGGCAGCAGGAAAAAACAAAGGCGCAGGAAGAACAGAAGGCAGCGGAAGAAAAAAGAAGGCAGCAGGAAGAACAGAAGGCCGCAGGGAAAAAACAGGAAGGGAAACAGGAAAACAGGGGGCAGCAGGAAGAACAGAAGGCACAGGGGAAGGAAAAAGGAGGCAGCAGGAAGAAAAGGAGGCAGCAAAGGGAAAAACGAAGGCAACAGGGAAAAACAAAGGCAGCAGGAAGAACGGAAAAGGGAGCGGAAAAAAACAGGGGGCAGCAGGGAAAAACAGAAGGGGCAGGAAAAAACAGAAGGGAGCAGGAGAACAGAAAGGGGAGCAGGAAGAACAGGAGGGAGCAAAGGGAAAAACAGAAGGCGCAGAAGAAAAAGGAGGGGAGCAGGAAAAAAACGGAAAAGGGAGCAGGGAAAAACAGGAGGGAGCCAAAAAGAACAGAAGGCAAACAGGAAGAAAAGGGGCAGCAGGAAGAAAAAAGGCCCGCAGGAAAAAAGGAGGGGGAGCAGGAAGAACGAAGGCAGCGGAAAAACAGAAGGGGAGCAGGGGAAAAAACAGAAGGCAGCAGGAAAAACAGGAAAAGGGAGCAGGGGGAAAGAAGGCAGCAGGGAAAAACAGGGGCCCCGCAGGAAGAACAAAAAAAGGGGGCAAAAGGGAAATTACCAAAGGGAAACAGGAAAAAACAGAAAGGGAGCAGGAGAACGGAGGCAAACAGGGAAAAACAGAAGGCAAACAGGGAAAACAGAAGGCAGCCCGGAAAACCCGCGGCGCCCAAAAGCGGGGAGCGGAAAAACCCCGGAGGCGCAGGGAAGGGCAGGAAGGGGCCGAGGAAGAAAAGAGGCAGCAAAGGGAAAAACAGGAAGGGCCCAGGGAAAAACCGGAAAGGGAGCAGGAAAAACAGGGGCAAACAGGGAAAAACAGGAGGCCCGCAGGGAAAAACAGGAGGCAAACAGGAAAGAACAGAAGGGGCCGGAAAGGAAAAGAGGCAACAGGAAAAAAGGGAAGGGGCCCCAAAAGAACCGGGGGCAGCAGGGAAAAACGGGGGGGCCGCAGGAAAAAACAGGAAAAGGGGCAAGGGGGAACAAGAGGCAGCAGGAAGGGAAAAGGAGGGGAGCAAAGGGAAAACAGGAAAGGGAGCCCGGAAAAAACAGGAGGCCGCAGGAAGAACAGAAGGCAGCAGGAAAAAACAAAAGGCAGCAGGAAAAAAAAGGAAACAGGAAGAACAGAAAAGGGAGCAAGGGAAAAAACAGGAGGCCCGCAGGAAGAACAGGAGGGGAGCAGGAAAAACAGGGGGCAGAGGAAAGAAAAGGAAAGGCCCGCAGGAAAAAACAGGAGGGGAGCGGAAGAACAGGGAAGGCGCGGAAAAGGGAAGGGAAAAGGGGCAAACGGGAAAAACAGGAAGGGCAGCAGGAAGAAAAAGGCAGCAGGAAGAACAAAGGCAGGGAGGAAAAAACGAAGGCACAGGAAAAAACAGGAGGGGAGCAGGAAAAAACAAATGGGAGCAGGAAGAACAGGGGGTGCGCAGAAGAACAGGAGGCAGCAGGAAAACAGGAAGCAGCAGGGAAAAACAAGGAGTTTTTCAGCCCCGGGGAAAAACAGGAGGGGAGCCGGAAGAAAAGGAAAGGGAGCAGGAAGGAACAGAAGGAAAAAAGAAGAAAAGGAGGCAGCAGGAAGAACAGAAGGCAAACAGGGGAAAAACAGGAGGGAGAGGGAAAAAACAGGAAAAGGGAGCAGGGGGAAAAGGGGGGCAGCCGGAAGAACAGGGGGCACAGGGGAACAGGGGGGCAGCAGGGAAAAAACAGGAAGGCAAACAGGGAAGGAAAAGGAAAGGGAGCAGGAAAAAAAGGAAGGGAGCAGGAAGAACAGGAGGCAGCAGGAAGAAAAGGGAAAGGGAGCAGAAAAACAGGGAAAGGGAGCAGGAAGAACAGAAGGCAGCAGGAAAAAAACAGGAAAGGGAGGGGGGGGGAACAGGAAAAGGGATCAGGAAAAAAACCAGGAGGGCAGCAGGAAAAACAGGAGGGGAGCAGGGAAGAACAGGAGGGAAACAAGGAAAAAACAGGAGGGGCAGGAAGAAACAGGGAGCGCAGGAAGAACGGAGGCAGCAAGAAGAACAGGAGGGGAGCAGGAAAAAACAGGGGCCAAACAGGGAAAAACAGGAGGGGCCCGGGAAAAACAGGAAGGGGCAGGAAGAACAAAAATTTTGGGAGCAGAAAAACCCAAAAGGGAGGGGGGAGAAAGAACAGGAGGCCCGCAGGAAAGAACAGGAAGGGGGAGCAGGAAAAACAGGAGGCAGCGGAAGAACAGAAGGGGAGCAGGGGGAAAAACCCGGAGCAGCAGGAAAACAGAGGCAGCAGGGAAAAACAGGAAACAGCAGGAAGAAAAAGGAGGGGAAAGGAAAACAGGGAGGAAGGGAGGGAAAAAAGGGGGCCCGCGGAAGAACAGGAAAGGCAGCAGGAAGAACAGGAGGGCAGGGAAAAACAGGAGGCAGCAAAGGGGAAAGGGGCCCGCAGGAAGAACAGGAAGGCACAGGAAGAAAAAGAAGGAAGGGAGGAAGAACGGGAAAGGAGAGGAAGAAACCGGGGGCAGCAAAGGAAGAACACTAGGGAGCAGGAAAAAACAGGAGGCAGCAGGAAGAACAGGAGGACAGGAAAAACAGGAGGCAGCAGGAAAAAACAGAGTCAGGGGGAAAAACAGCAGGGAGCAGGAAGAACAAAGGAAGGCAGCAGGGGAAAACAAAGGGAGCAAGGAAGAACAGAAGGCCGCAGGGAAAAAACAGGGGGCAGCAGGGAAAAACAAGGGGTGGGGAGGGAGGGAAAAAACAGAAGGGGAGCAGGAAGAACAGGGGGGCAGCCGGAAGAACAGGGGGCAAAACCCGGAAGGAAAAAGGAGGGCAGGGGGAAGAACAGGAGGCAAACGAAAAAACGGGGGCACAGGAAAAACAGGAAAGGGAGCAGGAAGAACAAGGCAGCAGGAAAAAAAAGGAAGGCCCGCAGGGGAAAAACAGAAAAGGGAGCGGAAAACAGAGGCAGCAGGGAAAAACAGGAGGGGGCCCGGAAGAACAGGAGGGGAAACAGGAAAAAAACAGGAGGCAGCCCGGGGGGGAAAAAGTAAAAGGGAGCAGGAAAAAACAGGAGGGGAGCGGAAGAACAGGAGGCGGGAGGGAAGAACGAAGGCAGCTGAAGAACAGGGGGCACAAGGGAAAAAAGGAGGGACAGGGGAAAAACAGAAGGCCCGCAGGGAACAGGAAAGGGAGGGGGAAAAACAGGAAAAGGGGCAGGAAGAAAAAGGAGGCAGCAGGAAGAACAGGGGGCAGCAGGAAGAACAGGAATTGCAGCAGGAAGAACAGAAGGCAGCAGGGAAAAAAACAGAAGGCAGCAGAAAAAACAGGAGGCAGCAGGAAGAACGGAGGGCAGCAGGGAAAAACAGGAGGCAGCGGAAGAACAGGAGGGGCAGGGAAGGGAAAAGAAACAAGGGAGGAAGAAAAGGAAAGGGAGCAGGAAGAAAAGGAGGCGCAGGAAGAAAAGGGGGCAGAGGAAAGAACAGGAGGGGAGCAGGAAGAAAAAAGAAAGGGAGCAGGAAAAAGGAGGGAGCAGGGGAAAAAAGGAAGGCAGGGAGGAAGAACAGGGAAGGGGGCAGGAAGAAAAGGAGGCCGCCGGAAGAACAGGAGGCAGCAGGAAAAAAAGAAGGCACAGGAAGAAAAAGGAGGCAGCAGGGAAGAAACAGGGGCAGCAGGGAAGGAAAAAAGGAGGCAGCAGGAAGAACAGAAGGCAGCAGGAAGAACGGAGGCAAAAAAAGGGAAAAAACCGGGGGGCAGCAGGAAGAACAGAAGGCAGCAGGAAGAAAAAGGAGGCAAACAGGAAGAACAGAAAACAGCAGGGGGGAACAGGGGGCGCGGGGGAAAAACAGGGGGCAGGGAGGAAAAAGGGTGGGAAAAGGGGGGAGGGGGGGGGGAAGGGGGGGGGAAAAAAGGAGGCAGCAGGGAAAACAGGAGGCAGGGGAGGAAAAACAGGGGAAGGCAGCAGGAAGAACAGGGGCAGGCCGGAAAAAAACAGGAATTTTGGGGGAAGAAGAACAGGAGGCAGCAGGGAAAGAACAGGAAGGGACAGGAAGGGAAAAGGAAAGGGGGGCAGGGAAAAAACAGGAAGGGCAGCAGGAAGAACAGGAAAGGGGGCAGGAAAACCCCGGGGGCAGCAGGAAAAAACAGGGGGGGCAGGAAGAAAAAAGGGAAGGGGAGCAGGAAAAAACAGAAGGGAGCAAAAAGGGGGAAAAAAACAGGTAAACAGGGAGAAGAACAGGAAGGCAACAGGGAAAAACAAAGGCACAGGAAAACCATGGCAGCAAAAACAGGAGGGAGCAGGGAAAAAGGAAAGGGAGAGGAAGAAAAAGGGGGGCGCAGGGAAAAACAGGGGGCAGCAGGAAGAACAGGGGGGCAAACAGGAAAAACAGAAAAAGGGAAAAGGAAAACAGGAGGCAGCAGGGAAAAAAGGAGGCAGCAGGAAAAAACAGAAAGGCAGCGGAAAAACAGGGGGCGCAGAAGAACAGGATGGGAGCAGGGGGGAACCCGGAGGGCAGCCCGGAAGAAAAAGGAAAACAGCAGGAAGGGAAAAGGGGGCCGCAGGGGAAGAACATGGGGGGCAGCAGGAAGAACAGGAAGGGGGCCCCAAGGAAAAAACAGGAGGCAGCAGGAAGAACAGAAAGGGAGAAGGAAAAACAGGAAAGGGAGCAGGAAAAAACAGGGGGGCAGCAGGAAAAAAACAGGAGGCAGCAAGGGAAAAAACAGGAAAGGGAGCAGGAAAAAACGGAAGGGCAGCAGGGGAAAAACAAGGGCAGCAGGAAAAAAAAGGAGGCAGCAGGGAAAAAACAGGAGGCAGCAGGAAGAACAGGGGGCAGCAAGAAAACAGAAAGGGAGCAGGAAAAACAGGGGGCAGCAGGAAAAAACAGGAAAGGGAGCAGGAAAGAAAAAAGAAAGGGAGCAGGGAAAAAGAAAGGCAGGGAGGGAAAACAGGGGCGCAAAAAAGAAAAAGGAAGGCAGAGGAAAAAACAAAGGGGAGCAGGAAGAAAGGAAAGGGAGCAGGGAAAAACAGGAGGCAGGCCCGGAAAAAACAGGAAAGGGAGCAAAAAAGAACAGGAGGCAGCGGAAAAAACAGAAGCAGCAGGAAGAAAAAGGAGGCAGGGAGGGGAAAAACGGGGGCAGCAGGGGAAAAACAGGGGCAACAGGGAAAAACAGAAGGCACAGGAAAAACAGGAAGGCAGCAGGAAGAACCCGGAGGCAGCAGGGAAAAACAGGAAAGGGAACCCGGAAGAACAAAGGCCAAACAGGGAAAAAAAAGGCAGCAGGAAGAACAGGGGGCAAGGCAAGGGAAAAACCAAGGAGGCAGAGGGAAAAAAAAGGCCCAGGAAGAAAAGGAAGGCCGCAGGAAAACAGGAAGGGGGAGCGGAAGAACAGGGAAAACCCCAGGAAGAACAGGGAAGGCCGCAGGAAGAACAGGGGGGCGCAGGGGAAAAAAAACAAGGGGAGGCAGCAGGAAGAACAGGAAAGGGGCAGGAAAAACAGGGGCAGCAGGAAGAAAGGAGCGGGAAAAAACAGGATGGCAGCGGGAAAAACAGTGGCAGCAGGAAAAAACAGAGGGGCAGGAAGAACAGGAGGCAGCGGGAAAAACAGGAGGCCCGCGGAAGAACAAAGGGAGCAGGGAAAAACGGAAAGGGGGCAGGGAAAAAAACCAAAAAGGAAGGCAGCAGGAAAAAACCCGGGAAAGGGAGCAGGGAAGGAAAAAGGAAAGGGAGCAGAAAAACAGGAACAGCAGGAAGAACAGGAGGCAGCGGAAGAACAAGGCAGGGAGGAAAAAACAGGAGGCAGAAAGAAAAAGGAGGCACAGGAAAACAGAAAGGGAGCAGGGGAAAAAAGGAGGGAGCAGGAAGAACAGGAGGGAGCCCGGAAAGAACAGGGGGCAGCAGGAAAACAGGAGCAGCGGAAAAACAGAAGGCAGCAGGAAGAAAAAGGGGCAGCAGGAAGAACAGAGGGGCCAAGGGGAAAAAAGGGGCAGCGGGGAAAAACAAGGGCAGCAGGGAAAAACAAAGGCAGCAGGGAAAAAACAGGAGGCACAGGAAAACAAAGGCAGCAGGAAGAAAAGGAGGCAGCAGAAGAACAGGGGGCAGAGGGGGAACAGGGGGAGCAGGAAGAACAGGGGGGCAGCGGAAAAAAAGGGGGGCAACAGGAAGAAAAGGAGGGCATGAAAAAAACAGGAAAGGGAGCAGGAAGAAAAAGGAAAAAGGGAGAAAGGGAAAAACAGGAGGGAGCAAGGGAAAAACGGAAAAGGCCCCAAGGAAAACAGGAAAGGGAGCAGAAGAACAGGAAAGGGAAAAGGGGAAAAACAGGGGGCAGCAGGAAAAACAGGGGGCAGCAAAGGGAAAAAAGGAAAGGGGCGGAAGAACAGGGGAAAGGGAAACAAGGGAAAAACAGGAAGGCGCAGGGGAAAAACGAGGCAGCGGGAAAAACAGGAGGGGGCAGGGAAAAACAGGAAACAGCAGAAGAAAGAAGGGAGCCCGGGGAAAAAACAGGGGGGCAGCAGGGAAAACAGGAAAGGCACGGAAGAACGGAGGCTTCAGAGGGAAAAACAGAAGGCAGCAGTAAGGGAAAAGAAAGGGAGGGAGGGAAGAAAGGAGGCAGAAAAACAGAAGGGCAGCAGGGAAAAAACAAAAGGCAGCAGGGGGAAAAACAGGAATGCAGAGGGGAAAAAACAGGAGGGGAGCCGGAAAAAAAAGGAAAGGGAGCAGGAAGAACAAAAGGGCCAGCTGGGAAAAACAGGGGCGCCCGCAGGAAGAACAGGGGCCCGGGAAGAAAAGGGGCAGCAGGAAGAACCCGGAAAGGGAGCAGGAAGAAAAGGAGGCAGCAGGAAAAACAGGGGGGGGGAGGAAGAAAAGGAAAGGGAGCAGGAAAAACAGGGGGGGCAGCCCGGGAAAAAACGAAGGCAGCAGGAAAAGGAAAGGGGCAGAAGAAAAGAGGCAGAGGAAAAACAGGGGGCAGCAGGAAGAAAAAAAAGGCAGGGAGGAAGAACAGAAAGGGAGCAGGAAGAAAAAGGGGGGCAGCAGGAAGAAAAGGAAAGGGACGGGAGAAGAGGCAAGGGAGGAAGAAAGGAAAACAGCAGGGAAAAACAGAAGGCAGCAGGAAAAAAACAGGGGGGCAGCGGAAAAACCCGGAGGCAGCGGAAAACAGGAAAGGGGTAGGGGAAAAACAAAGGCAGCAGGAAGAAAGAAGGCGCAAGGGAAAAAAAAGGGGGCAGCAGGAAGAACAGGGAAAGGGGCAAAGGAAAAACAGGAGGCAGCAGGAAAACAGGGAAACACAGGGAAAAACAGAAGGCGCCGGAAAAACAGGAAAGGGAGAGGGAAAAACAGGAAAGGGGGCAGGAAAACAGGAGCAGCCCGGAAAAAAAGGAGGGAGCAGGAAGAACCGGGGCAGCAGGAAGAACAGGGGGGCAGCAGAAAAAAAGGCCCCGGGGGGGAAAAACAAGGGGGCGCAGGAAGAACAGGAGGGGGCAGGAAAAACAGAAAGGGAGTAAAAAAGGGGGCAAGAAAAAACAAGGGAGGGAAGGAAAAGGAAGGGAGCAGGGAAAAACAGGAGGCAGCAGGAAGAAAAGGAGGCAGCAGGGAAAAACAGAAGGCAGCAAAAAGAACAGAGGGGCAGGAAAAAACAGGAAAGGGACAGGAAAACAGGGGCAGCAGGAAAACGGGGTTGGGAGCAGGGAAAAAAAGGGGGCAGCAGGAAGAAAAAGGAAGGGACAGGAAAAAAAAAGGGAACAGGAAAACAGGAAAGGGAGCAGGAAAAACAGAAGGGGAGCAGGGAAAAAACAGAGGGGGGGGAGGAAAACGGGGGCCCGCAGGGAAAAACAGAAGGCCCGGGAGGAAGAAAAGGAGGAACAGGGGAAAGAACAGAAGGGAGCAGGGAAAAACAGAAGGCAGCAGGAAGAAAAAAGGGGCAGGAAAAACAGGAGGGCCCGCAAAAGAACAGAAAGGCCCCAGGAAAACAAAGGAAGGCAACAGGAAAAACAGGGGGGAGCAGGAAAGAACCCGGGGGGCGAGGAAGAACAGAAGGGACAGGAAGAACAAGGGGGCAACAAAAGAAAAAGAAGGGAGCTGGAAGAACAGATGAAACAGGAAGAACAGGAAGGGAGCAGGAAAAAACAGGGGCAGGGAGGAAACCCGGAAAGGGAGCAGGAAGAACAGGGGGGCCAGGAAAACAGGGGGCACAGGAAGAACAAAATGGGAAAACCAAAGGGGGGAAAAAACCGGGGGGGCAGCAGGAAGAACAGGAGGCAGCAGGAAGAACAGGAGCAAAAAGGAAAAAACAGGGGGGCAGCAGGAAGGCAGGAAGGGCAGAAAAAAGGAGGAGGGAGGAAAAACAGAAGGCGGGAGGAAGAACCGGAGGCAGCAAGGGGAAAAAACAGAAAGGGAGCAGGAAAAACAGGAAAGGGGCCAGGAAAAAACAGAGGCAGCAGGAAGAACAGGAAAGGGAGCAGGAAAAACAGGGCGGCCCGGGGAAAAGGGGGGCAGCAAAAAAGGGAAGGACAGGAAAACAGGGGCAGCAGGAAGAACAAAGGGGGCAGCAGGGAAGAACAGGAGGGAGCAGGAAGAAAGGAGGCGCAGGAAAAACAGGTAGGCCCCAGGAAAACGGGGGGCAGCAGGAAGAAAAGGAGGCAGCGGGAAAAAAGAAGCGCCCCGGAAAAACCAACACTTAAAAAAACCAGGAAAACCCAAAAAAACCAGGAGGCCCCCAGGGGAACCGGGGGAGCATTTTTTGCCCCTTTTAAAAATTTTTTAAAAAAAAATTTTTTTTTTTTTAAAAAAAAGGGTTTTTCCCCCCTTTTTTGGGCCCTTTGGGGGGTTGGGGGGGGGGGGCCCCCGGGGGGGGGGAAAAAGGGGGGGGGGGGGGGGGGGCCCAAAACCCGGGGGGGCCCCCGGGGGGGGTGGATTTTTTGGGGACCGGGGAAACTGGGGGGGGCCTTTTTGGGGGGGGGGGGGTTTTTTCCCTTTTTAAAAATTAAGGGGGGTTTTTGGCCCCCCCCCGGGGGGGGTTTTTGGGGGGTTTAAGGGGTTGGGGGGGGGTGGGGGGGGGGTTTTAAGGGGTTTCCTTTTTTTTTTTAAATTTTTTAAAAAACCCCCCCCCCTTTTAAAAGGGGGGCTTTGGGGGGGTTTGGGCCCCCCCGGGTTGGGGGTTTGGGGGGGGGGGGGGCCCCCCCGGGGGGTTTTGGGGGGGGCCCCCTTTTGGGGTTTTTGGGGGGGTTTTTGGGAAAATTTTGGGGGGGGGCCTTTGGGGGCCTTTTGGGGGGCCCCCTTTTTTTTTTTTGGGGGTTTTTGGGGCCGGGGGGGGGGGGGGGGGTTTTTTTTTTTGGGGGGCCCCCCCCTTTTTTTTTTTTTTAAATTGGGGGAAAATTTTTTTTCCCCCCCTTTTTTTTTAATTTCCCCCCGGGGAATTTTTAAAAAATTTTTTTTCCCCCCCGGGGGGTTTTTTTTTTGGGGCCCCGGGGGGGGGGAAAATTTTTTGGGGGGGGCCCCCCTTTTTTTGGGGGTTAATTCCCCAAATTTTTTAAAGGGGGCCCTTTCCGGGGTTTTTTTTCCCCTTTTTTTTCCCCCCCCCTTTTTTTTTTTTTCCCCCCCCCCGGGCTTTTTTAAAATTTTTTTTAGGGGGGTTTTTTTTTTTGGGTTTTTTCCCCCTTTTTGGGGTTTTTTTTGGGGGGGGTTTTTTAAAAAAAAGGGGGGGGAAACCCCTTTTTTTTTAAACCCCCTTCCCCCAAAACCTTTTTTTTTAAAAAAACCCCCCAAAAACCCTTTAAACCCCCGTTTTTTCCCCTTTTTAAAAAAAAATTTTTTAAAAAAAAAGGGGGGGGGTTTAAATTTTTTTTCCCCCCCCCCCCCCGGGGGTTTTCCCCCTTTTTTTTTGGGGGGCCCCCAAACCTTAAATTTTTTTTTGGGGGGGGCCCCCCCCTTTTTTTTTCCCCGGGGGTTTTAAAAATTTTTTTCCTTTTGGGGGGGTTTTTTTCCCCCCGGGAAAAACCCCCTTTAAAACCCCCTTTTTTTAAAAATTTTTTTGGGGCCCCCCCCCCCGGGGGTTTTTTTGGGGGGCCTTTTTCCCCCCCTTTTTTTTGGGGGTTTTCCCCTTTTTTTTTTTTTTCCCCCCCCCCCGGGGTTTTTTTTTTTTAAAAAAACCCTTTTCCTTTTTTTTCCCCCCCCCTTTTTTTAAAAAGGGGTTAAAAACCCCCCCCCCCCCCCCCCCCCTTTTTTTTTTTTTTTTTTTTTTTTTTTTTTTCCCCCCTTTTTTTTTTTTTCCCCCCCCCCCCCCCCTTTTTTTAAAAAAAATTTTTTTTTCCCTTTTAAATTTTTTTTTTTTTTTGGGTTTTTCCCCCCCCGGGGGTTTTTTTCCCCCTTTTTTCCCGGGGGCCCCCCCTTTTTTAAAAAATTTTTTTTAAAAAAAACCGGGTTTTATTTTTTTTTTGGGGGGTTTTTTGGAAACCCCCCCCCCCAAGGGGTTTTTTTTTTTTTTCCCCCCCCCTTGGGGGTTTTTGGTTTTTTTTTTGGGGGGGGGGGTTTTTGGGGGGGTTTTTTAATTTTTAAAAATTTTTTTTTTTGGGGGGCCCCCCCCCTTTTTTTTTCCGGGGTTTTTCCCCCCTTTTTTTTTTCCCTTGGGTTTTTTTTCCCCTTTTAAATTTTTTTTCCCCGGGTTTTTTTCCCCCCCGGAAAATTTTCCCCCCGGGGGCCCCCCCCGGGGGGCCCCCTTTTTTTGGGGCTTTTTCAAAGGTTTTTGGGGGCCCCCGGGGCCCCCCCCCTTTTTTTTCGTTCCCCAATTTTTCCCCCCCCCCCCTTTTTTTTTGGGGGGGCCCCCCCCCCCCCTTTTTTTTTTTTTTTTCCCCCCCCCTTTTTTTCCCCTTTAAATTTGAAGGCCCCCCGCTGGGAAAAAAAAAGGGGGGGGGTTTGGGGGGGAAAAATTTTTTTTGGGGAAAGGGGCCCCCCCCCCTTTTTTTTTTTTCCCCCGGGCCCAAAACCCCCCCAAAAAATTTTGGGGCCCCTTTTGGTTTTCCCCCTTTTTTTCCCCCGGGGGGGGGGGGGGTTTTTTTTTGGGGGGGAAACCCCCGGAATTTTCCCCTTTTCCCCCCCTTTTTTTTCCCCCCAAAAAAAAAAACCCCCCCCCCAAAAAACCTTTTTTTTTCCCCCCCCCCAAAACCCTTAAAACCCCCCGGGGGGAAAAAAGGGGGGGGGGGGGTTTTCCCGGGGGGTTTTTTTTCCCCCCCCCCCAAAAAAAATTTTTTTTTTTAAAAAAGGGGGGGGGGTTTTTTTCCGGGGTTTTCCCCCCCCTTTGGTTTTTCCCCCCTTTTTTTTCTTTTTTTTTCCCCCCCCCCCCCCCCCCCCCCCTTTTTTCCCAAAAATTTAAATTTTTTTTTGGGGGGAAAAAATTTTCCTTTTTTTTTTGGGGGGGGGGGCCCCCCCCCCCCTTTTTTTTTTTAAAAAACTTTTCCCCAAAAACCCGGGGGCCCCAAACCCCCCCCGGGGGGGTTTTTTTTAAAAAGGGGGGTTTTTTTTTTAAAAAAGGGGAAAAACGGGCGGGGGTTTTTAACCCCTTTTGGGGGTTTTTTTTAAAAATTTTTCCCCCGGGGGGGGAAAAAGGGCCGACCCCGGGGGGGGGGTTTTTTTTTTTGGGGGGCCCTGGGTGGAGCCGGGGGGGAGCCTGGTGGAGCCCGGGTGGGCTGGGTGGAGCCTTGGGCTGGGTGGAGCCTAGGTGGAGCCTGGGTGGAGCCTGGGTGCAGGCTGGGTGGAGCTGGTGGGTGGGCCTGGGTTAGGCTGGGGTGGAGCCTGGGTGCAGGCTGGGGGGGAGCCTGGGTGGAGCCTGGGTGGAGCCTGGGTGCAGGCTGGGTGGAGCCTGGGTGCAGGCTGGGTGCAGGCTGGGTGGAGCCTGGGTGGAGCCTGGGTGGAGCCTGGGTGGAGCCTGGGTGGAGCCTGGGTGCAGGCTGGGTGGAGCCTGGGTGCAGGCTGGGTGGAGCCTGGGTGCAGGCTGGGTGGAGCCTGGGTGGAGCCTGGGTGGAGCCTGGGTGGAGCCTGGGTGCAGGCTGGGTGGAGCCTGGGTGGAGCCTAGGTGGAGCCTGGGTGGAGCCTGGGTGCAGGCTGGGTGGAGCCTGGGTGGAGCCTGGGTGCAGGCTGGGTGGAGCCTGGGTGCAGGCTGGGTGGATCCTGGGGGCAGGCTGGGTGGATCCTGGGTGGTGCTTGTGCAATGCCTAGGTGGTGTCTGGGTGGAGCCTCTGTGGTGCCTGGATGGTGCCTGGTATTGCCTGGGAGGAGCCTAGGTGTAGCCTGTGTGGTGCCTGTGTAATGCCTGTGTGGCGCCTGGGTGCTACCTGTGTGGTGCCTAAGTGGTGCCTGGATGATGCTTGGGGGCTGCCTGTGAGGTGCCTGTGTGAAGTCTTTGTGGTGCCTAAGTGGTGCCTGTGTGGTGCCTGTGTGGTGCCTTTGTGGTGCCTGTGTGGAGCCTGTGAGGTGCCAGGGTGGTAACTGTGTGGTGCCAGAGTGATGCCTGTGTTGTGCCTGGGTGGTGCATCGGTGCACCCAGGGAGGTGCCTGTGTGGCACCTGTGTTGTGCCTGTGTGGTGCCTGTGTGGAGCCTGTGAGGTGCCAGGGTGGTAACTGTGTGGGGCCAGGGTGGTGCCTGTGTTGTGCCTGGTTGTGTATCGGTGCGGCCAGGGAGGTGCCTGAGTGGTGCCAGTGTGGTGCAAGGGTGGCACCTTTGTGGTGTCTGTATGCTGCCAGGCTGGTGTCTGAGTGTTGCCTGGGAGGTGCCTGGGTGGTGCCTGGGTGGTGAATTGGAGGTACCTGTGTGGTGCATGGGGGTGCCTGTGTAGTGCCTGGGTAGAGCGTGGGTGGTGCATGTGCGGTGCCTGTGTGGAACCTGGGTGGTGCCTCTGTGGTCCCTATGTGGTGCCTGGGTGGTGTCTGGGTAGAGCCTGGGTGATGTCTGTGTCGTGCCTGGGTAGAGCCTGTGTGGTGCCTGAGTGGTGCCTGGGTGGTGACTGCGTGGTGCCTGCATGGTGCCTCTGTGGTGCCTGCGTGGGGCCTGCATGGTGCCTATGTGGTGTCTGGGTGGTGCCTGTGTGATGCCTGGAAGGAGCCTAGGCGTAGCCTGTGTGGTGCCTGTGTAATGCCTGGGTGGCGCCTGGGTGGTGCCGGGGTGGTGCCTGTATGATGACTGTTTGGTGCCTGGGTGGAACCTGTATGGAGCCTGTGTGGTGCCAGGGTGGTGCCTCTGTGGAGCCTGGGTGGTGGCTGTGTGGTGCCAGGGTGGTGCCTGTGTGGTGCCTGAAAGGTGCCTGAGAGGTGCCAGGTTAGTGCCTGTGTGGAGCGAGGGTGGTGCCTGTGAGGTGCCAGGGGGGTGCCGTGTGCTGCCTAGGTAGTGCCTGTGGGGTGCCTGTGTGGTGCCTGTGGTGCTTGCCTGAGGCCTTTGTGGAGCCTGGGTGGTGCCTGGGTAGCGCCTGGGTGGTGTCTGTGTGGTGCCTGGGTGGTGTCTGTGTGGTGCCTGGTTGGTGTCTCGGTGGAGCCTGGGTTGAGCCTGGGAGGTGTCGGGGAGGACCCTGGGTGGAGCGTGGTTGGTGACTTTGTGATGCCTGGGAGGTGCCTGGGTGGTGCCAGGGTGGTGACTTATTGCTGCTTTTGTGGTGCATTTATAGTGCCTGGGTGGCGCCTGTGATGTTCCTGGGTGGTGCCAGTGTGGTACCTGTGTGGAGCCTGGGTGATGCCAGGGCGGTGTCTGCTTGGAGCAAGGGTGGTGCCTCTGTGGTGCCGGGAGGGTGCCTGTGTGTTGGCTGTGTGGTGCCTGTGTTGTGCCTGGGTGGTGCCTCTGTGGTGGCTGTATGGTGTCAGGGTGGTGCGTGTGTGGAGCCAGTGTGGTGCCTGTGAGGCGCCTGTGTGGTGCATGTGTGAAGCCTGGGGGGTGCCTGAGTGGTGCCAGGGTAGAGCCTGCGTGGTGGCTGGGTGGTGCCTGGATGGTGCCACGGGGGAGCCGTGGCACCATCCGTGGCACTGGCCGTCCTGGAACCGCCAATAACACAATAGTCGCCTTCTTGGCACCGCCAGTGACACACTACTAACGGTCCTGGCACCGCCAGTGACACACTACTAACGGTCCTGGCACCGCCAGTGACACACTAGTGACCGTCCTTGCACCGCCAGTGACTCGATGGTGACCGTCCTGGCACCGCCAGTGACTCAATGGTGACCGTCCTGGCACCGCCAGTGACTCAATGGTGACCCTCCTGGCACCTCCAGTGACTCAATGGTGACCGTCTTGGCACCTCCAGTGACTCAATGGTGACCGTCCTGGCACCGCCAGTGACTCAATGGTGACCCTCCTGGCACCTCCAGTGACTCAATGGTGACCGTCTTGGCACCTCCAGTGACTCAATGGTGACCGTCCTGGCACCGCCAGTGACTCACTAGTAACCGTCCTCTCACCGCCTATGACACTAGTGGCAGTCTTGGGAACGAATGTGACACACTAGTGGGTGTCCTGGCAACGCGAGTGACCCACTACTGACCTTCCTGGCACCCCCAGTGACACGCTAGTTGCCGTCCTGACACCTCCAGTGACACAATAGCGGCAGTCCTGGTACGGCCAGTGACACTAGTGACCGTTCTGGCGCTAGTGACCGTCCTTGTGCCTGGGTGGTGCCTGGGTTGAACCTGGGTGGTGCCTGGGTTGAACCTGGGTGGTGCCTGGGTAGTGTCTGCGTGGTGCATTTGTGGTGCCTGGATGGAGCCTGGGTGGTGCCTCCGTGGAACCTTGGTGGAGCCTGTGTGGTGCTACTGTGGTGTCTGCGTGGTGACTCTGTGGTGCCTGAGTTTAGCCTGTGTGGTGCCTGTGTGGTGCCTGGGTGGTTCCTCTGTAGTGCCTGTGTTTTACCTGGGAATGCCTAGGTAGTGCCTGGGTGGTGCCTGTGTGGTGCCGTTTGGGGGCCTGTGTGGAGCCTGTGTGTTGGTTTTGTGGTGCCTTCGAGGTGCCTGGGTGGTGCCTGTTTGGCGCCTGTGTGGTGCCTGTGTTGAGCCTGGGTGGTGCCTTGGTTATGCCTGGGTAATGCATCTTCAGTGCCTGAGTGTTGGTTGTGTTGTGCCTTAGTGGTGCCTGGTAGGTGCCTGGATGGTGCCTGTGTGGTGCGTATATGGTGCGTGGGTGGTGCCTCTGTGGTGCCTGAGTGTTTTGTGTGGTGGATTAGTGGTGCCTGGTAGGTGCCTGAATGGTGCCTGTTTGGTGCCTACGTTGTGCCTGAGTGGTGCCTGTTTGGTGCCTCTCTGGAGATTGTATGGTGTCTGTGTGGTGCCTGGGTGGTGCCTGTATGGTCTCTGGGTGGTGCCTGGGTGGTACCTGGGTGGAGCCTTGGTAGTGCCTGGGTGGTGCCTAGGTGGTGCCTGGGTGGTACCTGGGTGGTACCTGGGTGGAGCCTTGGTAGTGCCTGGGTGGTGCCTAGGTGGTGCCTGGGTGGTACCTGGGTGGAGCCTTGGTGGTGCCTGTTTGGTGCCTGGGTGATGCCTGGGAGGAGCCTGGGTGATGCCTGGGTGGAGCCTCTCCCGGGATAAGAGAAGGAAGCCCAGGGATGGATAAGGGACGCTAGAGAGGGGTACGCAGAGTGGTCTCATTACTAAGGGAGAGAGAGAGAGAAATAGAGAAAGTGGGCAAGAAAGATGAGAGGGAAGAAGACTGGTGAGAGGGAAGGAGACTGGTAAGAGGGAAGGAGACTGGTGAGAGGGAAGGAGACTGGTGAGAGGGAAGGAGACTGATGAGAGGGAAGGAGACTGGTGAGAGGGAAGGAGACTGGTAAGAGGGAAGGAGACTGGTGAGAGGGAAGGAGACTGGTGAGAGAGAAGAAGACTGGTGAGAGGGAAGGAGACTGATGAGAGGGAAGGAGACTGGTGAGAGGGAAGGAGACTGATGAGAAGGAAGGAGACTGGTGAGAGGGAAGGAGACTGGTGAGGGAAGAGACTGGTGAGAGGGAAGGAGACTGGTGAAGAGAGAGAACTGGTGAGAGGGAAGGAGACTGATGGAGGGAAGGAGACTGGTGAGAGGGAAGGAGACTGATGAGAGGGAAGGAGACTGGTGAGAGGGAAGGAGACTGGTGAGAGGGAAGGAGACTGGTGAGAGGGAAGGAGACTGGTGAGAGGGAAGGAGACTGGTGAGAGGAAAGGAGACTGGTGAGAGGGAAAGGAGACTGGTGAGAGGGAAGGAGACTGGTGAGAGGGAAGGAGACTGGTGAGAGGAAGAGACTGGTGAGAGGGAAGGAGGACTGATGAGAGGAAGGAGACTGGTGAGAGGGAAGGAGACTGGTGAGAGGAAGGAGACTGGTGAGAGGGAAGGAGACTGGTGAGAGGGAAGGAGACTGGTGAGAGGGAAGGAGACTGGTGAGAGGGAAGGAGACTGGTGAGAGGAAAGGAGACTGGTGAGAGGGAAGGAGACTGGTGAGAGGGAAGGAGACTGGTGAGAGGGAAGGAGACTGGTGAGAGGAAGGAGACTGGTGAGAGGAAAGGAGACTGGTGAGAGGAAGGAGACTGGTGAGAGGGAAGGAGACTGGTGAGAGGGAAAGAGACTGGTGAGAGGGAAGGAGACTGGTGAGAGGGAAGGAGACTGGTGAGAGGAAAGGAGACTGGTGAGAGGGAAGGAGACTGGTGAGAGGGAAGGAGACTGGTGAGAGGGAAGGAGACTGGTGAGGGAAAGGAGACTGGTGAGAGGAAGGAGACTGGTGAGAGGGAAGGAGACTGGTGAGAGGGAAGGAGGACTGGTGAGAGGGAAGGAGACTGGTGAGAGGAAGGAGACTGGTGAGAGGGAAGGAGACTGTGAGAGGGAAGGGAGAACTGGTGAGAGGGAAGAGAGACTGGTGAGAGGGAAGGAGACTAATGAGAGGAAGGAGACTGAGTGAGAGGGAAGGAGACTAGTGAGAGGGAAGGAGACTAGTGAGAGGGAAGGAGACTAGGTGAGAGGGAAAGGAGACTGTGAGAGGGAAGGAGACTGGTGAGAGGGAAGGAGACTGTGAGAGGGAAGGAGACTAGTGAGAGGGAAGGAGACTAGTGAGAGGGAGGAGACTAGTGAGAGGGGAAGGAGACATGAGTGAGGGGAAAGAGACTGGTGAGAGGGAAGGAGACTAGTGAGAGGGCAGGAGACCAGTGAGAGGGAAGGAGACTGGTGAGAGGGAAGGAGACTAGTGACAGGGAAGGAAACTAGTGAGAGGGAAGGAGACTAATGAGAGGGAAGGAAACTAATGAGAGGGAAGGAGACTAGTGAGAGGGAAGGAGACTAGTGAGAGGGAAGGAGACTAGTGAGAGGGAAGGAGACTAGTGAGAGAGGAAGGAGACTAGATGGAAGGAAGGAGACTATTGAGAGGGAGAGGAGTGAGAGGGAAGACCAGTGAGAGGGGAGGAGACCAGTGAGAGGGGAGGAGACCAGTGAGAGGGGAGGAGACCAGTGAGAGGGGAGGAGACCAGTGAGAGGGGAGGAGACCAGTGAGAGGGGAGGAGACCAGTGAGAGGGGAGGAGACCAGTGAGAGGGGAGGAGACCAGTGAGAGGGGAGGACGATCACCAGTGTTTCAAGACTGTTCAAACCTTTGTACTCACACGGTGTGTGTGTGTGTGTGTGTGTGTGTGTGTAAGTAGGTCTCCTCCACATTTACAATATCTTCAGCTTTAGTGTATCCAGGATGCTAAGCGATAGAACTAAGTATTGTTGTAGTGTAAGAGACGTCAGAGAGATATCTCCCCTCTCTCTCTTTCCTCACTCTCTCTCCTCACTCCCTCTCCTCACTCCCTCTCCTCACTCCCTCTCCTCACTCCCTCTCCTCACTCTCTCCAGCAACTCGGGTGTTCCCCTCACTCTCCTTGCAATGCTCTCCCCTCAACCAGTAAGCTTCCCTCTACTCATTTACTGAGTTTTGCATAAACTTACACATTGTTCCAGCCGGGCTGTGGTTCATACGTCGGTTTGCATGCTGCCAGCAGCAACAGCCTGGTTGATCAGCCTCTCATACACTACAAGACCTGGTCACAGACCGGGCCGCGGGGGGGGGGGCGCTGACCCCTGGAACACCCTCCAGGTATACTCCAGGTATTATACCATTAATTTCTTTATCACTATTATTCTGCTTCATAAATTCGATACAGTAATTCTGGAGAGAAATATTTTCTTTATTACAGATTATGTCTTAAGTTACCTTATTATATTTTCTTTTGTTATTACGATTATTTTCGTGAATATTTTGTGATGATTCTTATGCAAGTGGATCACTTTAGCCATTCACCTTGCAACTACCTACACTTACAACTACTTACACTTGTGTAAGTCTTAATTAGCCTTGTTTTCCAGTGTGTAACGTTTAGTCTCATCTGTTGTGTTTACATTCGCCACATCGTACCAGTCATTAATTAGTGGTTTTCTTTTGTGCCTGTTAATCTTTTATTACGCGTGAATTGCGTTATTTTGTACCTCAGTATGGCATACAATTGTGTTTTTGTGTTGTATAAACCTTGGTAATATATACCGACAAACTGGTTTAGAAAACACGTGAGCACAAATATGGGGCGTCTACACCATCCCCTGTGGACACTGTTCTTAGAAATATGTAGGGGAGACTAGGCAGAAATCTTTCAGTCCGCCTCAACGAACATAGAAACGCCAGCAACAGAGACGACTTGAGATACGACTGTGTCCTCTTCAGGGACTCCACGGGACGACTTAAGGTACGACTGTGTCCTCAGGGACTCCACGGAACGACTTAGGGTACGCCTGTGTCCTCAGGAACTCCATGGAACGACTTAAGGTACGCCTGTGTCCTCAGGGACTCCACGGGACGACTTAAGGTGCGCCTGTGTCCTCAGGGACTCAACGGACGACTTAAGGTACGCCTGTGTCCTCAGGGACTCCACGGGACGACTTAAGGTACGCCTGTGTCCTCAGGGACTCCACGGGACGACTTAAGGTACGCCTGTGTCCTCAGGGACTCCACGGGACATTTGATGAAATGAGACGAGGCAGAGATGTACCTCACAGAACAAGATCTTAGAGGGGGATGATTGTCTGGAAGCGTCGCTAATCACCGTCAACGACACCATACTGGAAACTTCAAAATTTAAAAAAAAAAAAAAACATTAACATGATACTCAACCAGGCATCGACTGATGCCTGTTTGAGTATCGACAGATGAAGCTACTGTGTGGCATAAGTGTCTCAATTCTTCAACTTGTCGGTTTTCAAAACCATTCATCACACCACCTACCTAACAACACAGAAGTCACGTGATCCCATTGTTCACCTGTCCTCAACCCAGTATGGCATTTTTCAGGTCACCATATATAACACACTTCACTCTACCCCTATATATGTCTTTCAACTTCTGTATGCTAGAAGTGATCAATATGTCCTAGTGTTTACTGGTGTGTTTTTCTAAAATTTGCGTTGTATTAGTACTATATATGTCATACCTTGCATGCTCTTAAACTCGGAGACGACCCACTAATGGCGCTCTTGTCTCTTGTCACTCAGATTATTGGTAATATACTGCTTTCTTTAGGGAATCACTGATGGCATGCATCTAAAACTGCCTGGATTTCTTACACTATTTCTGCAACATTGCAGTCTCCTGATGTGTTGATTGCAACACGAAAGGCCCAGAGCTATTCAACTTCCCCTATGCTTATTTTATCGCTCGTTTGCGATTATTGTATTCCTGCTAAAACCTTGGGTAGCTTCAAATTTAGACCATATAAATACATGGGTGAGAGGCAGATGGATATGAGTTGGAATTACACATTAGTTAATAGGGTTATAAGAGCTTATTCCTTGGGCAGCATTGAAATGGGCTGGGCAGATATTTGTTTTTGTTACTGTGTTTAGGTTTGAGAAAAACCTGCCTAGTATGGACCAGTTTTTAAGTAAATAATACTACGATTAACCGGAGATCAGGTCTTTATTCCACAACTAGTTGTTTTACCATTGTCGTAATAGGGTAAGGCAATGCCTAGTACCACAGGAGTATTTCAGTTGTCACTTGCCACTGGTCACTGGCTTGCGGCAAGTGAAAATTCAAACACTTCTGTGGTACTAGGCTTTGTCTTACCCTTTTACGCCAATGGTAAAACTGGGGCAAGAAATAATATCCAACACTAGTTACGCAATAAAAAAAAGACCTGATCTCCGGTTAATCGCAGTAATGTTATTTGCTTAAAAACCACTTGTTTGTGTCACATTGGGACGACCTGAGGTGCGTGGCCGAGCAATGTAACCCGCTTCTCTCCAGAATTCTAAAGTTATTCCTCGGTATGCTTTCCATGTTCCTAGGTAAGGAAATTCTGTGTTGTTAACTGGGAGAGGAGCCAGAGGTATCTACATCGTCCTCACTCTCTGGACATCATCTGGACTAGCAACACTCTCCTAGTTCCCTGCGCCTTTAGTTACCCCTTATCCTCGTTGCCTTCTGTACCCTCAGCCAGTACGCTTCTGTGTATTCACTGAGGAGGAGCGTGTTGGGGAGGGGGAGGGAGTGTTGGGGAGGGCCAGGGAAGGGAGTGTTGGGGAGGGCCAGGGAAGGGAGTGTCAGGAGGAAAGACACTTGGCATCGTAAATTAGCCAAGTGAAAGGTAAAGTATCAGTGTTTTGCCAAGCAACATCGGCGGCCATGATGCTGGGAGAGGTGTATGTTGCCTCATACTGGTGTATGTTGCCTCATACTGGTGAATGTTGTCTCATACTGGTCTATGTTGCCTCATACTGGTGTATGTTGCCTCATACTGGTGTATGTTGTCTCATACTGGTGTATGTTGCCTCATACTGGTGTATGTTGCCTCATACTGGTGTATGTTGCCTCATACTGGTGTATGTTGCCTCATACTGGTGTATGTTGTCTCATACTGGTGTATGTTGCCTCATACTGGTGAATGTTGCCTCATACTGGTGTATGTTGCCTCATACTGGTGAATGTTGCCTCATACTGGTGTATGTTGCCTCATACTGGTGTATGTTGCCTCATACTGGTGTATGTTGCCTCATACTGGTGTATGTTGCCTTATACTGGTGTATGTTGCCTCATACTGGTGTATGCTGCCTCATACTGGTGTATGCTGCCTCATACTGGTGTATGTTGCCTCATACTGGTGTATGTTGCATTATACTGGTGTATGTTGCCTCATACTGGTGTATGTTGCCTCATACTGGTGTATGTTGGCTCATACTGGTGTATGTTGGCTCATATTGGTGTATGTTGCCTCATTCTGGTGTATGTTGCCTCATACTGGTGTATGTTGCCTCATACTGGTGTATGTTGGCTCATACTGGTGTATGTTGCCTCATACTGGTGTATGTTGCCCCATACTGGTGTATGTTGCCTCATACTGGTGTATGCTGCCTCATACTGGTGTATGTTGCCTCATACTGGTGTATGTTGCCTCATACTGGTGAATGTTGCCTCATACTGGTGTATGTTGCCTCATACTGGTGAATGTTGCCTCATACTGGTGAATGTTGCCTCATACTGGTGTATGTTGCCTCATACTGGTGAATGTTGCCTCATACTGGTGTATGTTGCCTCATACTGGTGTATGTTGCCTCATACTGGTGTATGTTGCCTCATACTGTGTATGTTGTCTCATAATGGTGTATGTTGCCTCATACTGGTGTATGTCACCTCATACTGGTGTATGTTGCCTCATACTGATGTATGTTGCCTCATACTGGTGTATTTTGCCTCATACTGGTGTATGTTGCCTCATACTGGTGTATGTTGCCTTATACTGGTGTATGCTGCCTCATACTGGTGTATGCTGCCTCATACTGGTGTATGTTGCCTCATACTGGTGTATGTTGCCTCATGCTGGTGAATGTTGCCTCATACTGGTGTATGTTGCCTCATACTGGTGAATGTTGCCTCATTCTGGTGAATGTTGCCTCATACTGGTGTATGTTGCCTCATACTGGTGAATGTTGCCTCATACTGGTGTATGTTGCCTCATACTGGTGTATGTTGCCTCATACTGGTGTATGTTGCCTCATACTGGTGTATGTTGCCTCACACAGCTGACTTCGCCAGAGAGAACGCTGACTTCGCCAGAGAGAACGCTGACTTCGCCAGAGAGAACGCTGACTTCGCCAGAGAGAACGCTGACTTCGTCTTCAGGGCTGCTGACTGACCTCACTGTTCTGTCACGGTCAGCAGATAGAACCTGAACCCGTTTGATGTTTGTTCTGACGGTATGTCAGCGAGTAATTAACTGTGTCCAGGGTAAGAGGCGCCATGACTCTGTGGTAACCTGATAGCTGTGGGTTTTAGAGAGAGAGAGAGAGAGAGAGAGAGAGAAAGAAACAATTAGCAGTACTTACCAAGTTTAGTGTTCCCCCAAAATTCAGATTCTCTGATTTCAACGCTCTCTCTCTCTCTCTCTCTCTCTCTCTCTCTCTCTCTCTCTCTCTCTCTCTCTCTCTCTCTCTCTCTCTCTCTCTCTCTCTCTCTCTCTCTCCCAGTACGAACAAGGCGGAGATGTAGCAACAGGTGTAACAGATGTTTGGTCTCCTCGGTCATCCTGTCACTGACAGCATCTCAGCCTCCTGCTATCAAACATTCTCTCGTTTAACGAGCGAGAAATTACCTGCTCGTTAAATGCCTCTAATTTATTATCGTTTTTCCACTCAAAATGAATCGTTTTACCAGCCAGAAACTGGCTGGTAAAACGAATAGGTAAAATTTGCTATTTTGGCTTAAATGGCAACGCTCTTCTTGCCGAATAAGACAATCGAAAATTTGTATATGCAATAATTTCGCAAATATCATTCTGAACCTAACGAAAAAAAATATATTTCATTGTGCTTGTTTAGTATTAAATTATTGTAATAATAATAATTATTGTTATAATAAGGTCAGGTAAATTTTCTAAGGTTCTTTGGGTACAAAATTATTTTTACGATAACATAAATGAAAAAAAAATATATCTTTAAACGTATAAGGGAAAATTTTAGAAACGACTTTATTTTAAATGAGTTCTTGTTAATTGACCAGTTTTACCTATTCGGCACCACACACACACACACACACACAATTATATATATATATATATATATATATATATATATATATATATATATATATATATATATATATATATATATATATATATATATATAAAGGAGCTCTGCAGGTCTGCTTGGTTGTGTCCACTTTAATTAAAGTAGCGCAGATTTTTACCCTCGTTCGCTTAATTTCATCCACTTTAAGGGAACAGCGGCAGAATTCTAAACGCCAGTGGTTTTGAGAAGTTTTTGGCGCGAACCTCTGGCCAATGGCAGATCGCAGTTTGATTTCGGCGCGAACCTCTGGCCAATGGCAGAGCTCAGTTTGATTTTGGCGCAAACCTCTGGCCAATGGCAGAGCGCAGTTTGATTTCGGCGCGAACCTCTGGTCAATGGCAGAGCGCAGTTTGATTTTGGCGCAAACCTCTGGCCAATGGCAGAGCGCCCTTTGATTATGGCTGGATATTCTTGCCAGTATCAGTGTTTCGCTCAATGTTAGTGGGATCTTCTGGCCAATAACAATGTTTCACTCAACTAATAATATTTATCAGACTTTCTTTGATAAAAATAATTTGACGATTGTAGACTGTATACTGTTAGTTCCTGATTGACAAGACTGTGGTGGTGCGTTCCTTTGACTGTGGCCGGCGGACACCAACAGCCTGATCAATCAGGCCAGCAACCAAGGTTCGGCGATAACCCAAGCAACCAATGACGTGGTTCATCGTCTTTAAGCGGAAAAGCATTTCAACCAATAGCATTTCCCAGCGTTTTGGCGAGAACCCAAGGAACCTATGGGGTCGCTTCTCCTTTTTGCCTGATAAATATTTCGACCAATAGCATTTCTCCGCTTCTGGTGCGTACCCAAGCAACCAATGGCGTCGCTCCCAGATTTTTAACGGGAAAGCATTTCAACCAATAGAATTTCCAAGCGTTTTGGCGCGAGACCAAGAAATCAAAGGCTTCGCTCGTCTGAGTTTTAGCGGGAAAACATATCAATGGCATTTATTTAAAGTTTGTCTCCACTCTGCCTTTCACAATTACGCAAATCTAAAAAGAGTGAAGAAAACGGGTGAGGAAAGAAATGAATAATGATTAAAGCCTGTTGGTAGATAATTTAAAGTTAAATATCATTAACAAGAATGACACATTGTGTCCAGGTGCGCTGCATGACCCTTGTGGGTTTAGCGATTTTTTATAATAATAATAATAATAATAATAATGCTGTGTCCAGATGTAAACATTGTCTCTACGTACTTGTTACTGTGTGTATTGTTTGTATTGAAAGAGAGAGTGACAGAAAGACAGGCGGACAGAGACAGACACAGAGACGGACAAAGAAGTAAAGACAGAGACAGAGAGTGAAAGAGGGAGAGGAAGAAAGACGGACAGTTATAATGACAAAAAGAGAAAGGGAGAGAGAGAAAGAGAATTGCAAGAATTACTGGCTACACCTCATGGATGAGAAGAGACAAGCAAGGGCAAGGAGGAGGAGGTGTTGCTGTGTGCTTTTCTAAAAGTGAACATGCTCAGACCATTGATGTTGCCATCCCTGCATACCTAGAAATGATGTTCTTCAAGCTATGCATAAACACTAGTATCTGTGTACTAGCATGTACAATGTACAGACCTCAGTGGCAACATGCAGATTCCATCAACTTCCTGATGGAAAATGTCAAATATCAACATATAATTGTTGTTGACCTCAACCATCTTATACAGAGGGACTTTGACGACCTTCCTGCAGTGTTTGACATGAGAAACTTTGTTGATTTCTCTACTCACATTTCTGGCTCCTCCCTTGATCCAGTAGTGAGTGATCTGTCAGAAGGTATAGTCACTTGTCAACTCCTCAGTTATGTTGGATCATCTGACCACAAGACTGTCTTTACGACACTGAAAATCCCAACAGAACGAGGAAAGGAGTCCACATGCACAACCTGGTTGTGGGAAAGAGGCAACTGGCCAGCCCTTTGCTCTGAGTTCGCCACCACCGATTGGAATGTTCTTCTCCAAGGTGATGTTGACAACCAAGTGAATGCCTTCACTGGACACATCCTTAATCTACAACAAAACACACCCCTCACTGGCAGTATGTGACGAAGCCTACAGATCAACCTTGTACCAAGTATAAGGTCTTTGAGGCATCCCACTGTCTATAACAGCAACCTACACAGGAAGCCTGTAGGCATATGAGATAAATCCAAATTGGGCCATCTTTAAATGGGAAGCTGACACAAAAAGAAAGCTGGCACCAGGTAGTGAACTCCAAAACCTGGTGGTCCCTGGTCAAGGACCGACAAGGTTATTCACCTAATTTACTTATTACAATTCTAAATAGACAGGATGGGACCATCTCTACTAGCAGTCAGGAGAAAGTTGACATCTTTGCCGAACACTTTGCTGCCATGATGCAAGTTCCTGATCCAGCAATAACTGTGTCAAAGTTGTCAGCGGTGACAATAAGGAAGGTGTATTTTCTTCTTAAACTGCTTGACCAAGAAAAGGCTGTGGGCGCAGATAAGTTGAGCCGAAGATTGCTGATAAGATGTGTAGACCAGCTAGCATCACTCCTAACTCGTATTTATTACCACTGCCTAGCACAGTGTAAATGGTCTTCTCTGTGGAAAGAGGCAAATGTAGTCCCTGATTACAAAAAGAAGGCATAGAATTAGGGGGGGATATGATCGAGGTGTATAAATGGAAAACAGGAATAAATAAAGGGGATGTAAATAGCGTGCTGAAAATTTCCAGCCAAGACAGGACTCGCAGCAATGGTTTCAAGTTGGAAAAATTCAGATTCAGGAAGGATATAGGAAAGCACTGGTTTGGTAATAGAGTTGTGGATGAGTGGAACAAGCTCCCGAGTATAGTTATAGAGGCTAAAACATTGTGTAGTTTTAAAAATAGGTTAGATAAATACATGAGTGGGTGTGAGTTGGACCTGACTAGCTTGTGCTGCTGGGTCTGGTGCCGTGCTCCATCCTTGAGTGGAGGTGACCAGACTGGGTGGGTCATTGGGCTAATCCGGGGGAAGGGTTCATTGGTCTAATCCGGGGGGGACATGGACCTGCTCCGCATGGGTCAGTAGGCATGTTGCAGTGTTCCTTCTTTCTTATATTCTTATGTTCTTAAATTAGCAACAACAGACCAGTGTCACTCCTGTCAATCACCGTGAAGATTCTTGAGATAATCTCACTGCAGATGACAGCCTTTCGACTACCACTCACTTCTTTGTGACCGTCATATGACTTTAGAAAAGGTTACTCTGCTGCTGATCTGTTGTTAAACCTCTCCACTAAGTGGCACCAGTCACTGGATGAATCCAAAGTCAGCTGTGTGGTAGCACTAGACTTTACAAGTCCTTTCGACCGAGTGGTGACGTGTACTTAGCTCTGTGAAAACCTGTTTGCGCTCTCTCTATGAATTGAAGCAAGATGCCCTCCATCGAGCAACTTTACCAACAGCTTAAGGAAGAATTGAGGATGGCGAAGATGGAAATTCGGCGACTGACCGAGGAAAACAAGAAGATTCGTAGTAGTCCTCCTGTTTTGAGTCCTCAGGTCAAGAAGGGAAACTGGTCAGTGGCTGGACAGCAGGGAACGAAGTTGACGATCAAGAAGACGAATGGAAAGGTAGAAACGATGAAGAAGAAAGAGACTGCCGTGGAAACTGTTGTGGAAACATCTAATACATTCTCAGTGCTACCCGACGAATGTGAGTCGACTACTGGGAACGTCACGACGAACGACATCAAGGAAGGTAAGAATATTGTTGTTGTTGGGGATAGCCAAGTTAGGTATATGGATAGGGCGTTGTGCTTGAAGGACAGGAGTAGGAGACAGAGAGTTTGCTTTCCTGGGGCTGGGATGGAGGATATTGTTAGCCGTCTGGATGACATCATGAGAGGTAATGGAAGCAATCCTATTATCTGTCTCAGTGCTGGAGGCAACGATGTTGGCAGACGTAGGAGTGAAGACCTGATTAGCAGGTATAGGTCAGCAATAGAAATAATTAGGAGTAAGGGTGGGAACCCTGTCATATGTGGTATTTTGCCAAGGAGACGAGTTGGAAATGAATGGTTGTCCAGGGCAATTGGTGTCAATTGCTGGCTGGACAAATACTGTAAGGAAAATGCGGTAACATTCGTTGACAACTGGGACCTCTTCTATGGCAGAAGTGACATGTATGCCAGGGATGGGGTTCACTTATCTAGGTCTGGGTGGTAGCACTGGCAACTGCAGTGGAGGGAGCTGTTAGGACTTTAAACTAGGAATAGTTAGTGGTATGGGTTTTGGCAGGGAAACAGTGAAGTCCCAGTGTAGTAATATTACGAGTTCTAGGGGAACTAGTAATAAGCAGAACGAGGTAGATATTGAAAAGCCAGTGACTTTGGGTGATAAGGACAGTAATAGGTTTAGTAGAAAAACAGAAATGAGCAGGAAGGGTAAAGAGAAAGGAGAGTCTTTCAATGTTTATTATGCTAATTGCCGTAGTGCTAGGAATAAGATGGACGAGTTGAGATTAGTTGCTAGTGTAGGTAACATTGATGTATTTGCCTTAACTGAGACGTGGTTTAATTCAAAAAGTCGGGACATGCCTGTGGAATGTCATATTCAGGGTTTTAAATTGTTCCAAGTAGATAGAAGTATCGGGAAGGGGGGTGGGGTGGCATTGTATGTCCGAGATCGCTTGAACTGTTGCATAAAAACGGGTATTAAGTCTAAAGTAACACATACAGAGTCTGGATAGAATTTTCAGAGGGGCATGAAAAACTGATTTCAGGAGTGATATACCGTCCCCCAAACTTAGATAGGGACCAAGGGAGACTACTATGGGAGGAAAATGTTAAGGCCACAAGGCACGATAATGTAGTAATTCTAGGAGGCTTTAACTTTAGTCATAGTGATTGGAATTTCTTGACTGGGAATTTAGAATCATACGACTTCTTAGAAGTAGTTCAGGATTGTTTTTTGAAGCAGTTTGTGACAGAACCTACAAGGGGAAATAACCTGCTTGACTTAGTTATGGCAAACAATGAATCCCTTGTTAATAATTTAGAAATTTCAGAGGAACTGGGTGCTAGCGACCACAAATCAATTTCATTTAGCATTGAATGGAAGTATGATAGTAGCGATAACTCAGTAACAGTCCCAGATTTTCGCTTAGCAGATTACGATGGGCTTAGAGAACACTTATCATCTGTTGACTGGGGTAACGAAGTGAGCTATCAATATGACAGTTTTCTGAACACTATACATGCTGCTCAAAGAACGTTTATCCCATATAAAGAAATTAGATCAAATAGAAATGACCCAAAATGGATGAATAATAGGCTCAAATATCTACTAGGGCATAAGAAAGGAATTTATAGGCGTATCAGAAGAGGTGAGGGTCATCTTATGAATCAGTATATTGACATTAAAAGGGACATTAAAAAGGGGATAAGAAAAGCTAAAAGGGACTATGAAATTAAAGTTGCTAGGGATTCTAAAACTAACCCAAAAAGTTTTTTCCAGGTCTATAGAACAAAAGTTAGAGATAAGATAGGTCCCCTTAAAAATAGCTATGGGCACCTTACTGACAAAGAGAATGAAATGTGCTCGATTTTTAATAATTATTTTCTCTCAGTTTTTACACAGGAAGACACTAACAATATTCCAGTAATTAATTTTTATAGTGGGCTAGAAGATAAATTATGTAACATCACAGTCACTAGTGAAATGGTTGTGAAGCAGATAGATAGACTGAAGCAAAATAAGTCGCCGGGTCCTGATGAGGTTTTTTCAAGGGTTCTTAAGGAATGCAAAATGGAATTCTGTGAACCATTAACTAATATTTTTAATTTATCTCTTCAAACAGGTGTAGTGTCTGATATGTGGAAGATGGCTAATGCAATTCCTATTTTTAAAACAGGGGACAAGTCGTTACCCTCAAATTACCGCCCAATAAGCCTGACCTCAATTGTAGGCAAATTACTAGTCAATTATAGCTGAGATTATAAGAAGCCATCTCGATAAGCATAGCTTGATTAATGATACTCAGCATGGATTCACAAGAGGCCAGTCTTGTCTAACTAATTTATTAACTTTCTTCAGTAAAGCTTTTGAGGCTGTTGACCACGATACAGAATTTGATATTATTTACTTAGATTTTAGTAAGGCTTTTGATAGAGTTCCGCACCATAGACTGTTAAAGAAAGTGGCAGCTCATGGCATTGGGGGAAAAGTGCTCTCGTGGATCGAGTCATGGCTCACTGACAGGAAGCAGAGAGTGTCCATAAATGGGGTTAAATCCGAGTGGGGATCTGTAACAAGTGGCGTTCCACAGGGATCAATCTTGGGCCCGTTGTTGTTTATAATATATATGAATGATCTTGATGAGGAAATTACTAGTGATATGAGCAAATTCGCCGATGACACAAAGATAGGTAGGATAATTGATTCAAACGTAGATGTTATGGAACTTCAGGAGGATTTAAACAAACTCTATTCTTGGTCAGAAAAGTGGCAGATGCAGTTCAATGTAGATAAATGCAAGGTTCTGAAGCTTGGGAGTGCCCATAACCCTAGTACTTATAAACACATATGCAGTATAATGTGATCCTTTATTGACTACGTTTCGCCCACACAGTGAGCTTTTTCAAGTCACTAACAGATCTACCTGGGGTGGAAGGGACGCGAGTATTTATAGTCAGGTTCAGAATGCTGAGGTCAGGTGGAGAATGCTGCATCTGATGATGTACCGAGTGGGGTTATAGAGTCTAAAATCTTGGGTAGCTTGGAAAGGAGATTGGATAAGTTTGTGAGCAGACCTTCTACAGTGTACTTCCATTCCTGTGTTCTTATGTGGGATAGCGATGAAGAAGTTTCTTGGCAAGTGGTTCAGCTATGTTATAGAAGCCACTATTCTGGTTGAAGTTGTCGGATATAGAAATAAGTGATGATTCCAGGATTCTTCGGTATTGAGTGTTGTCTTCTGTGGCGATAAGTCTTGAGTTTCTGTAGTTTATCAAGTGGTTGTGTGAATTACGGTGTTGTACACAGGCATTCCTTGTGTCGTCAGACCTGCTTGCGTACTGGTGTTCTGAAATACGTGTTTGGAGGTCCCTTGATGTTTCGCCCACGTATAATTTGTTGCAGTCATTACAAGGGATTATGTATACCCCTGCAGAGGGTGGAAGCTTGTCCTGTCTATCACTGGTAATGTCCTTGATGGTCGTGGTTGTGGAGGTAGATGCTTGGAATGAGGTATTGGAAAAGATGTTGGAAACGTGTTTGGCAATGGAGTTGGTGGGGAGGACTATGTATCTCTTCTCGGTAGTGTCTTCTCTGGGTGTGTTGAAGATGTTTAATGCCCGTCGTCTGCAGTCTCTGATGAAGTGACGAGGATAGTGGAGTTTAGAAAATACTTGTTCAATTATCGTGCATTCTTCTTCAAGAAACTCATTGCTGCAGATTCTGAGTGCACGCAGGAAGAAGCCTATAATTACACCACGTTTAGTTTTGGTGTCGTGGTGAGAGTAGAAGTGGAGAAGATCGTTTTGGTTGGTGGGTTTTCGATAGACTTTAAAACGAAGTTCGTGGTCAGCTTTGCAGAGCAGAACATCAAGGGAAGGAAGAGTGTTGTCGACTTCTTCTTCAAGTGTGAACTGGATTGAAGGCTCGACCTGGTTGAGCTTGTCTTGGAGAGCTTGAACGTTGAAGCGCCTCTCCTTCCGACAGTATTTAAGTCTCCGCACTGTCGCTTGATCTTCAGATAGTTCCTGACTACGGAACTGAACTTCTCCAGGCCGAGGGACTGACAACCTCAAATTCTACGACTTCAAGGGTGATGGACTGATTACATCGTCTTCACATCTCTACTGTTCCTGCCTACTTTCTGTATTCGACAGAAGAAGCCTACTGTGTAGGCAAAACGTTTCGGAATAAAGTTGCCTAACTGTTGCCTATGTGTCTTACCTACCAACCTGTCGGTATTGTATACCATTTTGATGTTCATCTTGTCAGACACTGCAACACATGGCCTCTTGGTACAGAAAACGCCTTAGACAACCCTTCCAAGTGAGAACTGTTGGATCTGAGAGGGACCTGACCTCTCAGTGGCTACATTCTCACTACTACTACTACTACTACTCTGCACCTCTCCTTCCGACAGTATTTAAGTCTCCGCACTGTCGCTTTATCTTCAGATAGTTCCTGACTATGGAACTGAACTTCTCCAGGCCGAGGGACTGACAACCTCAAATTCTACGACTTCAAGGGTGATGGACTGATTACATCGTCTTCACATCTCTACTGTTCCTGCCTACTTTCTGTATTCGACTGAAGAAGCCTACTGTGTAGGCGAAACGTTTCGGAATAAAGTTGCCTAACTGTTGCTTATGTGTCTTACCTACTAACAGCAATGCCTAAGCGTACGTAATAAGGCAAATAGATTACTGGGATTTATATCAAGAAGTGTAAGCAACAGAAGTCCAGAGGTCATACCGCAGCTTTATACATCATTAGTAAGGCCTCACCTAGATTATGCAGCTCAGTTCTGGTCTCCGTATTACAAAATGGACATAAATTCGTTAGAAAACATTCAGCGTAGGATGACTAAATTAATACATAGCATTAGAAATCTTCCTTATGAAGAAAGATTGAAGACTCTTAAGTTACATTCACTTGTTAGACGAAGAATGAGGGGAGACCTGATCGAAGTGTATAAGTGGAAGATAGGTATTAATTTGTAGATGAATTGTTCAGAGAACCGACATGTTGATAAATTACACACATGTGCAACTCTTTGGTATCTTTATTGAGGAAACATTTCGCCACACAGTGGCTTCATCAGTCCATACAAAGGAGAATCTTGAAGAACAGGAGTAGAATGAGGGACTGATTACCTCATTCTACTCCTGTTCTTCAAGATTCTTCTTTGTATGGACTGATGAAGCCACTGTGTGGCGAAACATTTCCTCAATAGAGATACCCAAGAGTTGCACATGTGTCTAATTTATCATAGGTATTAATAAAGGGGATATTAACAAGGTCTTGAGGATATCTCTCCAAGAGAGAACCCGCAGTAATGGATTTAAATTAGATAAGTTGAGATTTAGAAAGGACATAGGAAAGCATTGGTTTGGAAATAGGGTAGTTGATGAGTGGAACAGTCTACCTAGTTGGGTTATTGAGGCTGGGACTTTGGGTAGTTTCAAATTTAGGTTGGATAAGTACATGAGGAGGAGGGGTTGGATTTGAGTGGGACTTTCACATCAGAGCTTATTTCTTGGGTGGCATTGAAAATTGGGTTGGGCAAATGTTTTGTGAGTGGGATGAATTGTAAAGGACCTGCCTAGTATGGGCCAGCAGGCCTCCTGCAGTGTTCCTCCTTTCTTATGTTCTTATGTTCTTATGTAAGGCACCAGGGACTCTTGGAATACCTGCAAGCAATGGGAATTGCAGGCTCTACATTATGTCTCGTCAGTGACTACCTTCATGGTAGATCTCTAAGGGTAGTCTCAACGGGACATAATCAGCAAATGTTCCACAGGGAAGCGTACTGGGACCATTGTTATGGAATATCTACTTCAATGACCTTCATCTCATACCAGAATCCCATGCATATGCAGATGACCGTACTCTGATATAAATTTAACCAAGACAGAAAATATCAACTGCTGTCAGTTACATCAATCGCCAACTTACAGGTATATCAGCCTGGGGTAAACGATGGCTGATAACATTTTCACCTGAGAAAACACAAATGATGATGATCTCTTTACACCATGATGGTCATACTGGAGCAATGGTAAGAAAGACTGGGGCAGAGTTGGTACCCCAGGATGAACATCCACGTTGTAAATCTTACGTACAGCACTTAGACGTATCTCGCATCTGCTCGACAGTAGAGGTTGCAAGATACTGTATGAGGCACATGTACGCTCACATCTTGAGTATGCTCCACTTTCCTGGACTGCCTGCCCTCCATCTCATCTGCGACTCCTTGACAGAGAGAACAGAGCAAGACGTCTCATCTCTAGCCTGGACCCATCCTGGATAGATCTGTCATTTCAGCAGAGCCTTCAACACAGGAGGGATGTGGGTGGCCTTACTGTTATGTACAAGGCCAATATTGTCAAAGTACCACACTTGTCTCCACTTCGAGGACATCGAGAAGTGAGCTTCTACACCACAAGACGGGCAGCCAGCAGCAACTTCACTCTGGCTATAACCTTCTCCAAAACTTCACTTTATCTGAGATCATTTATTCCCAGGATGACTAGAGTCTGGAACATGTTTGTACAACATAATCATATCAACGAAATAGTCAGCTGATCAACTGCTGGCCCACAGATGGCTCCAACTTCAACCTGTTCCATACTTGTATGTTTCATAACAATAAAATGGCTTCCAAATGAGCTGGTGTAGGTAACAGCTCTTAGCTTGTAAATAAAGTTAGAAATCCTTAATATAATCTTGTAAAACAGAAAGGGACAGACACAGAGAAAAAGACAGAGACAGGAGAGAGAGAGAGAGACAGACAGAGAGAGAGAGAGAGAGAGAGAGAGAGAGACAGACAGGTATAGAGATAGAGAGATACACCCCTCCAACACAATCAAGGTAGCAGGGAAGCAAGACAATACACACACCGCCCCTACGATATACAACATACATTACCAATCATACAATGAGGGTGTATGAGGGACAGCAGGGTACCAGCAGGAGGATACCCATCGTCTCCCCCAATACTCTTCTTCCTGCTGCCTACTGAAGTCGGTTACTGTTTGAGTCAACAGATACAAGGAAAAGCAGGTACGAGGAACAGAAGGTACAAGGAAGGGAAGGTACAAGGAACAGAAGGTACAAGGAAGGGAAGGTACAAGGAGCAGCAGGTACAAGGAAGGGAAGGTACAAGGAGCAGCAGGTACAAGGAAGGGAAGGTACAAGGAGCAGCAGGTACAAGGAAGGGAAGGTACAAGGAGCAGCAGGTACAAGGAAGGGAAGGTACAAGGAGCAGCAGGTACAAGGAAGGGAAGGTACAAGGAGCAGCAGGTACAAGGAAGGGAAGGTACAAGGAGCAGCAGGTACAAGGAAGGGAAGGTACAAGGAGCAGCAGGTACAAGGAAGGGAAGGTACAAGGAGCAGCAGGTACAAGGAAGGGAAGGTACAAGGAGCAGCAGGTACAAGGAAGGGAAGGTACAAGGAGCAGCAGGTACAAGGAAGAGCAGGTGACACACCAGAGATTCTCTCTCTCTCTCTCTCTCTCTCTCTCTCTCTCTCTCTCTCTCTCTCTCTCTCTCTCTCTCTCTCTCTCTCTCTCTCTCTCTCTCTCTCAGCATTCCTAGTATATTAACGTATATTTGTAGAGTGATGCATATTTTGTATGATCTGTGTATGATTTGTATGACTCCTGTATATTTTATTTAAGTAAATGGACTGCGTTGTATACTCGTATAAATACTGTAGAGGACTGTGTATGCGTGTGTGTGTGTATATATGTGGGCTTCAGTGTCTCTCTTCAAGTATATATACATTGTACATTGTACCTTGTACATTGTACAAGGTGTACAGACCATAGCTGACATCAATGACATATTACTATATAGAAAGCCAAGGCAAATTAGGCCAGTTTTGTCCCAGGATGCGACCCACACCAGTCGACTAACACCCAGGTACCTATTTTACTGATGGGTGAACAAGGACAGCAGATGTCTTTAAGGAAACACGTCCTAATGTTGTTCAGCCGTACCGGGGGATCGATCCCCGGAACTCACTGTGTGAGCTGAGTCCGCTAGCGATCGAGCTACGGGATACCCGTTTTCTTTCTCGTTTACATACATGAACACTACAAATGTACAATGTACACATATCCACTGTGCACATGTAGTGTATACATATACACTATACAAATGCACTTTGTACACATACACGGTACACATGTGCACTGTATACATGTACACTTATGTATACTCACGGGATAACAATAGTGTGTTTGTGCTTGGCGTTCCTGGCCGCTGTTTGGGATTGCTTGTTTTTTTTTTGTCTTTGTAGTAGAGTGTAAATAACCTCACTGCTGTAAACAATTTACAACTGACATTTTTTTTACAGTGGAGATTACTGCATCGAATGTGTAAATATTTCATAGGAGAGAGAGAGAGAGAGAGAGAGAGAGAGAGAGAGAGAGAGAGAGGGCTAACTATAATAATTCTCTCACCCTTCTCGACTAAGCAACACGAAGATACAATTTTAATTCTAACCATCGACATCCCGATCCATTTTTCACTTAACCTCTTACCAGTGAGATTAATGAATGTTTTGGGAAGGAGAAAGAGGAGGAAGAAGAGGCAGAGGAAGAGAAGAGGAGAAGAGGAAAAAGAAAGAAGGGACTGACCACCTAAAAATTGCCTCACTACTTCTTCCTCGGTCTCCAGAATTTTAATCTTGTCTGTGTTCAACTGATGAAGCCTGCAGAGAAAGTGAAATATTTTGGGCTGTAAAGACATACACACAGGACAGAAGCAGGGGATCTGAGTAAGAGTCTGGGAAGGAAGAGTGGGCAGCAGAGCTCATGAAAAGGAAACAAGAGTGGGGAAGGAGGCTAGAAAGGCTTAGCAATAAAATGGAGGAGAGGATGCCTGCAGAGAAAAAGTGGGAGCTACAAGCCACAGCTGCAGAGGCTAGGATACAAAACTTAGAGGAACTGAAAATTCTGAAACAGTCTCATAAACCAAAGAGCAGAACAGGCATGACATCAAGAACTGTTACATCAGTAACAAACAAGGGGACCAAAGAAAACAGAGGAGCTAAACTATATGCAGAGGCCCTAACAGACCACAATAGAGCCTGGGAAATGTCAAGGAAAGTGACACGCCATTGGGTACAGGGACAACAGAGAGGGGACTGAAGAAAGGGAAGAAGGCAGGTTCCCAGTAGAGGTGTTATAAGACTAGTGAGAGATCCAAGAAATGGTAAGGAAAGCTGCAATTGGGTTAAACTGGATTAAGAGATAAGGAAAATGCAATGGGAGGATGAGACAGAAAGGTCAGTTTTGTTCATGGGCTTCAGGAAGGCAAAGGGAAAAACTTACGAAGCAAGACGACAAGGTATGAACAAAGGGATTGAAAAAAATCATGGAAGCAATAGGAGAGGAAGACATGACCCAGTTGACCAAATTTTGTGAGATTAGGTGGGGTTTGCAAAGAGAAGAAACTGTCCAGTGAAATTCATTTTCAAGTCAGAAAAGGTGTGTAACACGATCCTACAGGAGAAAGCATGACTAAGGGGCTCATCAAATTAGCAGCAAGTGTACCTCGACCATGAGAGAACACAAGAAGACAGAAACTGAGAGAGAAGGTATAAAGTCATAAGGAGCAGGAAAGACAGGGAAGGATGGAGATGGGCAGGAAAACCTAGACTCAGCAAACACAACCTCCTTCAGAACCGCCAACAGGATACCCTCAACCCCAACAACCCAACTGCAACCAAGCAAACTAACCCAAAACAACCCACACTCCATACCCACAGTCCCCACTACCCCACCACAAACTCCACCTCCACAGCAGGCTCCCATAGTATCTTGCCAGGTCTCCCACTCTCCGAACCCCAACATACCCCCCCCCATCACAATATTAGAAAATTTGAAGGTTTGGTACACCAACGCAGATCGAATTACGCATAAATGTGAGAAGTGGCATTAAAGTTTCATGGAGACATCCCCACACATCATAGCACTCACAGAAACAAAACTCATGGGGATGATAACAGATGTGATGTTTCCATCCAGATATCAGATCCTGAGGAAAGATGGACGGAGCAGAGGGGAAGGGTTTACACTGCTCATTAAAACTGGTGAGGATTTGAGGAAATGGAAGGAATGGACAGAATGGCAGAAAGGGACTACATAGGAAAAATTCAGACCAGGGGTCTTAAGGTGGTGATTGCCGTGATATACAACCCACTGCAGAATAACAGGAGGCCAAGAGAGGAATATGATGAGAGCAACAGAGCAATAGTGGACACACAAGCTGAGGTGGCCAGAAGGATTCACATGGGCAGGGCGAAGTTACTAGTTGTGGGTGAATTCAGTCACAAGGAGACTGAGTGGGTAAACCTTGAGCCACATGGGTCCTGAAATATGGAAAGCCAAGATGATGGAGGTAGTTCTGGAAAACCTCATACATCAGCATGTTAAGGACACTACTAGAGAGAGAGGAAAGGATGAACCATCAAGACTGGTTTATCCTCTCCTCTTCTTGAGCAGTTCAGGTACTGAGGACATCACAAACGACAATCCCCTCAAACCTAGTTATATAGTCCTGAGCTTCAAATACATATTAGAGTTACAAGGGAAGCAGCAAGAGTAAGATGGGAGAAGCCAAACTACAAAAAGGGAGTCTACACAGGCATGAGGAATTTCCACCAAGAAGTACAGAGGGAAAGAGAACTGATGGGAAAATCAGTAAACGAAAGGATGGACTACAAGACAACAGAATGCAAGAAAGCAGAGGAGACGTTCGTTCCCAAGGGCAACAGAAATACTGGGATGACCAGAACGAGCCCTTGGTTCACCCAGAGGTATTGAGAGGCAAAAACTAAGTGCTAGAGAATGGAAAAAGTACAGAAGACAAAGGACCCATGAAAATACAGGGATTAGTCAAAGAGTCAGAAACGAATATGCACAGATAAAGAGGGAGGCCCAGCGACAGTACGAAAACGACATAGCATCGAAAGCAAAAGTCAATTCCGAAGCTGTTGTACAGTCACAACAGGAGGTAAACAATGGTCAAGGACCAGGTAATCAGGCTGAGGAAGGAAGGAGAGGAGTGCACAAACAAAAGCAGAGAAGTATATGAAGAGGTCAACATGAAATTTAAAGAATTTACCGTGGAAACAGAAAGGACCCCGGAAAGCCGGAATATTGGGGTACACCAACAAGGGGTACACCAATAGGGGTACACCAATAGGGGTACACCAACAATGCTGGACACAATATACACACAAACGAAGAGGTGATGAATGAGCTGCTAAGTGAACGAGATACCTCAAAGGCGATGGTACCGGACATCTCTCCATGGATCCAGAGAGAGGGAACAGAGACGCTGTGTATATTACTAACAACAATCTTCAACACATCCACTGAAACTGGGCAACTACCTGATATGTGGAAGAGAGCAAATGTAGTCCCAGTTTTTAAGAAAGGTGATAGACACGAGGCATTAAAGAACAGACCAATGTCATTAATGTGTATAGTACGCAAAGTCATGGAGAAGATTATCAGGAGAAGTGGTGAAGCACCTAGAAGCCAGCACGGTTTCAGGGAAGGAAAATCCTATGTCACAAACCTACTGAAGTTTTATGACAAGGTAATGGAAGGAAGACAAGAGAGGGAGAGCAGGTAGATTGTATTTTCATGCAATACAAGAAGGATTTCGAGACAGTTCCATGCAAGAGATTAGTGAAAAAGCTAGAGGAACAGGCGGGTATAACAGGAATGGTACGTGATGAGGTGTCAGAGTGGGTGCCAGTGACGAGCGGGGTTCCACAGAGGTCGGTCCTAGGACCAGTGCCGTTTTTGGTATATGTGAATGACATGACAGAAGGGATAGACTCAAAAGTATCCCTGTTTAAAGACGATGTGAAGTTAAGGAGAATTCAGTAGGACGAGGATCAGGCAGGACTACAAAGGGATCTGGACAGCCTGCAAGCCCGGTTCAGCAACTGGCTCCAGGAATTTAACCCCAGTGAATGCAAAGTCACGAAGATTAAGGAAAGGCAAAGAAGACAGCAGACAGAGTACAAGCCAGGGGGGGCCAAAGACTGCAAACCTCACTCAGTGAAAAGGATCTTGGGGAGAGTATAATACCGAGCACATCTCCTGAAGCGCATATCAACTAAGTAACTGTTGCAGCATATGGGCGCTTGGCAAACCTAAGACATAGTTCAAGACTGTACACTGTGTACGGCAGGTCCATACTGGAGTATACAGCACCATTTTGGAAACCACACCTGGTCAAGCACGTCAAGAAATAATAGAAAGTGAAAAGGCTTGCAACAAGATTAATCCCGGAGCCAAGGGGCATGTTCTACGAGGAAAGGTTAAGGCAAATCGACTACACGACACTGGAGGACAGGTGGGATGGGAGGGACATGAAAACAATATATAACATACTGCGAGGAATTCACAAGGTGGACAAAGACAGGAGGTGCCAGAGATGGGACACAGAAACAAGGGGTCAGAATTGGAAGCTGAAGACTCAGGTGAGTCAGAAATGTCAGGAAGTGGAACAATCTGGAGAGTGATGCAGTGGAGGCAGGATCCATACATAGCTTTAAGAAGAGATATGATAAAACTCGTGGAGCAAGGAGACGGTGGACCTAGTAGTGACCAGTGAAGAGGGGGGCCAGGAGCTATGACTCGATCCCTGCAACCACAAGTAGATAGGTACAAATAGGTAGGTACACACACATGATAGATGTGGTACTGGAAAACCTTGCGCATCAACATGTTAAGGACACTACCAGAGAGAGAGGGGAGGATGAACCAGCAAGACTGGACTTTGTGTTCACCCTGAGCAGTTCAGACATTGAGGACATCACATATGAGAGGCCCTTGAAGCTAGTGATCACATGGTTCTGTGTTTTGAATACATATTAGAGTTACAAGTAGAGAGGGTAACAGGAACTGGATGGTAAAAGCCACACTATAAAAAGGGGGACTACACAGGTAGGAGGAACTTCCTCCAGGAGGTTTAGTGGGACAGAGAAATGGCAGGAAAGTCAGTAAACGA
>NC_069438.1:18967998-18985498 GCF_026875155.1 Cherax quadricarinatus
ATCCGCTCCCTCTCTATGGACCCAAGGGGAGATGTCCGGTCCCATTGCCTTTGAGGTATCGATGTCCCTTAGCAGTTTCTTTACCTCCTCCTCATCTGTATGTATGTCATCCAACACTTGTTGGTATATTCCTTGCTGGTGTCCCCATCGGGTCTGTCCCCTGAGAGTCCTTCCTGTTTCCACTGTAAATACTTCTTTAAATCTCATGTTGAGCTCCTCACATACCTCTTGATCGTTTCTCGTGAGTTCTCCACCTTCTTTCCTCAGCCTTATCACCTGGTCTTTGACTGTTGTCTTCCTCCTAATGTGGCTATATAGCAGTTTCGAGTCAGACTTGACTTTCGATGCTATGCCGTTTTCGTACTGTCGCTGGGCCTCCCTCCTTATCTGTGCATACTCGTTTCTGGCTCTTCTACTAATTTCTTTATTTTCCTGGGTCCTTTTCCTCCTGTACATTTTCCATAATGGTTCTTTCAGACACTTCATATCTCTCCTAGTTCATAGAGGAGAGAAACTAGGAGACTCCTAGTTGTCTTCCTGAAGGAGTTTAGTAACTTCCTTGCTTTAGTTCTCGAGGAAACTAGAAAACTAGGAGACTTCTAGTTGTCTTGAAAAAGACATCTTAAGCTCTAGTTAGTTCCTGATCAACATGGCTAGTGGTGCCTTAACTGCGTGTGTGTGTGTGTGTGTGTGTGTGTGTGTGTGTGTGTGTGTGTGTGTGTGTGTGTGTGTGTGTCGTCTGCGCAAACATCTTCCTTGATAAGACAATATTAATCAACAGACCTGTTGTGGGACTAGTCTGCTTGATAAGAAAATATTAATCAACAGACCTGTTGTGGGACTAGTCTGCTTGATAAGACAATATTAATCAACAGACCTGTTGTGGATCCAGTCACACTCAGAACTCTGAACTCAAAATATAATAATTAAAAAAAAAAGCCATTCGCTCCAAGAACCTAAAAAAATCTATAGATCACAACACATCAGCACAAACAATGGGTCCTTAATGCAAAAAGAAAGGCTGTCGTAATTTTTTTCCAAATTCAGAAACACTGAGGTTTGTAGTAGGCCTACTGACGCCTACTGGTTCCTGGTGCACCAATGAAGCTCTTAACCAGGCCTATGTTGGGCACCTCCTAGTTGGCAGGTTAATGGGGGTGTGAAGTCTATCTACTGGCTGAGGTTCATTAAGACTACGTGCCACCTGTACACCACCAGTTATTATTAATACTGATTATTATGAACTTCCAGTGTATATACACTGAGAGACATACACCTCCCAGTGTATATACACTGAGAGACATACACCTCCCAGTGTATATACACTGAGAGACATACACCTCCCAGTGTATATACACTGAGAGACATACACCTCCCAGTGTATATACACTGAGAGACATACACCTCCCAGTGCATATACACTGAGAGACATACACCTCCTAGTGTATATACACTGAGAGACATACACCTCCCAGTGTATATACACTGAGAGACATACACCTCCCAGTGTATATACACTGAGAGACATACACCTCCCAGTGTATATACACTGAGAGACATACACCTCCTAGTGTATATACACTGAGAGACATACACCTCCCAGTGTATATACACTGAGAGACATACACCTCCTAGTGTATATACACTGAGAGACATACACCTCCTAGTGTATATACACTGAGAGACATACACCTCCCAGTGTATATACACTGAGAGACAAACACATCTCAGTGTGTATACACTGAGAGATATATACATCTCAGTGCATATACACTGAGAGTCATACACCTCCCAGTGTATATACACTGAGAGACATACACCTCCCAGTGTATATACACTGAGAGACATACACCTCCTAGTGTATATACACTGAGAGACATACACCTCCCAGTGTATATACACTGAGAGACATACACCTCCCAGTGTATATACACTGAGAGACATACACCTCCCAGTGTATATACACTGAGAGACATACACCTCCCAGTGTATATACACTGAGAGACATACAACTCCCAGTGTATATACACTGAGAGACATACACCTCCTAGTGTATATACACTGAGAGACATACACCTCCTAGTGTATATACACTGAGAGACATACACCTCCTAGTGTATATACACTGAGAGTCAAACACAACTCAGTGTGTATACACTGAGAGATATATACATCTCAGTGTATATACACTGAGAGACATACACCTCCTAGTGTATATACACTGAGACATACACATCCCAGTGTATATACACTGAGAGACATACACCTCCCAGTGTATATACACTGAGAGACATACACCTCCCAGTGAATATACACTGAGAGACATACACCTTCCAGTGTATATACACTGAGAGACATACACCTCCCAGTGTATATACACTGAGAGACATACACCTCCCAGTGTATATACACTGAGAGACATACACCTCCCAGTGTATATACACTGAGAGACATACACCTCCCAGTGTATATACACTGAGAGAAATACACCTCCCAGTGTATATACACTGAGAGACATACACCTCCCAGTGTATATACACTGAGAGACATACACCTCCCAGTGTATATACACTGAGAGACATACACCTCCCAGTGTATATACACTGAGAGACAAATACATCTCAGTGTGTATACACTGAGAGATATATACATCTCAGTGTATATACACTGAGAGACATACACATCTCAGTGTATATACACTGAGAGACATACACATCCCAGTGTATATACACTGAGAGACATACACATCCCAGTGTATATACACTGAGAGACATACACATCCCAGTGTATATACACTGAGAGACATACACATCCCAGTGTATATACACTGAGAGACATACACATCCCAGTGTACATACACTAAGAGACATACACATCCCAGTGTACATACACAAAGAGACATACACATCCCAGTGTACATACACAAAGAGACACACACCTCTGAGCGTAAATACACTGATATACACGCCCTACCCCCCCCCCCAGTTATTTCTCAGATACCATCGTTCACTTTGTAATACTTTCACTTCCCATAATACAAACCTCTGCAAGCATCAACATTGCAACTCGTCGCCCATCAACCCATTGTCTCTATTAAAATATAGAAGAACTATTTCAGCGTCTATATTCTTTATGTTTGCTTGCAATGTCAACACTGTTTATTTAAAGCCTTTAAATTGTTTGTCAATAAACAATGTTACGTCTATGTTTAAACATAGTGGAGTGTTTCTTTAATGTTGCAGTGAATTAGCAACCAGGGTAAGCAAAAACAAGATGGATTAGGAAAGAGATATTGCCAGCAAGCATAGTCTGATGGGTCATATTTGTGTTGGTGATATGGGGGGGGGGAAGGTCATCACACTGGAAATTGGCTTCTATTATTGGGTACAGAAGGGAGATTTTTGATTAATGTAATGCAGGTCAGAATGTCTGAAATGTATGTATGTATGAATGTATGTATGAATGAATGAATGTACAAAGGTATGTATATATATGTCTGTATATATCTCCATATATATATATATATATATATATATATATATATATATATATATATATATATATATATATATAATGCAAATATCGCAAACCAAGCGATACAGAATGCAAAACAACCACGGGGTGAGCAGAATGATAGCTCTAGGCCTTTCGTGTTGCAATCAACACATCATCAGGAGCGTGCAAAATTGCAGAAAGGAGGAGGATGTCCAAGCAAGTATGTTCCCAGAGGACCGTCTTCACTGGAGTGACTGAGGGAGGGAGAGAGGAGGGTACAGGAAGTGCCCCCAGGTACAACAGTGCCCTCAGCCAGTAGGATGAATATTATAGCATTAGAAAAATCCCTCAAGCATTGATACTGTAATACACTAAACGAAATTAATGTGGCAATAATTAAAAATTCGATCATATTCCTTTATAACATCAATAACTTTACTCAAATAATATATTGTCATTATATTAGACCTTAGTGCAATTACAAGTGAGAGATTTGTTCTATTTTAAATTTGTATTTTTATATTACTAGTTTATACCTAGTTGTACTTTAGTTCATTCCAGCACAACACATAGACAACATCAACTTCATTATGTGTAGTAGTGACTATACTCTACATGACCAAAATACTCTAGCTATATACTTATCCAAACTTCCCACCACTACAGATATCAGTACTAGAACTCAACACATAACTCGGGAGAATAAGGAGAGCAGTCGTAGAGCCTGAAACGAATATGCACAGATAAGAAGGGAGGCCCAACGACAATATGAAAACGACATAGCAGCGAAAACCAAATCTGACCCGAAGCTGTTATACAGCCACATCAGGAAGAAAACAACAGTCAAGGACCAGGTAATCAGGCTAAGGAAGGAAGGAAGGAGGAGAGAAAAGAAATGACCGTGAAGTATGTGAGGAACTCAACAAGAGATTCAAAGAAGTGTTCACAGAAGAGACAGAAGGGGCTCCAGCAAGACGGAGAGGTGGGGCACACCACCAAGTGCTAGACACAGTACACACAACCGAGGAAGAAATGAAGAGGCTTCTGAGTGAGCTAGATACCTCAAAGGCAATGGGGCCGGATAACATCTCTCCATGGGTCCTGAGAGAGGGAGCAGAGGCGCTATGTGTACCCCTAACAATATTCAATACATCTATCGAAACAGGGAGATTGCCTAAGGCATGGAAGACAGCAAATGTAGTCCCAATTTTTAAAAAAGGAGACAGACATGAAGCACTAAACTACAGACCAGTGTCACTGACATGTATAGTATGCAAAGTCATGGAGAAGATTTTCAGGAGAAGAGTGGTGGAACACCTAGAAAGGAAAGATCTCATCAACAGCAGATAACATGGCTTCAGGGATGGGAAATCCTGTGTCACAAACCTACTGGAGTTCTATGACATGGTGACAGCAGTAAGACAAGAGAGAGAGGGGTGGGTGGATTGCATTTTCTTGGACTGCAAGGCGGCGTTTGACACAGTTCCACACAAGAGATTAGTGTAAAAACTGGAGGATTAAGCAGGGAAAACAGGGAAGACACTACAATGGATCAGGGAATACTTGTCAGGAAGACAGCAGCGAGTCATGGTACGTGGCGAGGTGTCAGAGTGGGCACCTGTGACCAACGGGGTCCCACAGGGGTCAGTCCTACGACCAGTGCTGTTTCTGATATTTGTGAATGACATAACGGAAGGAATAGACTCCGAAGTGTCTCTGTTTGCAGATGACGTGAAGTTGATGAGAAGAATTCATTCGATCGAAGACCAGGCAGAACTACAAAGGGATCTGGACAGGCTGCAGACCTGGTCCAGCAATTGGCTCCTGGAGTTCAACCCCACTAAATGCAAAGTCATGAAGATTTGGGAAGGGCAAAGAAGACCGCAGACGGAGTACAGTCTAGGGGGCCAGAGACTACAAACCTCGCTCAAGGAAAAAGATCTTGGGGTGAGTATAACACCAGGCACATCTCCTGAAGCGCACATCAACCAAATAACTGCTGCAGCATATGGGCGCCTAGCAAACCTCAGAACAGCATTCCGACATCTCAGTAAGGAATCGTTCAGGACCCTGTACACCGTGTACGTTAGGCCCATATTGGAGTATGCGGCACCAGTTTGGAACCCACACCTAGCCAAGCACGTAAAGAAACTAGAGAAAGTGCAAAGGTTTGCAGCAAGACTAGTCCCAGAGCTAAGAGGTATGTCCTTCGAGGAGAGGTTAAGGGAAATCAACCTGACGACACTGGAGAACAGGAGAGATAGGGGAACATGATAACGACATACAAAATACTGAGAGGAATTGACAAGGTGAACAAAGACAGGATGTTTCAGAGATTGGACACAGTAACAAAGGGACACAGTTGGAAGTTGAAGACACAGATGAATCACAGGGATGTTAGGAAGTATTTCTTCAGCCACAGAGTAGTCAGGAAGTGGAATAGTTTGGAAAGCGATATAGTGGAGGCAGGATCCATACATAGCTTTAAGCAGAGGTATGATAAAGCTCACGGTTCAGGGAGAGTGACCTAGTAGAGACCAGTGAAGAGGCGGGGCCAGGAGCTTGGACTCGACCCCTGCAACCTCAACTAGGTAAGTACAACTAGGTGAGTGTACACACAATCCCGGGGGGAGTTGAATGATAGGTATCATTCAACTCCCCTCGGGGCTGTTTTCATGTATATTTACTTGGGTGGATGTGCATTGTTATATGTATGTGTTTATAGTGTGTACTCACGTGTATTCGCCAATATACTAGCCTGTATATGGTTACAGGTGTCGAGTCTTAGCTCCTGGACCGGTGCTAAGACTCGACACCTTGCGGTCCTGTTTTACCTGCTCTGAAAATTAAGAGTCTGCCTCCACATCTTCCTCGGGAAGTATTTCTTCAGGCTGAAGAAATACTTCCTGACATCCTTGTGGCCAGTGTGTGTTTTAAGTTTTCAGATGTACCCTCGTTTCTTTGAATATCGTGAATGTCGTTATCATATCTTTCCCTAGTTATTTACTGCATTTCGTTTAAATTCACAGCTGACGCCCCTCAGTTTTAAATCCAGCCACGTTGCAGGTGAGGGTTCCATGCTGGTGCCGCGTACTCCAGGATGATCCCGACGTGTATTGTACCATGAACCCGAGTGACTCTTTGAAGAATTCTGAGAGGGTCACTCACAGACTTGACAGACAAGCGTTAGCTACAGAGGTTATTCGACTGATGTGAGCCTCAGGTTGACGTGAAGACATGACGCAGGTGTTGTAGTGGTGATATGTATTGTGTGTTTAGTAAATCTCCAGATGCATCACACAACTCGTCAATAAACACCATCATATTCTTCAGAGAGATGACGAGAACAGAGCTTAAGTCAGTATCGCCAGACTTCTCTGTCTCTGTGTCTGTCTCTCGGCCTGTCTCTCTCTGCCTTTCTTTCTCCCTCTCACTGTCTGTCTGTCTGTCTCTCTCTCTCTCTCTCTCTCTCTCTCTCTCTCTCTCTCTCTCTCTCTCTCTCTCTCTGTCTCTCTCTTTCTGTGGACATCTCGTCAACTTCACAAATGACAAATTAGTTATCAGGGAATCTAACTTTCGTAGACAGGCGGTGTATTGAGCCGTCAGTCATCGCTGCCAGCATCACCAGTGCTTAAAACGCAGGGAATTTCAACAGGTACCAAAAAGAATAGCACAAAGATGCAACAGGATAACACAAAGGTACCAAAGGAGCAACCAAGAGGTAGGTGGTTGGAGAAGACTAGAGGGTATTAAGGTGGAGGGGAAAGGAAGATAGGAAAGGAAGGTGGAAGAGGAAGGAGAGGGGATGATGAGGAGGTGTGGGGAATAATGAATATTAAATGAATTCCGGACTGCCTTCTGGGAGGAGTCAGCCGCAAATATTTGATCCCACAGAGAGAAGACTGACAGAAGAGAACACGTAGAGAACAGAACATACAGGAACAGACCTTCATATTTAGTTAACCTGACAAAGTGTGAAATTACTTAGAATTTTAATACGAAATAATAATAATCTGCAGCCTGGATGTGTCTCGAGCAAGAGTGAATATTTTTTAAAATATCTCCTGGACGCTAAAATTTCCAGACCACATCGTCCTGGAGTGCAGGGATGCTGCCCGCACAGTCTTCACTGCATTCAAAGCAGAGAACACAGACAGGAGAGTCAACCTTAATACAGGCCACACTGCAGAATATATTGCACCCACCTGTGTGATACACAATGAACCTGACTGCTCGCTCATAAAAGAACGAGACAAAACACCAAGCAGTAGTCTGGAAGCTGCAGTACTCCGCCCATAAAATACAATCCAGCGGAATCAAGGCGTTGTCAGTTTGACCCAATCTGTTGTACCTCTCATCCTGCATAAACAGGTCATGGGAAGGTCTGGTAGGCTTCTTACAGTGCTCTCATCTCACAGTTCACTACACAGTGACTTCACTGACTAGGTCAATACACTTTTAGTGACTGAAGAAACTTGTTCCACTGGAGGACCGACTCAAATTTCCTCTCGGTTACTGTGTCTTTCACTTCAGTAACTTCTTCCCCTAACCTTTCCCAGTAACTGCTTTACCCTTAACCCCTTCCCAGTAACCCCTTCACTTTTAACCCCTTTCCATTAACCCCTTATCCTATGTTATCTTATACATCCTGTCGCACCGACAGCCACTCTAACGCCCACCCCGCCCACTCCAATATCCCAACGTATCCTACACATACTCAAGCTCTCTAACGCACCCTTGTACAATCCTACGCACTCCTACGCACTCCTACTCACTCTCATGCGCAAAGAAAAAATTCTTTCCCCAGCTTATAAGAAACGCATAAATTGTCTTGAAATTCCTCCATTACTTGTTCCTTTACATTCTCCATTTACTCGCCTCTCCCTTCTCCCTTACCTCTGCCTCCCTCTTCTCCCTCACTCCTACCTCCCTCTTCTCCCTAAGCAAGTAGCGAAGTAGACAGATGGGCCTTTCAAGACAGATGGCTCTTTCAAGACAGATGGCTCCGTCAAGACAGATGGCTATGTCAGCCCCTGGCTGCCAAGCCTACCTTCCAGCCCCAATACTGACTTCACAACAAGCAATGTGGACGCATTTTATTGGCAATGAGAATGAGAGTGGCAATGAGAATGGGAATAGGGATGGGGATGAGAATGGGTTTCCACGCACCTATGTTTTTTGGCTACTTCGTAAAATTCTTCTTGGCAAGTCTGTGTTGTATTGTGGAATTGTATGTTGATATATTTTGTTATAATTAAAAAATTTCTCTCTCTCTCTCTCTCTCTCTCTCTCTCTCTCTCTCTCTCTCTCTCTCTCTCTCTCTCTCTCTCTCTCTCTCTCTCTCTCTTTCTCTTCCTTCTAGCTAGCATCTTCTTCCTTTCTTGCTTCTAATTTTCCTTCCCTTCCTTGTCTTCCTTCTGTTCCTCTCATAGTCCCCATCCTTCCCATCCTTCCTCTCCCCTTCCAACCCTCCCTCTTCCCCTCCCTCCCTCCCTCCCTCCCTCCCTCCCTCCCTCCATCCATCCATCACACTAACACTCCACGATGCAGTGTTTACATTGCATTTCTTAACAAGTCAGAGGTTCAGGCCGGGGTCGTGGTGCTTCATTTAGGATAATTCCTTAAAAAGTCGCTTTCCGCACTTTTGTTGTTGTTGTTGTTGTTGTTGTTGTTGTTTGTGTCCACTGTTTATGTTGCTTCGTTGTTATGTTTTGTAATTTTGAGGGAATTGTTTTATATTTGATGTTGTTTGGTGATTTTTTTTGGTTAATTTGTTATGCTGTCGTTGTTGTTGTTATTTGTGTTATTGTTGTTGGTGGTGGTGGTGGTGGTGTTGGTGGTGGTGGTGGTGTTGTTGATGGTGGTGGTGGTCATGATATTTTAGGTGTTATTGTTGTTGTTGGTGGTGGTGGTGGTTGTGGTGGTTGTGGTGGTTGTGTTGTTGTTGATGCATATCTAAATCATGTGAAACTTGCTGAGAGATAGAGGACGAGAGAGAAACAGAGAGAGAGAGAGAGAGAGAGAAAGAGAGAGGACTAGAGAGAAACAGAGGACGAGAGAGAGAGAGAGAGAGAGAGAGAGAGAGAGAGAGAGAGAGGGAGAGGGAGAGAGAGAGATTAGATTAGATTTTGCCATCGAAGTGGCTAGTTTATTGTGCACCCCATATCCATCCTGTGGACGGTAGCGCGAGAGCATATGGATACACAAAAGGCCTAGGAACTAGACCCCAAAGGGTTAACAGGAATACATATGGATTTATATCTACATATCTATAGTTAACTTATCTGTTACAAGCAAATTTAGGAAATTTGCTTAGTATATCTGGTATCTTATTTTCATTAATAAGATATCTTGACATGTCACATAGATTATTATACTGTCTGTCTCTGTATTCCTCAATAAGTGGACAATTAAGTACATAGTGTTCAAGAGAGTGACCATATGCCTGATCACATAATTTACATTTAGTTTGATCATCATCTGTGTGTCTCCCAAACTGCCAGAAGTACTTGTAACCAAGCCTAAGCCTGGCCACTACAACATCAGTCAGTCTGTTCACATTGCAAGTTGCTCCATAAACATACTTATCTACGTTCATGTTATCATAGTGGGTTATAGATCTACTCAGGCTTCTAACTGCATTCCTATAACAATCATTTTCGTTATTTACTTCTCTCCTAATATTATTCCTAATGCTAGACACAGTTATACCAAAGTTATATTCTACATTCTCCTTCTGGGTACTCTTCTTGGCTAACATATCAACTTTATCATGAAGGAGTAATCCAATGTGTGATGGGATCCATAGCAATTGTACATTAATTCCTTTGTCCCTAATTTTTGAGTATCTATACCTGGCTTCCCCAATGAGCATGTTGTTGGAGTCATTATATGAGTCAAGAGCCTTCAATGATGACATAGAATCAGTAATGATGATAGAGTCAAGCTCAGTGTCATAGGTTAGCTTTAGCGCCATTAGGATTGCAAACAATTCAGTTTGCAGTGTAGACGCCCAGTTGTTAATTCTTATGCCTAACTCAACAAATTTATTATGGTTCTTAACTAGGGAGGTGGCAACAAGAGCAGATGCAGCCCTGCCAGAAGACTCCTGTTTAGATCCATCAGTGTATATAACTTGTGATAACTTATTACTACCAGCTAGTTGAGAAATTTCTTCTTGAGCAGTTGCTCTAACAAGAGATTACAAGAGATTTAAGGAAGGGATTACTAGCAATGAGCTTCTTGGGAGGGACTTGTAGGTATGTGATATTAAATGAACACATCTTCCATGGAGGGGTGAAATGCTCTTGTTGCCTACAGTGATACAGTTCATACAGGTTATAAAACTTAATGCAATTGCACGTTTTCACAATCCATTTAGATCTGTGTATTTACCTCTAGACACTTGGTAAGATTCACTGTGACAGTGTCTGGTTCGTTTCTCAACATTCTAATACCGAGTACAGTGTTGAGAGAGAGAGAGAGAGAAGCGGGATCTCTGAACTGATAAACACACTCACAGGTCACCCACCCAGCTACTACTATCTGGGCTCAGCAGGTGTTGTGCCTTACACAAGACCACAGAACTACATCCCAGCGGCTGCCACGGTGTTTTATCTGTCTCAAGGACAGGCACCTTGCACACACACACACAAACTCAAGCTGAACACAGTCATGAGGAGCCACTCTATCAGTAACCTGTCGGCCCAACATTAGACGCTTCATTGTCAATGTTGTTGACCTCAACTAGCGTCTTATACAGAAAGACTTTGATGACCTTCCTGCAGTGTTTGACATGAGAAACTCTTGATTTCCCTACTCACATCTCTGGCTCCTCCCTTGACCCAGTAGTGAGTCATCTGGCAGAAGGTATAGTCACTTGTCAACACCTCGGCTACGTTGGATCATCTGACCACAAGACTGTTTTTACGACACTTAAGATCCCAACAGAACGAGTTAAGGAATTTACACGTACAACCTGACTGTGGGAAAGAGGAAACTGGCCAGCACTTTGCTCTGAGTTCACCAACTCCTATTAGAATGTTCTTCTCCAAGGTGATGCTGACCACAGCAGATCACATACCTCACCGGCAGTATGTGACGATGCCTACAGTTCACTGTCTATAACAGGAACCTGCACAGACAAGCCTGTAGGCATATGGGTGAAATATAAAAGTGGGCTATCTCTAAATGGGAGGCGGATTCAAAAAGAAAGGCAGAGTGGGCTCCAAAACTTAGTAGTCATTGATCAGGACCGACAAGTAAACTGGAACTTGAATGATTCGCTGGAACAGGTCCTGACCCGGGTCTTTCCCAGATGGTACCCCGACAAGGTTATTCACCTGATGGGACCATTTCTACTAGCAGTCAGGAGAAAGCTGACCTCTTTGCCGAACACTTTACTGCCAAGATGGAACCTCCTGATCTTGGCAAGCCGCAAGAACTGTCAAAGTTGTGACAATAAGGCAAGAGATGTATCTCCTTAAATCGCTTGACCAAGAAAAGGCTGTTGGACCACATAAGTTGATCCCAAGACTGCTGAGTAGACGTGCAGACCAGTAGCAGCACCTCTAAGCCACATCTATCAGCACTGCTTAGCACAGTGTAAATGGTCTTATCTGTGGAAAGAGGCACATATAGTGCTTAATTACATAAAGAAGAGCACAGCGGAAATCAGCAACTACAATAAAAAAAGCTTTAAAATAAGCTGATGAAGGTGACAACTCTTAACTTGTAAACAAAGTTAGGAACCTTAACCTAACTTTGCAGCATCCAGTGAACGTAGCCCCCAGTGAACGTAGCTTCCAGTGAACGTAGCCCCCAGTGAACGTAGCTTCCAGTGAACGTAGCCCCCAGTGAACGTAGCATCCAGTGAACGTATCCCCCAGTGAACGTAGCATCCAGTGAACGTAGCCCCCAGTGAACGTAGCTTCCAGTGAACGTAGCCCCCAGTGAACGTAGCCCCCAGTGAACGTAGCCCCCAGTGAACGTAGCATCCAGTGAACGTAGCCCCCAGTGAACGTAGCCCCAGTGAACGTAGCCTCCAGTGAACGTAGCCCCAGTGAACGTAGCCCCCAGTGAACGTAGTCCCCAGTGAACGTAGCCCCCAGTGAACGTAGCACCCAGTGAACGTAGCCCCCAGTTAACGTAGCACCCAGTGAACGTAGCACCCAGTGAACGTAGCCCCCAGTGAACGTAGCCCCCAGTGAACGTAGCCCCAAGTGAACGTAGCACCCAGTGAACGTAGCCCCAGTGAACGTAGCCCCCAGTGAACGTAGCCCCCAGTGAACGTAGCCCCCAGTGAACGTAGCCCCCAGTGAACGTAGCACCCAGTGAACGTAGCACCCAGTGAACGTAGACCCCAGTGAACGTAGCACCCAGTGAACGTAGCACCCAGTGAACGTAGCCCCAGTGAACGTAGCACCCAGTGAACGTAGCCCCCAGTGAACGTAGCACCCAGTGAACGTAGCCCCCAGTGAACGTAGCACCCAGTGAACGTAGCACCCAGTGAACGTAGCCCCAGTGAACGTAGCACCCAGTGAACGTAGCCCCCAGTGAACGTAGCCCCCAGTAGACGTAGCACCCAGTGAACGTAGCACCCAGTGAACGTAGCCCCAGTGAACGTAGCACCCAGTGAACGTAGCACCCATTGAACGTAGCACCCAGTGAACGTAGCCCCAGTGAACGTAGCACCCATTGAACGTAGCATCCAGTGAATGTAGCCCCCAGTGAACGTAGCCCCAGTGAACATAGCACCCATTGAACGTAGCCCCCAGTGAACGTAGCCCCCAGTGAACGTAGCTCCCAGTGAACGTAGCACCCAGTGAACGTAGCACCCAGTGAACGTAGCACCCAGTGAACGTAGCCCCCAGTGAACGTAGCCCCAGTGAACGTAGCCCCCAGTGAACGTAGCACCCAGTGAGCGTAGAACCCAGTAAACGTAGTCCCCAGTAAACGTAGCACCCAGTGAACGTAGCCCCCAGTGAACATAGAACCCAGTGAACGTGGCACCCAGTGAACGTGGCCCCCAGTGAACGTGGCCCCCAGTGAACGTGGCCCCCAGTGAACGTAGCACCCAGTGAAAGTGGCACCCAGTGAACGTAGCACCTAGTTTACGTAGCACCCAGTGAACGTAGAACCCAGTGAACGTAGAACCCAGTGAACGTAGCACTTAGTGAACGTAGCCCCCAGTGAATGTAGAACCCAGTGAACGTAGCACCTAATGAACGTAGCATCTAGTGACCATCGCCCCCAGTGAACGAAGCACCTAGTGAACGTAGCCAGTGAACGTAGCACCTAGTGAACGTAGCACCTAGTGAACATAGTCCCCAGTGAACGTAGAACCCAGTAAACGAAGCACCTAGTGAACGTAGCCAGTGAACGTAGCACCCAGTCAACGTAGAACCAGGTGAACGTAGAACCCAGTAAACGAAGCACCTAGTGAACGTAGCCAGTGAACGTAGCACCCAGTGAACGTAGAACCCAGTGAACGTAGTACCTACTGAACGTAGCACCTAGTGAACATAATTAGTGAACGTAGCACTCAGTGAGCGTAGCACCCAGTGAACGTAGCACCCAGTGAACGTGGCACCCAGTGACCATAGCACCTAGTGAACGTAGCAACCAGTAAATGTAGCACTCAGTGAAAGTAGCACCTTGTGAACGTAGCGCCCAGTGAACGTAGCACCCAGTGAACATAGCATCTAGTGAACGTACCACCTAGAGAACGTAGCACTCAGTGACCGTAGCAACCAGTGAACGTAGCACCCAGTGAACGTAGCACCTACGGAACGTATCACCTAGTGAACCGTAACAATTAGTGAAAGTAGCACTCAGTGAACGTAGCACCTACTGAACGTAGCACCTAGTGAACGTATCACTCAGTGAACGTAGCACCTAATGAACGTAGCACCTAGTGAACGTAGCACCCAGTGAACGTAGCACCCAGTGAACCTAGCACACAGTGAACGTGGCACCCAATGAATGTAGCACCTAGTGAACGTAGCAACCAGTAAATGTAGCACTCAGTGAACGTAGCACCTGGTGAAAGTAGCACCCAGTGAACGTAGCACCTAGTGAACGTAGCACCTAGTGAACGTAGCACCCAGTGAAATTAGCACTCAGAGACCGTAGCAACCCGTGAATGCAGCACCTAGAGAACTTGGTACCTAGAGAACGTAGCACTCAGTGACCGTAGCAACCAGTGAACGTAGCACCTAGTGAGCGTAACACCCAGTGAACGTAGCACCTAGTGACCGTAGCACCTACTAAACGTATCACCTAGTGAACGTAACAATTAGTGAACGTTGCACTCAGTGAGCGTAGCACATAGTAAACGTAACAGTAGTGAAGTAGCACCCATTGAACGTAGCACCTAGTGAACGTAGCGCCCAGTGAACGTAGCACCCAGTGAACGTATCACCCAGTGAACGTAGCACTCAGTGAACGTAGCACCCAGTAATCGTAGCACCTAGTGAAAGTAGCAATCAATGAACGTAGTACCTAGTGAACGTAGCAGCCAGTGAACGTAGCACTCAATGAAAGTAGCAACGAATGCACGTAGCACCTAGTAAATATAACAGCTAGTGAACGTAGCACCTAGTGAACGTAACACCCAGTGAACGTAGCACTTAGTGAAAGTAGCAACCAGTGAACGTAGCAACCAGTGAACGTAGCACTCAGTGAACGTAGCACCCAGTAAACGCAGCACACAGTGAACGTAGCACCCACTGAACGTAGCACCCAGTGAACGTAGCACCTATTGAACGTATCACCTAGTGAACGTAACAATTAGTGAACGTAGCACTCAGTGAGCGTAGCACCTAGTGAACGTAACAATTAGTGACGTAGCACCCATTGAACGTAGCACCTAGTGAACGTATCACCCAGTGAACGTAGCACTCAGTGAACGTAGCACCCAGTAATCGTAGCACCTAGTGAAAGTAGCAATCAGTGAACGTAGCAATCTGTGAACGTAGCACCCAGTGAACGTAGCACCCAGTAAACGTAGCACACAGTGAACGTAGCACCCACTGAACGTACGAGACAGTGAACGTAGCACCCAGCCCTAGGTTCAGCGCTCTGACATGTGTCAGTCCTAATTTAGGAACGAACACACCACTACATTCACGCCATTTACATTCGTAATTATGGTCCTGGCACCTAGGAACAGGGTCCTGAAACCTAGGAACAGGGTCCAGCCACCTTAGAACAAGATCCTGGCACCTAGAAACAAGGTCCTGGCACCTAGGAACAGGATCCTGGCACCTAGGAACAGGATCCTGGCACCTGAGTGTGCTGTGACTACCACCGTTATTATGATCAACAACCAGCAATACCAGCAACACTAGCTAACAAGATCTGATTTCTTTCTCAGTTCAGAAAATCCGACTGATTGTCTTGAAGGTCAGTGTGATGAGCTGGTGACGAGGTTCTCCACGTTTAATCTCTCTCACGTTAAGCTGTTCTGAAACCTTATGATGCTGAAGAAATGCGTAATGCTGTCTAACGTACATAGTCTATGTTAGGTCCTTAACTGATTATGCTGCTCCCATGGTGATATTAGCTAGAGAAAGTTCCCTCCGTCTCTTGGAGTTAATGCAAAATGAAGCTCTCAGAATTATTCTTGGCTGTTCCAATTCTACAAAGGTTCTTAATATGAGGAAGGAGCTTGGTATTTCTAGTATCAGTGATAAGATTGTTGAGATTAACACTGTACTTGGTATTAGAATGAACCAGACAGTGTCACTATGACTCTTAGTAAATGTCTGGAAGTAAATTCACATATATTTAAATGGGTTGGGAAAACATATCACTGTAGACAACAAGAGCAAGTACCTCCCAAGAAGCTCGTTGCTAGTAATACCTTCCTTATATCACTTGTTAAAGCAACTGCTCAGGCACTAATTTCTCGCCTAACTGGCAGTAATAATTTATCGTAAGTTATATACACTGATGGATGTAAACAGGAGTCTACTGGCAGGGCTGCATCTGCTCTTGTTGCCACCTCCCCAGTTAAGAACCATAATAACTTTGTTGAGTTAGGCTTAAGAATTAACAATGGGCGTCTACACTGCAAACTGAATTGTTTGCAATCCTAATGGTGCTAAAGCTAACTCATTACACTGAGCTTGTCTCTATCATCATTACTGATTCTATATCATCACTGAAGACTCTTGACTCATATAATGACTCTAGCAACATGCTCATTGGAGAAGCCAGGTATAGGTACTAAAAAATCCTAGGAAAGGGAATTAATGTATAATTATGTGCCATCATACTGGATTACTCCTTCATGATAAAGTTGATATGTTAGCCAACAACATAATTCTGGTATACCTGTGCCTAGCATTATGAATAATATTAGGAGAGAAGTAAATAATGAAAATGATATAGGAATGCAGTTAGAAGTCTGAGTAGATCTATAACCCACAATGATACAATGAACATAGATAAGTGTGTTTATGGAGCAACTTGCAATGTGAACACTGATACTGTAGTGGCCAGACTTAGGCTTGTTTACAAGTATTTCTGACAGTTTGTGAGACAGATGATTATCACACCAAATACAAATTATGTGGCCAGGCCTATGGTCACTGTCTTGAACACTATGTGCTTAATTGTCCACTTATTAAGGAATATAGAGATAGTAAAATAACCTATGTGATATGTTAAAATATCTTATTAATGAAAATAAGATACCAGATATATTAAGAAAATTTCCTAAATTTGCTTGTAACAGGTGAACTGTAGATATAAATCCAGATGTGCTCCTGTTAACTCTTTTTAGGCCTAGTTCCTAGGCCTATTGTGTATCGATATGTTCTTATACTACCCTCCACACACACACACACACACACACACACACACACACACACACACACACACACACACACACACACACACACACACACACACACACACACACATAACACACATACACACACACACACATACATACACATACACACACAACACACACACACACATCACACACACACACACA
>NC_069438.1:18987998-19040498 GCF_026875155.1 Cherax quadricarinatus
AAGGTCCTCACACCTAGGAACAAGGTCCTCACACCTAGGAACAAGGTCCTCACACCTAGGAACAAGGTCCTCACACCTAGGAACAAGGTCCTCACACCTAGGAACAAGGTCCTCACACCTAGGAACAAGGTCCTCACACCTAGGAACAAGGTCCTCACACCTAGGAACAAGGTCCTCACACCTAGGAACAAGGTCCTCACACCTAGGAACAAGGTCCTCACACCTAGGAACAAGGTCCTCTCACTTAGGAACAAGGTCCTCACACCTAGGAACAAGGTCCTCACACCTAGGAACAAGCTCTTGGCACCTACGAACAAAGCTCTGACACCTAGAAACAAGGTGCCGGCACCTAGAAACAAGGTGCTGGCACCTAGGAACTAGGTCTTGGCACCTAGCGCTTTTTTCAGCCTCTCTGAGACTCTTAAAAATTTGAGTTTTTTTTTTAACCAGTAATACTTTTAGTGTATATTTGTGTTGTATTGTGTATATTTGTGTTGTATTGTGTATATTTGTGTATTTTATGTATACAACATTTTTCACAATTTTTGTGAGGCGGCCAATTAGCAATTAATCTTAACACTTCGTGGTAATCCTAACTCATTACAGCATATATATACAGCATATATACAGCATATACACAGCATATATACAGCATATTTCACACTTAGAAGTGTATGTCTCGGTGTATATATATACTGAAAGGTGTATGTCGCGGTGTATCTACAGAGAGGTGTATATCTCTGTGTATATACAATGAGAGGTGTATCTCTCGCTGTATATACACTGAGAGATGTATGTCTCGGTGTATATACAGAGAAGTGTATATCTCTCAGTGTATATACACTGCTAGTTTACATTAATCCGTATTTTAAGTATTAAATGTATCATTTATTGATGGTAAACAGGTGACACAGCCTTAATAACCCTCGTATAGTAGATAGAGTTGAAACCCCATTAAGCAACCAAGATCTATCAAAGGATTGAACTAACTAGTAATTCAGGGTCTTCAGATAGGATGTTAACAGCATAATTAAAAAAATTAGGCTGGCGTGCTGACACTTACTGGGTGTCAGGACTAAGCTCTAGTGTCAGCCGCCTTGATGGCCGGGAGAAAGAAAGACAGTCTCTCTCTCTCTCTCTTCTTAATGCCAGAGATTATTAGTAAATCCTTTGAGATTATCTCCATTCGTCTCTCTCTCTCACTCTCTCCTTCCCTCTCTCTCTCTCGCACTTCCTCCCTCCCTTTTTCACTCTCCCTGCCTCTCCCTCTGTCTGCCTCTGTCTCTCCCTACATGGGAGGGGGGGGGTAAATATTAGACCTAGTGTTCTTATCATTCCTAATCACCTCCTCTCTCTCTGCCTCCCTCTCTTCCTCTTAACCTCTTCCATTCCTCTTTTCCATTCGTTTCTTTCTTCCTCTCATATTCTCTCTCTAATTCTCCTCTTCCTCTTATTCTCTCCTTTCTCTCTGTCTGTCTGTCTGTCTGTCTGTCTGTCTGTCTCTCTCTCTCTCTCTCTCTCTCTCTCTCTCTCTCTCTCTCTCTCTCTCTCTCTCTCTCTCTCTCTCTCTCTCTCTCTCTCTCTCTCTTACAAGCTAAGAGTTGTTACCTACATCATCTCATTTAAAAGCCTTGTTATTGTTATGAAACATACAAGTATGGAACAGGATGAAGTTGGAGCCATCTGTGGGCCAACATTTTCACTTAATTAACTGACTTTATCTCGTTGATAACATTATGTTGTACGAACATGTTCCATACTCGAGTCATCCTGGGAATAAACGATCTCAGATGAAGTGATGTTCTGGAGAAGGTTACAGTCAGAGTGAAGTTGCTGCTGGCTGCCCGTCTTGTGGTGTAGAAGCTCACTTCTCGCTGTCCTCGGAGTGGAGACAAGTGTGGTACTTTGACAATATTGGTCTTGTACATAACAGTAAGGCCACCCACATTCCTCCCGTGTTGAAGGCTCTGCTGAAATGACAGATCAATCCAGGCTGGGTCCAAGCGAGAGATTAGTCGTTTTACTCTGTCGAGCAGTCACAGATGAGAAGGGGGGCAGGCAACTCAGGTGTGAGTGTACTTGTGCCTCGTACAGAATCTTGCAACCTCTTCTGTCGAGCAGATGCAAAATTCGTCGAAGTGCTGTAAGCTTCCTTGCCGCCTTGTTTGCAAGATTTAGAACGTGGTTCTTCATGGCCAGTTTATAGTCAAATTTCACCCCAAGGATATTATCTTCTTCCCCGGATACCATTACTCTTCCATTCGTACTTACTACTAATTCGGCATTACCATCTTGGTGCGTACAGACCATCATCTTTTGTGTTTTCTCAGGAGCAAAGGTTACCTGCCATTGGTTTCCCCAGACTCGTTTAGCTGTAAGCTGGTGATTGATGTAGTTTAGAGCAGCTGGCATTTCCTCTCTTGGATAAATGTCAGAGTACAGTCGTCTGCAAATGCATGGGATTCTTGGATGAGATGAAGATCATTAAAGTAGACATTCCATAACAATGGTTCCAGCACGCTTCGCTGTGGAACACTTGCCCGAATAGGATGTCTTGCTGTCTTTGTCCCATTGAGAACTACATTGAAAGATCTACCTAGAAGGTAATCACTAAGGAGACATAGTGTAGAGCCTGCAGTACCCAGTGCTTGCAGTTTTGCCAAGAGGCCCTGGTGCCATACTCGGTCGAAAGCACTAGCAATGTCCATTGCTACAACACAGCTGACTCCGGATTCATCGAGCGACTTGTGCCATTAATGGAGAGGTTTGGCAACAGATCAGCAGCAGAGTAACCTTTCCTGAAGCCATATTGACGGTCGCAGGGTAGTGAGTGGTAGTCAATCTGCCGTGAGATTATTGTCTCAATGATCTTGCCAGCACAGAGAAAACCATTTACACTGTACTAGTCAGTGCTGAAAGATGCGAGTTAGAGGTGCTGCTAGCTAGTCTGTACATTCACTTAGCAATCTTGAGTTCAACTTATCTGGAGCCCAGAAGCCTTTTTCTTGGTCCAACGATTTAAGAAGACGATGCACCTCCTCCTTCCTTGTTTTCACCGCTGACAGTTTTGACACAGTTCTCGCAGCTAGGCAAGGAAGGTTCCTTGCTGGATCTGGAACTTGCATCTTGGCAGCAAGGTGTTCAGCAAAGAGGTCAACTTTCTCCTGACTACTAGTAGAGGTGGTCCATCCTGTCGATTAAGAGATGGAATAAGTTCACCAGGCAGATAACCTTGTCTGTCCTTGACCAAGACCACCAGGTTTTGAAGCCCACTCCTGACAGCCTCCCATTTAGAGATGGCACACTTTTGAACTTCACCCATATGCCTACAGGCTTGCCTGTGCAAGATCTTGTTATAGGTAGTGGGATGTGTCTTATGTCTTCGCCAAACCTTGTACTAAACAATAGCAGCCTCTCTACAACGAAAGCCGGACCATGGCTGATCTGTAGGCTTTGTCACATACTGCCGGTGAGGGATGTGTTCTTGTTGTAATTTAAGGATGTGTCCAGTGAAGGCATTCACTTCGTTGTCAACATCCCCTTGGAGAAGAGCATTCCAATAGGTGGTGGCGAGCTCAGAGCAAAGGGCTGGCCAGTTACCTCTTTCCCATAACCAGCTGGTGCGTGTGGACTCCTCACCTCGTTCTGTTGCGATCTTCAGTGTCGTAAAAACAGCCTTGTGGTCAGATGATCCAACGTAGCCGAGGGGTTAACTAGTGACTATATCTTGTGACAGATCACTCACTACTGGGTCGAGGGAGAAGCCAGAGATGTGAGTAGGGAAATCAACACAGTTTCTCATGTCAAACACAGCAGGAAGGTCATCAAAGTCCCTCTGTATAAGATGCTGGTTGAGCTCACCAGCAATTACATTCTGATATTTGTGTTGGAGTCCACATTTACCATTAGTAAGTTTATGAGGTCTGCATGTTGCCACTGAGGTCTGTACATTGCACATACTAGTACAGAGGTACTAGTGTTTATGCATAGCTTGAAGAACATCACTGCTCGGTGAGTAGGGATGGCAACATCAATGTGCTGGGCATGTACACTTTTAGAGAAGCACACAGCAACACCTCCTCCTTGCCCTTGCTTGTCTCTTCTCATCCATGAGGTGTAGCCAGTAATTCTTGCAAAATTGTCCATAGTCCCGTCGTCCAGAAATATTTTAACAACAGCTACCATGTCGGGACGTCGAGTGTACTCACCTAACTGTACTCACTTCACCTAACTGTGTGTAAGCTCTTCAGCATTGGCAATGAAGCGTCTAATGTTGGGCTGACAGGATACTGATAGAGTGGCTCCTCATGACTGTGTTCAGTATGAGTTTGTGGGTGTGTCAGGTGCCTGTCCTTGAGACAGGACATCAGGGCAGTCGCTGAGATGTAGGCCTGTGGTCTTGTATAAGGCAGAAAACCACCTACTGGGCTGAAATAGGAGTAGATGGTTGGGTAATGTGTGAGTGTGTTCACCAGTTCAGAGATCCTGCTGGTTTGTTCTGAGAACAGATATCTAAGCAGGTGATCCTGTCTGTCAAGTTCATTTTTCTTCCGACACTGGTCCTCCTGATGTCCCCTCTTGTGACAGTAGTTGCACCTGGTATCTCGCAGGCAGTTGTTAGTAGTGTGTTTCTTCCAGTGACAGCGAGAGCACTGCCTATGTGCCTGGGATGGTGGACACATATTTGTTGCCTCTCTCTTTCTCTCTCTCTCCTCTCTCTCTCTCTCTCTCTCTCTGTCTCTCTCTCAATTTCTTTCAGTTCATTCTCTTTCCTCTTCCCATCCCTCCCCTTTCCCCTCCCTCCATTCCCTCTGTCACCCCTCATTCTTTTCCATTTTCTCTCCTTTCTGCCTTATCGGGTTCTCTCCCATTCTCATTTTTTGCCCGTTCTTTTTGCTGCTTCCCCTCTTTCTCATTCTCCTACCCCCATTTAATTATCTAACTCTTTTTTTTCATTCCCCTCACGTTGACAGTTCAGTGTCAGGTGTTTATGAAGAGGTAAGGGGAGAAATGAGAAGGGTGAGAGGAAAGATGAGATAGAGGGGGTCTGAAAGGGGAGAAGAGGAGAAATGCATAAGTATGGAATATATATAAATATACAATGTGTATACTTGGTAGGTTCAGTGTGTATACTTGGTAGGTTCAGTGTGTATACTTGGTAGGTTCAATTGCATACTTGGTAGGCTCTATGTGTATACTTAGTAGGAGAGATTCAATTCTCTGTCAGCTGGTCTTCAGAAAGATTTGTTTCCTAACTAGGAACTCTAGAAAGATGCATTACTTAACTAGAAAATTACTTTAGAAGGGAGTTCAACTTAGCTAGGAAAATACTCTAGAAAGATGCATTACTTAATTAGGAAACTGCTCCAGAAAGATTCGTTACATAACTGGGCAAATACTCCAGAAAGATTTATTTAATAACAGGCAACACCCCTAATAATTTGCATTTCTCCTCTGGTTCGAAGGACCAACTCCAGTACTTCACAGGTGGTCTTCAAGATAGCCTTCGGATGCATGAACTGCCAAACACTGTACAAGTTGAACATTAAAATGGTATAAAATACCGACAGGTTGTTAGGTAAGACACATATGCAACAGTTAGGTATCTTTATTAATAAAGATACCTAACTGTTGCATATGTGTCTTACCTAACAACCTGTCGGTATTTTATACCATTTTAATGTTCAATCTGTCAGACACTGCAACACAAGGGTATCTTGGTACAGACCTGCAATCAACTTCGACAACTTCCACTAGTGAGAGCGGCTGGATTTGAGAGGGACCTGACCTCTCAACATCTGAGTTCTTACCTCTTCTAGTGGCCTACGTCTCACCTCTTGGCGCTATATAAGGCTCCATCCTGTCACTTCATCTCCATATTGTTTCATACTATGGAACAATGCTCTTCTCCAGACTGAGGGACTGACTACCTCAAAACTTTAAGGGTGATGGACTGATTACATCGTCTTCAAGTATCTTCTGCTTCTATCAACTTTTCTGTACTCGACTGAAGAAGCCTACTGTGTAGGCGAAACGTTTCATAATAAAGATACCTAACTGTTGCATATGTGTCTTACCTAACTGTACAAGTTGTTCACAAAAGTGTGATCAGACATGGAAAAGATGGGATAGATGTGAGAGTCTCTAGGTTTGCGACTATAAAAATATGGATTAGAAAAAATCTAGTTTAAGATGCTGGGGAGGTTAGAAAGTTTCTGGGGGATGGTGGGACTGTGCTGGGGATGGTGGGACTGTGCTGGGGATGGTGGGACTGTGCTGGGGATGGTGGGACTGTGCTGGGGATGCTGGGACTGTGCTGTGGATGCTGGAACTGTACTGGGGATACTGGAACAGTCCTGGGGATGCTGTGACTGTACTGGGGATGTTAGGACTGTGCTGGGGATGCTGGGACTGTGCTGTGGATGCTGGAACTGTACTGGGGATGCTGGGACTGTGCTGGGGATGGTGGGACTGTGCTGGGGATGCTGGGACTGTGTTGTGGATGCTGGAACTGTACTGGGGATACTGGAACAGTCCTGGGGATGTTGTGACTGTACTGGGGATGTTAGGACTGTGCTGGGGATGCTAGGACTGTGCTGGGGGATGCACGAACCATGTCAGGGATGCTGGGACTGTACATAACTCACACACGGCATTTTAGGCTCGATTTGGCGAATGTGATCACCATGTTAATTCTGTTGACAATTGTTTTCTACTCTCTCTCTCTCTCTCTCTCTCTCTCTCTCTCTCTCTCTCTCTCTCTCTCTCTGCCACAACGGGGAAAGAAGTAAATAACTAGAACAGGAGAGGTCGGTAGTGAGTAAACAAGGTGATAGAGAAAGAAAGAGAGAGAGAGAGAGAGAGAGGAGAGAGAGAGAGTGGGACTATAGGACTCTGTACAAGGCACAAGTACTCCCACATCTTGAGTATGCTCCACTTTCTTGGATTGTCTGCCCTCCGTCTTACCTACGGCTTCTTGACAGAGTAGAGAACAGAACAAGACGACTCATCTCTCGCCTGGACCCAGCCTGGAAAGATTTATCATTTCAGCAGAGCCTTCAACACAGGAGGGCTGTGGGTGGCCTTACTGTTATTTACAAGACCAATGTTGTCGAGATACCATGTTTGGCTCCACTCCGAGGACAGTGAGTAGTTAGCTGCTACACAAAAAGGCGGACTGTAACCTCCTCCAGAACACAACTTCATCTGAGATCATTCACTGCTTGAATGACTCAAGTCTGGAAAATGTTCGTACAGCTGATCAAATGAGATTGCAAGCCCACATATGACCCACAGCTGGCCTACAGCTGGCCCACAACTAGCTCACATATAGCCCACAGATGACCCCACAGGTAGCCCACAGTTAGCCCTCTTTGCATGCTTGATAAAACTAAATCTCTCCAATGGGGGTGATACTTGTAGCAGTTCTTACGTTGTAAATTTAAAAACTCTTAACCTAACTCTGCCAAAAAAATCGTGTAAATAAAAATAAAAGCAAGAGATTGTGACCTTAGGGAAATCTTTTGAAGAGGTCAGTGAGAGTAGTAGCAGTGTGCAGGTTCCTTACACAGCGGCCTTCCTGCGTGAAATTACTACACAAAGAGACACACCACACACCAGGACTAGTACACACCAGGACTAGTACACACCAGGACTAGTACACACCAGGACTAGTACACACCAGGACTAGTACACACCAGGACTAGTACACACTAGGACTAGAACACACCAGGACTAGTACACACCAGGACTAGTACACACTAGGACTAGAACACACCAGGACTAGTACACACCAGGACTAGTACACACCAGGACTAGTACACACCAGGACTAGTACACACCAGGACTAGTACACACCAGGACTAGTACACACTGGACTAGAACACACCAGGACTAGTACACACCAGGACTAGTACACACTAGGACTAGAACACACCAGGACTAGTACACACCAGGACTAGTACACACCAGGACTAGTACACACCAGGACTAGTACACACCAGGACTAGTACACACCAGGACTAGTACACACTAGGACTAGAACACACCAGGACTAGTACACACCAGGACTAGTACACACTAGGACTAGAACACACCAGGACTAGTACACACCAGGACTAGTACACACCAGGACTAGTCACACCAGGACTAGTACACACCAGGACTAGTACACACCAGGACTAGCACACACTAGGACTAGAACACACCAGGACTAGTACACACCAGGACTAGTACACACCAGGACTAGTACACACTAGGACTAGTACACACCAGGACTAGTACACACCAGGACTAGTACACACCAGGACTAGTACAACACTAGGACTAGTACACACCAGGACTAACACACAGGACTAGTACACACTAGGACTAGTACACACCAGGACTAGTACACACCAGGACTAGTACACACCAGGACTAGTACACACCAGGACTAGTACACACCAGGACTAGTACACACCAGGACTAGTACACACCAGGACTAGTACACACCAGGACTAGTAACACCAGGACTAGTACACACAGGACTAGTACACACAGGACTAGTACACACTAGGACTAGTACACACCAGGACTAGTACACACCAGGACTAGTAACACACAGGACTAGTACACACCAGGACTAGCACACACTAGGACTAGTACACACCAGGACTAGTACACACCAGGACTAGTACACACCAGGACTAGCACACACTAGGACTAGTACACACCAGGACTAGCACACACTAGGACTAGTACACACCAGGACTAGAACACATTAGGACTAATACAAACCAGGACTAGCACACACTAGGACTAGCACACACTAGGACTAGTACACACCAGGATTAGAACTCATTAGGACTAGTACACACCAGGACTAGCACACACTAGGACTAGCACACACCAGGACTAGCACACACACACTAGGACTAGTACACACCAGGACTAGCACACACTAGGACTAGTACACACCAGGACTAGCACACACCAGGACTAGCACACACCAGGACTAGAACACACCAGGACTAGCACACACACCAGGACTAGCACACGCCTGGAAAAAGACACGCCTGGACAAGCACACACCAGGACAAGCACACACCTGGACAAGCACACCAGAACAAGCACACACCTGGAAAAGCACACACTAGAACGAGCACACACCTGGACAAACACACACCTGGACAAACACACACCTGGACAAGCATATACTTGGACAAGCATACACCAGGAGAAGCACACACCTGGACAAGCACACACCAGAACAAGCACACACCTGGACAAGCACATACCTGGAGAAAAGGAACACACTTAAGGGACAACGGGAGTCCCGTCTCGTGTGGAGAAGGGACAGAACAGGTGGGATGAGGTGCTTTCAGTCACAACTACACGAGGGTCTTTAAGACCTATTTACTGCACGAGGGTCTTTAAGACCTATTTACTGCACGAGGGTCTTTAAGACCTATTTACTGCACGAGGGTCTTTAAGACCTATTTACTGCACGAGGGTCTTTAAGACCTATTTACTGCACGAGGGTCTTTAAGACCTATTTACTGCACGAGGGTCTTTAAGACCTATTTACTGCACGAGGGTCTTTAAGACCTATTTACTGCACGAGGGTCTTTAAGACCTATTTACTGCACGAGGGTCTTTAAGACCTATTTACTGCACGAGTGTCTTTAAGACCTATTTACTGCACGAGGGTCTTTAAGACCTATTTACTGCACGAGGGTCTTTAAGACCTATTTACTGCACGAGGGTCTTTAAGACCTATTTACTGCACGAGGGTCTTTAAGACCTATTTACTGCACGAGGGTCTTTAAGACCTATTTACTGCACGAGGGTCTTTAAGACCTATTTACTGCACGAGGGTCTTTAAGACCTATTTACTGCACGAGGGTCTTTAAGACCTATTTACTGCACGAGGGTCTTTAAGACCTATTTACTGCACGAGGGTCTTTAAGACCTATTTACTGCACGAGGGTCTTTAAGACCTATAAATCCTCCTCTCGTGTAGTATATCTTATTACCTTCTAGTAGAGGTGTGTGTGTGTGGTGTGTGTGTGTGTGTGTGTGTGTGTGTGTGTGTGTGTGTGTAGCAACTGACACAGGTCACATGAGTTATGTCCGCTATGTAGGTGCAACATTAAAAAGTCCAAGGACAAAGTTCATCAAGGAGTCCAAGGTCAGGGTTTATCAAGGAGTCCAAGGTCAGGGTCTATCGGAATCACGAATGACTCCCAGCTGAGTGGATCTGAGGGCTGGTGCCTGATCTGACAGCTAAAGTTAATGACAGACTCGTCCTATCGCTGCAGCCGATTCATTAATGTCCAACGTCAGATTTTCCTGCCCCGGCTGGGAATGAGTAATACCTGGAACGCGATGAACGATCTAATTTCCCGGGATGCCGGCATGGGAAGGCAACCACTGTCGAATAACGACCCAGCTAGACGTCGAAATGAATAACAGAAGGACCGGATGTACATCTACTGCCAGGACACTGTGAGATTCGGAGTTCCCGGTGGAAAAGAAATCAAGGGATGGTTAAGGGTGCCAAAAACACCCACGGGTTGAGGTGAGTGGTACACACATACACAAAGATAGAACTTGTACATGGTTTGCAAGGCAGTGCGGATTTGGTGTACCAGTAGAGGTGGAAGATTGGTGGCGGGTTAATTCCTGACTCGTGTAAAAGGAGTATGAATCAAATGCCAATAACCCGCACGTAGAAGCTTCTGACGACTTTTCGGTCCGACTTGAACCATTGTCAAGTCACACTAACACAAGAAGGTAAGGGAGTCAGTATATATGAAAGAGGATTACAGGGACGGGACAAAGAGAATATTATACCTTTTTGTTCTTCATTGTGAATATAAACTGCATGAAGAACAGGAAAATGATGATGGTGATCATCAGTAGAGAGAACTTGCTCGTCTAAGACGGTCAGCTGCTACTCACCAAGCTACGCAACATCGGTGCTCGAATGAGTTGTAAGACATAAGGATTGTTTATCTCCTTGTAAACCACCCGTTCTATGGTGTGTTTGCCATTGTGTTATTACAGTTTCGTTGAGTGATGATGGCGGCTTTGAGGGGACTAGCACACACTAGGACTAGCACACACCAGGACTAGCACACACTAGGACTAGTACATACCAGGACTAGCACACACTAGGACTAGTACACACCAGGACTAACACACACTAGGACTAGTACACACCAGGACTAGCACACACTAGGACTAGTACATACCAGGACTAGCACACACTAGGACTAGTACACACCAGGACTAACACACACTAGGACTAGTACACACCAGGACTAGCACACACTAGGACTAGTACACACCAGGACTAGCACACACTAGGACTAGCACACACTAGGACTAGTACACACCAGTACTAGCACACACTAGGACTAGTACACACCAGGACTAGTACACACTAGAACTAGTACACACCAGGACTAGCACACACTAGGACTAGCACACACCAGGACTAGCACACACTAGGACTAGTACATACCAGGACTAGCACACACTAGGACTAGTAAACACCAGGACTAACACACACTAGGACTAGTACACACCAGGACTAGCACACACTAGGACTAGTACACACCAGGACTAGCACACACTAGGACTAGTACACACCAGGACTAGCACACACTAGGACTAGCACACACTAGGACTAGTACACACCAGGACTAGCACACACTAGGACTAGTACACACCAGGACTAGTACACACTAGAACTAGTACACACCAGGACTAGCACACACTAGGACCAATACACAGGGGACTTGAGCTAGAGCACGAAACAGCCTTGCTGATGCGGCATTTGTGGTCACAGTGTGGGGCCCATGCTAACCTCCCTATGGAGTATAAATATACCTAGTTGGGTATATTTATACCCAGCTGGCCCAGTGGTTTATGCACTGGCCATGAGTTCAAACCCTCTCCCCTTCCCTGATTTGTTTGAAACTTCATGTATCTATTCAGACTGTTGAAGGGTCATTGAAGAAAAATATTTCTCAAATCTAACCCATCTTTCTTTGGTGACTGTTGATTATTGGGAACGAAGTGAGGCAATGTGGGGACCAGAGGGCAGTACAGGGACACGAGAACCGGATAATAGTCACTACCAGTCTTGACAGGCTGGGATACTAAACACAGGGTTAATGTAGCAGAGCGTCCTGTCTCTGTGTGTACAAACCTACAAGCGTTCAGAGGTGAATATCAGGAGAGGATATGAGGTACAGGAAGAGTAATCGTCTCGCAAAGGTTTTGCGTGTTGGTAGGAATGGTTCCTAGTATTTGGATCACCCATTACGAGAGATGAACGGTCCAAATGAAGGAAGTAATAGCTGTCTCTTAATTGCTATTTGCACTGCTAGTACTTACAACAGCCCTCCTGGGAACAACCTGAGTGAAGGTGCTTGCTAGGAAACTCTGACCACATAAGGTCAGATTGTCCTTCAAGTCTGTCTTATAAACAATCATTCTCGCTCAGCTAGGAAGGTGACGAGTAAGTTTATTTAGGTAAAGGTACACACAAATACAATTGTCATACCTAGTAACCCAATAAAAGTCAGACAAAGTGACTTATTTCCACTGGGAAGAGACACATTCTCACAGACTCGGTTACTATGGCATCTACGTCCGAGAGAAGCACCAGGAAATGTAAGTCTTCATAGGAGCGAATAAACATTTCCAAACATATATAGTGTTTTGAGAGGACGTTAATGTAAAAATTAAAAATATTGAAGACAAGGAGGGAGAGTAGAGAAAGAAGAAAGAGTCTCTGAGAAGTAAATACTGCCCCTATGAGGAAGGTGCCTGGTGGTGTGGTCTTTGTAAATCATGTAGCAACACTATGTACATCTAATGGTTAAAATCGTAACCAAATTTTTTTTTAAAGGGTGGAAGGATAAGCCGGCGGAAGGCCACGGTTAGATTACCAAAAGCACCAGCTGCGGGTGATCATATGACTAAGACCCGCGTCAGGAAGCACTTGTCCTGTTTCCTGACAAACCTAACCTAACACCACTGCTAGAGAAGTGAGATGGAGAGAGGCTGTGTGTGTGTGTGTGTGTGTGTGTGTGTGTGTGTGTGTGTGTGTGTGTGTATGTGTGTGTGTGTACTAAAGCTTATTTACACACGCAGGTGTAAATAACCATAAAACTACATCCATATCCTGCCTTTGCAATAATCAAAGGTGACAACATACACACACACAAGGAGAAACTCTCTCTCCTACTCCCTGTAAAAACCTTCAACAGTCAAACGAAAGCGGTGTGGACGTTTCCATAACAGAAAACTAGAAAAAAGAGTTGTGCAGGCATGGCAGCTCAGCAAATTATCGGTTTCAACTCACCGTTGCAAGCAACACAACACATTCCTGAAATTGTTTCTTGATAATAGAAAACGAGTTTGCAAAGTGAGCAACCCCAACACTTTGCAACGTAAGTGCATACATAAGCAGTCTGCTGCTACGCTAGTCGTCTACATCATATATATATATATATATATATATATATATATATATATATATATATATATATATATATATATATATATATATATATATACCGAGTGATACAAAAGTTCCCGACACCGTCCACACTGTGTACAGTGAGTACACTGTGTTTACATGGAGTTTACCTGGAGAGGATTTTGGGGATCAACGCCCCCGCGGTTTGGTCTGAGACTAGGCCTCATGGTGGATCAGGGTCTGATCAACCAGGCTGTTACTGCTGGCAGCTCGGTTGGTCTGGTACTGACTTGAGGTGCCTGTCCAGTGCCTTCTTAAAGACAGTCAGGGGTCTCTTGGTAATCCCCCTTATGTATACTGGGAGGCGGTTGAACAGTCTTGGACCCCTGACACTTGTTGTGTTCTCTCTCAGTGTACTCGTGGCGCCTCTGCTTTTCAACGGGAAAATATTGCATCTCTTGCCGAGTCTTTTGCTTTCATAGGGAGTGATTTTCGTGTGAAGGTTTGGTACCAATCCCTCAAGGACCTTCCAAGTGTATATTTTCATGTATCTTTCTCGCCTGCGTTTCAAGGAATACATATCAAGGACCTTCAGCCGTTCCCAGTAATTTAAGTACCTTATCGTACTTATATGTACACTATGTTCAAACAGGTCAGGGAATGTGTATGTGACATGAGATTTGAATTCCCAATAGCACAATAGACACAGATCTATTGTGATAGAACCTAAAGAAGGACGAGGAAGAGAAAGAGGAAGATAGTGAAGAGGAAGAAGAGAAGGAGGAATTAGAGGAGGAGGAGGAGGACTACATAATCTCTTAATTCTAAATTCCTTCCCTTCCTCGCTATCTCCTTCCTCCTCCTCCATCCCCTCCTCCACCTCCTCCATCCCCTCCACCCCCTCCATCTTTCTTAATTCCAGCTCCAATAAGCGGAGGTCACGTGGCAAATTGAAAAATGTCCCCACCTCAGCACCCTTCCTCAGCTACCTTCCTCAGCACCCTTCCTCAGCACCCTTCCTCAGCTACCTTCCTCAGCACCCTTCCTCAGCACCCTCAGCACCCTTCCTCAGCTACCTTCCTCAGTTACCTTCCTCAGCACCCTTCCTCAGCATCCTTTTTCAGCATCCCCCAACACCCCTGTAATTCACCTGCAGTGGCTTCCGGGGATGGGGGGTCACCGCCCCCACCGCCAGATCCCAGACCAGGCCTCCGGTTGCTCCCCTGTTCCACCAGGTTGTTGGTGCTGGCTGGCAGGCCCGGTGGCCTGGTGACTAAAGCTCCCGCTTCACACACGGAGGGCCCGGGTTCGATTCCCGGCGGGTGGAAACATTCGACACGTTTCCTTACACCTGTTGTCCTGTTCACCTAGCAGCATATAGGTACCTGGGTTTAGTCGACTGGTGTGGGTCGCATCCTGGGGGACAAGATTAAGGACCCCAATGGAAATAAGTTAGACAGTCCTCGATGACGCACTGACTTTCTTGGGTTATCCTGGGTGGCTAACCCTCCGGGGTTAAAAATCCGAACGAAATCTTATCTTATCTTATCTTATCCACCCATACCGATTCCCGGTATGGGTGGAAACATTGGGGCTTGTTATCAAGACACCTGCCGTCCCTGTTCACCTGGCAGTAAGTAGGTACCTGGGTGTTTGCTGACTGGTGGAGGTCGTATCCTGGGGACAAAATTAGCCTAAGTTGCCAAAAATGTTCTGCTTAACCAGATAAGTCATAGATGTCAGCTAAATCTATCAAAGTTGTATTAAGTACTGACAGAATAATAATAATAATAATAATTATAATTATTATTATTATTATTATTATTATTATTATTATTATTATTATTATTATTATTGTTACCCCAAGGTCGAATTTGTCAAAATCTTTTGCATCCAGGACAATGTAGTAGTGGTTTAATAACTGTGAGAGTTAGGAGTGACCTGTTCTGACTCCATTCTGACCTGTAAATCAACGTGTCTGGCCATCTTGCTTCTTCAGACACTCTCTCACACATCTTAATAATGCTGGACGGCAGGACCATTGGCCTGCATTGTTTTTGCAATTGCTTTGCTACCACCTTTGTGATCTTCAGTGGCGGCTGTTGCAGACTTCCTCTCCACAAGACACTCAAGGCACGACAGTGTTGCTTGTGGTTGACGAAGACTGTGGAGTTCCAGGAGTCTGGGTCTGGGGCAGAGTCCATGGGCATGCAGTAACTTTCCTTAGTACCCTTCCTCAGCTACCTTCCTCAGCAACCTTCCTCAGCAACCTTCCTCAGCAACCTTCCTCAGCAACCTTCCTCAGCAACTTTCCTCAGGTACCTTCGAAATTCGTGTTGTATTATGAAGTCATGAGGATGTCTCTGGTGACTGATGTATCGTTCATGAAGAACTCGTTTGGGTTGTCAGTCTTCAGGCTGGTTAGTGGGCTACTGTACAATTCAGTCCTAACGGCACGATTGCAAACAAACCAAGGTACGGTTGGGGATTGAACTCGCGACAGGTGAGTCGTTAAACTTCAGGCCAGTGCGTAAGCCACTAGGCCAGATGACTGCAATAAGATTCACACAGCCAGGTATATTTATACACCATAGGAAGGTTAGCACGGGCCACCACTGTGACCACAAAAGAATCTCCCGCCAGCTGGGTGGAAATTCTTTTGGAAAAAGTTGCATTTGTGATCACAGTGGTGGCCCGTGCTAACCTTCCTATGGTGTATAAATATACCTAGTTGGATGAATCTTGTTGTAACCAGCTGGCCCAGTGGCTTACGCACTGGCCTGGAGTTGTACCTCAGCACTTGTCAGTACCTCAGCACTTGTCAGTACCTTAGCACTTGTCAGTACCTCAGCACTTGTCAGTACCTCAGCACTTATCAGTACCTCAGCACTTGTCAGTACCTCAGCACTTCTCAGTACCTCAGCACTTCTCAGTACCTCAGCACTTCTCAGTACCTCAGCCCTTCTCAGTACCTCAGCCCTTCTCAGTACCTCAGCACTTCTCAGTACCTCAGCCCTTCTCAGTACCTCAGCACTTCTCAGTACCTCAGCACTTCTCAGTACCTCAGCACTTCTCAGTACCTCAGCACTTCTCAGTACCTCAGCACTTCTCAGTACCTCAGCACTCTACCTCAGCTGGCAGACTTTCATAGATACATAGAAGAAAGCAAGAAAGAAATAAAAGTGAAGGAAGAAGAAAGAAGGAAGACTAACAGGGAAGAAACAAGGAGCAAGAAATTGGAAGGAAGAAGGAACAGGAGAATAAGAAAAAACACAGAAGGAATAATAAAGAAGCAAAATGAAGAGGAAATGAGAAAAAAAGGAAGAATGAAGAATAAAAAAAAATAATAAGAACAAAGAAGGAGGTAAAATTGGGAAGTGTGTGTGTCTTGTGAGTCTTCCTGGGCCCCAGGAGTCACTCCTCAGGCTACCTAACACAAAAGAAGTGTGCTCCGTCTTAACAAAAGTACTTCACAAAAAAAGGGAGTCGCCACCAGGAAGTGCAATATAATATATAAATATATATATATATATATATATAATATATATAATATATATATATAATATATTATTTATATTATATATATAATTGTTTGTGTATATTTCGCATGCTCTCGCGAATTCCTTGCATTGTTCAAATCTCTAGTAAGGCTGATGCATGCAGGGGATGAGATGAAAAGCTGTAAGCCTTCTCCCTGAAAGCTGGCTGCCTTGGATCAAACGTGTAGCGCATGCTACACGCCAAGGTATTGTCCAGTGTGGGTAGATTGGTAAAGCACTGCGTACCTTGTCCTAAGGTTCGTAGGTTCGAGTCTCCTTCAGCCAGAGATCAGTGTTTGTGTATATTTCGCATGCTCTCGCGAATTCCTTGCGTATTTTTATATATATATATATATATATATATATATATATATAATATATATATATATATATATATATATATATATATATATATATATAACTGGTAGAGGGAGTAGTAGGCAAATTTGGGGTGTCAGGGGTAAATGAAAATGGGGAGCCTTTAATTGAGCTATGTGTAGAAAGAGGTTTGGTAATAAGTAATACATATTTTATGAAAAAGAGGATAAATAAATATACAAGGTATGATGTAGCACGTAATGAAAGTAGTTTGTTAGATTATGTATTGGTGGATAAAAGGTTGATGGGTAGGCTCCAGGATGTACATGTTTATAGAGGGGCAAATGATACATCGGATCATTATCTAGTTGCAGCTACAGTTAGAGTAAGAGGTAGATGAGATAAGAGGAAAATGGCAACAACAAGTAAGAGGGAGGTGAAAGTGTATAAACTAAGGGAGGAGGAAGTTCGGGTGAAATATAAGCAACTATTGGCAGAAAGGTGGGCTAGTGCAAAGATGAGTAGTGGGGGGGTTGAAGAGGGTTGGAATAGTTTTAGAAATGCAGTATTAGAATGTGGGGCAGAAGTTTGTGGTTATAGGAGGGTGGGTGCAGGAGGAAAGAGGAGTGATTGGTGGAACGATGAAGTAAAGGGTGTGATAAAAGAGAAAAAGTTAGCTTATGAGAGGTATTTACAAAGCAGAAGTGTTATAAGAAGAGTAGAGTATATGGAGAGTAAAAGAAAGGTGAAGAGAGCGGTGAGAGAGTGCAAAAGGAGAGCTGATGATAGAGCAGGAGAGGCACTGTCAAGAAATTTTAATGAAAATAAGAAAAAAATTTGGAGCGAGTTAAACAAGTTAAGAAAGCCTAGGGAACAAATGGATTTATCAGTTAAAAACAGAGAAGGGAAGTTAGTAGATGGGGAGATGGAGGTTTTGGGTAGATGGCGAGAATATTTTGAGGAACTTTTAAATGTCGACGAAGAAAGGGAGGCGGTAATTTCATGCACTGGCCAGGGAGGTATACCATCTTTTAAGAGTGAAGAAGAACAGGATGTGAGTGTGGGGGAGGTGCGTGAGGCATTACGTAGAATGAAAGGGGGTAAAGTAGCTGGAACTGACGGGATCATGACATAAATATTAAAAACCGGGGGAGGGGGGGACATAGTGTTGGAGTGGTTGGTATTTTTGTTTAATAAATGTATGGAAGAGCGGAAGGCACCTAGGGATTGGAAGAGAGCATGTATAGTCCCTTTGTATGAAGGGAAGGGGAATAAAAGAGCGTAAAAATTTTAGGGGAATAAGTTTACTGAGTATACCAGGAAAAGTGTATGGTAGAGTTATTACTGAAAGAATTAGAGGTAAGATAGAGAGTAGGGTTGCGGATGAGCAAGGAGGTTTTAGAGTGGGTAGGGGATGTCAACAGTATTTAGATAAAAGTAAGGAAGTTTTTATTGCATTTATGGATTTAGAACAAGCATATGATAGAATGGATAGGAGAGCAATGTGGCAGATGTTGCAAGTGTATGGAATAGGTGGTAAGTTACTAAATGCTGTAAAGAGTTTTTATGAGGATAGTGAGGCTCAGGTTAGGGTGTGTAGAAGAGAGGGAGACTACTTCCCGGTAAAAGTAGGTCTTAGACAGGGATGTGTAATGTCACCATGGTTGTTTAATATATTTATAGATGGAGTTGTAAAATAAGTAAATGCTAGAGTGTTCGGGAGAGGGGTGGGATTAAATTATGGGGAATCAAATACAAAATGGGAGTTGACACAGTTACTTTTTGCTGATGATACTGTGCTTTTGGGGGGTTCTAAAGAAAAGTTGCAAAGGTTAGTAGATGGGTTTGGGAGTGTGTGTAAATGTAGAAAGTCGAAAGTGAATATAGATAAGAGTAAGGTGATGATGGTATCAAATGATTTAGATAAAGAAAAATTGGATGTCACATTGGAGAGAAGGAGTATGGAAGAAGTGAATGTTTTCAGATATTTGGGAGTTGATGTGTCAGTGGATAGGTTTATGAAGGATGAGGTTAACCATAGAACTGATGAAGGAAAAAAGGTATTTGTGCATTGAGGTATCTGTGGAGACTAAAAAACGTTATTTATGGAGGCAAAGAAGGGAATGTATGAAAGTATAGTGGTACCAACACTCATATATGGGTGTGAGGCTTGGGTTGTAAATGCTGCAGCGAGGAGGCGGCTGGAGGCAGTGGAGATGTCCTGTCTAAGGGCAATGTGTGGTGTAAATATTATGCATAGAATTTGTAGTGTGGAAATTAGAAGGTGTGGAGCTACTGAAATATTAGTCAGAGGGCTTAAGAGGGGTTGTTGAGGTGGTTTGGTCATTTAGAGAGAATGGAACAAAGCAGAATGACTTGGAGAGCGTATAAATCTGTAGGTTTAATCTGTGGGGGTCGTCCTCGAAAAGATTTGAGGGATGGGGTAAAGGAGGTTTTGTGGGCGAGGGGCTTGGACTTCCAGCAAGCATGTATGAGTGTGTTCGATAGGAGTAAATGGAGACGAATGGTTTTTGGGACCTGACGAGCTGTTGGAGTGTGAGCAGGGTAATATTTTGTGAAGGGATTCAAGGAAATCGGTTATTTTTATATAGCCGGACATGAGTCCTGGAAATGGGAAGTACAATGCCTGCATTTTAAAGGAGGGGTTTACGACATTGGCAATTTGGAGGGACACCTGAACTGTCGTATCTGGGCGCATCTACAAAGACAGTGATTATGTATGAGTGATGGTGAAAGTGTTTAATGATGATTGAAGTATTTTCCTTAATTTTTGTGGCATCCTGCCTTGGTGGGAGACGGCCGATATGTTAATTTATCTGTCTATCTATCTATATATATATATATATATATATATATATATATATATATATATATATATATATATATATATATAAAGTCGTGCCGAATAGGCAGAACTTGGGATCTTGGCTTAAATAGCAACGCTCATCTTGCCATATAGGACAAGTGAAAATTTGTGTATGCAATAATTTCGCCAAAATCATTCTGAACCTAACGAAAAAAAATATATTTCACTGTGTTTGTTTAGTATTAAATTATTGTAAACAAATCTAAAATATATTTAGCTGGGTTAGGCTAAAATAAATTGTTCTTGTTATAATAAGGTTAGGTAAGTTTTCTAAGTTCCTTTTGATGCAAAATTATTAATTTTTACATCAACATTAATGAAAAAAAAAATATCTTTAAACGTATAAGAGAAAAGTTTGGAAAGGACTTAATTCTAAATGAGTTCTTGCTAATTGACCAATTTTACATATTCGGCACGACATATATATAAAATATATATATATATATATATATATATATATATATATATATATATATATATATATATATATATATAATATTAGCACATTGGCCGATTCCCACCAAGGCAGGGTGGAACGAAAAAGAAAAACTTTCACCATCATTCACTCCATCACTGTCTTGCCAGAAGGGTGCTTTACACTACAGTTTTTAAACTGCAACATTAACACCCCTCCTTCAGAGTGCAGGCACTGTACTTCCCATCTCCAGGACTCAAGTCCGGCCTGCCGGTTTCCCTGAATCCCTTCATAAATGTTACTTTGCTCACACTCCAACAGCACGTCAAGTATTAAAAACCATTTGTCTCCATTCACTCCTATCAAACACGCTCACGCATGCTCGCTGGAAGTCCAAGCCCCTCGCACACAAAACCTCCTTTACGCCCTCCCTCCAACCTTTCCTAGGCCGACCCCTACCCCGCCTTCCTTCCACTACAGACTGATACACTCTTGAAGTCATTCTGTTTCGCTCCATTGTCTCTACATGTCCGAACCACCTCAAAAACCCTTCCTCAGCCCTCTAGACAACAGTTTTGGTAATCCCGCACCTCCTCCTGACGAATTCTCTGCATTATATTCACACCACACATTGCCCTCAGACATGATATCTCCACTGCCTCCAGCCTTCTCCTCGCTGCAACATTCATCACCCATGCTTCACACCCATATAAGAGCGTTGGTAAAACTATACTCTCATACATTCCCCTCTTTGCCTCCAAGAACAAAGTTCTTTGTCTCCACAGACTCCTAAGTGCACCACTCACCCTTTTCCCCTCATCAATTCTATGATTCACCTCATCTTTCATAGATCCATCTGCTGACACGTCCACTCCCAAATATCTGAATACATTCACCTCCTCCATACTCTCTCCCTCCAATCTGATATCCAATCTTTCATCACCTAATCTTTTTGTTATCCTCATAACCTTACTCTTTCCTGTATTCACTTTTAATTTCCTTCTTTTACATACACTACCAAATTCATCCACCAATCTCTGCAACTTCTCTTCAGAATCTCCCAAGAGCACAGTGTCATCAGCAAAGAGAAACTGTGACAACTCCCACTTTATGTGTGATTCTTTATCTTTTAACTCCACGCCTCTTGCCAATACCCTCGCATTTACTTCTCTTACAACCCCATCTATAAATATATCAACCACGGTGACATCACACATCCTTGTCTAAGGCCTACTTTTACTGGGAAATAATCTCCCTCTTTCCTACATGCTCTAACCTGAGCCTCACTATCCTCGTAAAAGCTCTTCACTGCTTTCAGTAACCTACCTCCTACACCATACACCTGCAACATCTGCCACATTGCCCCCCTATCCACCCTGTCATACGCCTTTTCCAAATCCATAAATGCCACAAAAACCTCTTTAACCTTATCTAAATACTGTTCACCTACATGTTTCACTGTAAACACCTGGTCCACACACCCCCTACCTTCCTAAAGCCTCCTTGTTCATCTGCTATCCTATTCTCCGTCTTACTCTTAATTCTTTTTAATAATAACTCTACCGTACACTTTACCAGGTATACTCAACAGACTTAATCCTCCTATAATTTTGCACTCTCTTTTATCCCCTTTGCCTTTATACAAAGGAACTATGCATGCTCTCTGCCAATCCCTAGGTACCTTACCCTCTTCCATACATTTATTAAATAATTGCACAACCACTCCAAAACTATATCCCCACCTGCTTTTACATTTCTATCTTTATCCCATCAATCCCGGCTGCCTTACCCCCCTTTCATTTTACCTACTGCCTCACGAACTTCCCCCACACTCACAACTGGCTCTTCCTCACTCCTACAAGATGTTATTCCTCCTTGCCCTATACACGAAATCACAGCTTCTCTATCTTCAATCACCATTTAACAATTCCTCAAATATATTCCCTCCATCTTCCCAATACCTCTAACTCTCCATTTAATAACTCTCCTCTCCTATTTTTAACTGACAAATCCATTTGTTCTCTAGGCTTTCTTAACTTGTTAATCTCACTCCAAAACTTTTTCTTATTTTCAAAAAAATTTTTGCTGATAACATCTCACCCACTCTCTCATTTGCTCTCTTTTTACATTGCTTCACCACTCTCTTAACCTTCTCTTTTTCTCCATATACTCCATATATATATATATATATATATATATATATATATATATATATATATATATATATATATATATATATATATATATATATATATATGTGTGTGTGTGTGAATGTGTGTGCATGTGTGAATGTGTGTGAATGTGCGTGTGTGAATGTGTGTGTGTGAATGTGTGTGTGTGTGTGTGTGTGTGTGAATGTGTGTGTGTGTGTGTGTGTGTGTGTGTGTGTGTGTGTGTGTGTGGTTGCAGGGATAAAGTCGCAGCTTTTGACCCCGTTTCTTCTCTGGCCGCTATTAGGTCCACTCTCCCTGCTCCAAGAGCTCTATCGTACCTCTTCTTAAGGCTATGTATGGATCCTGCCTCCACATCACTCTCCAGATTGTTCCACTTCCTGACAACTCCAAGGCTAGAGAAATACTTCCTAACATCTCTATAACTCATCTAAGTTTTCAACTTTCAGTTATGTCGTTGTGTCCCCTTGTTATTGTCTTCCGTCTCTGAAACATTGTCCCTATCCACCTTGTCAATTCCTCTCAGTATTTAATATGTCCTTATCATATCCCCCCTACCCTCTTGCCCACTATTGTCACCAGGTTAAGTTTCCTTACCCTCTCCTTATAAGATATACCCCTTAGCCCCAGGACTAGTCCTGTTGCAAAACTTTTGCACTTTCTCCACTCTCTTGACATGTTTAACCAAGTGTGGGTTCCAATCTGGTGCTCCATACTCCAGTATGGGTCAGACATACACGGTGTACAGAGTCGTGAATGACTCGAAACTGTATTTTTAGGTTTGCCAGTCGCCCATATGCTGCAACAGTTATTTGGTTGATGTGCTCAGTATAATGTTCACGCCAAGATCCTTTTTCTTAAGTGAGTGTGAGGGAAAAGTTCAAGAGATAGGAGTAGCGAGCGAGTACATGGTAACGATAGTTTGAATGCCGGCTGCTTGTTAAGGTAGGGTCAGTCTAGCTCCCGCTATTCCCTCTCCCCCATTTTCCCCACCCCGAAAGGTGACGTGTGGGGCTCCGGCCAAACAGTAATCACTCGACTCACAGCTCCCAGCACAACTGTAAGTACATGCCTCTGTTCCTATTCTAGTGGATATTGGTTGAAAGCTTCACTTTTGACCAATAATAAACTTTGTCCTTTCAGTTTTAAGCTCCACATGAGACTTTTCGATAATCACCACCTTTTTTTAAGTATCTTACACTTATCATGGAGAGTGATTTCTTAAGCAGTGGGTAACCTGTCTCTCTTTCCAGCTTGGAATGACAGATCGGGTCACCTGCCAACCAACGAGAAGTGTTGAAGGAGACGGACTGAAAACGGTCTTGGGACGTCACCTTATACTCTACCTACCTGATTAATTGTACAGGATACTACCCCTCATCTTTATAGTGGTAAAGAACCTGCGTTCCTGTCATCTGGACTGACTATTCAAGGCTATAGACTGTGAAGAACTAGTCGTTGGGTTGTCACTCAACACCTGTGACCCCCCCCCCCACATCATCATCAACGGCTACAATTTCTACAAGACTGTGTCAACATCAGCCAGACACCTCAGTTTACTTGTATATATTAGCGTTGAATTCAAATGTCATTTTTTCCATTTCATTTTTCATTTTTCTTTCAAGTAGGATACACCTTCGTTTTTTTAATGCTTTATCTTTCATTACTAAATAATAAAGTGTTTAGTTGTGTGTGTGTGGTTGTGTATGTATGTTTGTGTGTGTGTGTCGTGTGTTAGTTCATTTGTCCAAAACACTGTCGATTTAGACTAGCCATGTTTATTTGCTTGTGCTGTGTGATGTGTGTGTGTGTGTGGATGTGTGTGTGTGTGTGTGTGTGTTTGTGTGTGTGTGTGTGTGTGTGTGCGTGTTAGTTACCATTTTGTCCTAGGCACATGTCGATTAGACACAGGCCTGCTGTATATGTGTGTGCATGTGTGTGTGTGTGTGTGTGTGTGTGTGTGTGTGTGTGTGTGTGTGTGTGTGTGTGTGTTTGTGTGTGTGTTGTGTGTGTGTGTTGGTGTGAATGTGCTGTGTGTGTGTGTGTGAATGTGATGTAGTGTGTGTGTGTGTGTGTGTGTGAATGTGTGTGGTATGTGTGAATGTGTGTGTGTGTGTGTGAATGTGTGTGAGTGTGAATGTGTGTGAGTGTGAATGTGTTTGTTGTTGTGAGTGTGTGTTTGTGTGTTCACCTATATATAGTTGCTAGGGTTGATTCACGGCCCCTTACTAAAACCTTATTTTTCTTAACTTGGAAATAGCGGAAACCACTGCATCTCCAGCCCAGTTCAACTCTATCAACAGCATCTTCACCGTGAAGGCCAGATTCCTAATTCCGTCTGGAGGAAAAGTGGTCAACAGTGTCAGACAGACCCTTTCTAAAGCAATATTGGCGTTGGTATCCTGGCCACGTCTTGCATCAGAAACGTCACCAGGCAGAAAGATCAGCATGACACACGCAACAGTGAACCAGAAGTGTATATCATACCATGCGGAGGCTGTAATATCATCTATGTAGGAGAAACCGTGAAGATTTTTTTTTTTCTACGCGGGTCAGAGAAGAGAACAGACAAATGCCTGCAGCAGAGACGAGACATTAAAAATGCTCGAATCTTGCACAGATCTAAAGAGAAACAACTCGTGAAGTGGAGCACAGCAGAGATGGCCTACAGAGAATCCAACTAGTAGATACCAATGCATTTCAAGAAACCTTAATTGCCACCACTAACAACAACACACAACAGAGAGTTGCCAAGTACACTATGCTAACTTCCCTCACACACACACACACACACACACACAACACACACACACACACACACACACACACACACACGTGATAATACTCTACAGTCATTGTTTACAGCTACGTAACACGACCATTAAATGACCTAACTCCTTCACCTGACCTTCACCAGTGACCCTTTATCAACTATATATACCATGCTCTTTCACTGTACACAGTGACCTTGGCCCAGGATCGACACGTATCAGTTACATTAGAACTCAGTGTATGGACTCGTGACCTCTCATCATTATTTCCAGTACTCGTGTATTTTCTCGGGTCATACAACACCAGGTCTGGGCAAGAGTCTCTTGCTCTCTTTATTCCTCTCACAGATTTTAACCACAATATTGATTTTCCACAGACTCAGGAACTTTCAACTTATAAATCAGTGACCGAGAGAAACTTTACACAGTCAAGTATTATTATTATTATTATTATTATTATTATTATTATTATTATTAATAATGTGCTTTATACAGGATATAAACACACTACCGAGTGGACATATATATATATATATATATTATATATATATATAATATATATATATATATATATATATATATATATATATATATTGCGCCGAGTAGGCAAACTTGCGATTTTAGCTTAAATAGCACCGCTCTTCTTGCCGAATAAGTCAAGCGAAAAATTGTGTACGCAGTAAATTTGCAAAAATCATTCTGAACCTAACGAAAAAATATATTTCATTGTGTTTGTTTTTTATTAAATTATTGTAAACTTATCTAAAGTATATTTAGTTGGATGTGGCAAAATTAAATTGTGCTTGTTATAATAAGATCAGGTAAGTTTCCTAAGGTTCTTTCGGTAAAAAGTTATTAATTTTTACAGTAACATGAATGAAAAAATATATCTTTAAACGTAAAAGAGAAAATTTTAAAAAGGATTTAATTTTAAATGAATTCTTGCTAATTGACAAATTTTACCTATTCGGCACGACACACACACACACACACACACACACACACACACACACACACACACACACACACACACACACACACACACACATATATATATATATATACATTATATATACATATATATATATCAATAACAACACTGCACTAGCCAAGGACTCGAACCCATGCTGCTTTGGCCTGCCTCATGGTGTGCGAAAACGTATGACGCCCTAATCCACTGGACCATACGATCCTTAAAAATAGGGCATCCAGCGGAACTGAATGTTGTACTCTACCCAAGGACACACGATGGTGTGGATGACTCTAGGATAATTTCATTCTAGTCGCTGTTTGGTGTACTAGTTCAACGAGCAGTATTTATATTATTGTGACCACGAACTAGTACACCAAACAGGGACTAGAATGAAATTAGCCTAGAGTCATCCACACCATCGTGTGTCCTTGGGTAGCGAGTACAACATTCAGTTCCGCTGGATGCCCTACTTGTTAAGGATCGTATGGTTCAGTGGATTAGGGCGTCATGCGTTTTCGCCTACCATGAGGCAGGCCAAAGCAGCATGGGTTCGAGTCCTTGGCTAGTCGCAGTGTTGTTATTGATCATACCACCGTTCGTAGGGACAATAATATATAAAATATATATATATAATATATATATATTATAATATATATATTATATATATATATATATATATATACGGGGGGGGGGGGGGGGGGGGGGAAAAAAAAAAAAAAAAAAAAAAAAAAAAAAAAAAAAAAATATTAGATCCCACAACGGTTTAAACACCTGACGCGCGCCGACCCAACTTGGATAGGTCCTTGGCGCAACTCACCCCACAAACTATTCTACCCAAGAAATAAGAAATTTTAAAGATAATTTGTCCAGTGTATTATTAAAATTCTTCCCAAATTCTATTAATTAAAAATGGATCTAATTTATATAAACCAAAGGAAATATTCATATTATTGTCAAAACTGCTTTTTATGAAACAAGATTCAATTATATTCCTGTCGACCATGGACTTGCTTGATACTACTTTCTCAACTTTTTGAAAATCAATTGGATGGTTAAAATCTCTTACATGAATAAATAGAGCATTGGAATCTTGTCCAGTTCTAATGCTATATTTATGTTGTTTTAATCTTAGTTCGAGATTTTTACCAGTTTGACCGTAATAAACTTTATCGTAAATTTTACAAGGAATCTTATAGACACATCCATCAGCATTTTGGGGGAATTCTTTATCAAAAGTTTTTTTACTGTATCAAGATTTTTGAATACAACTTTAATATTAAAAGTCTTAAGAAGAGAAGGCATATCAACCAAGTTTTCATGGTAAGGGAGAACCAACATATTTTTAGTTGAATAAGGCTAGTTGTCCCTTTTTGGATTGTAAAAAGTATTTCTAGCAACTTTAAAAGATTTATCTATTACATTTCTTGGGTATTTTAAATCATTACCTATTTCATAAATTTTGGATATTTCCTCATCTATGAACTCAGGACTACAAATTCGTAAAGCTCTCAGAAACATTGATGAGAAAACAGACAGTTTGACTCTATCTTGATGCGAGGAATAATAGTGGACATAGGAACAGTTATTAGTAGGTTTTCTGTAAATTTTAAATTTGAATTCATTATTACCCTTAATAATTAAAACATCTAGAAAAGGCAATGAGTTATTTTCTTCAAACTCAACAGTAAAGTTTATTGAATGGGCTAAGTTATTTAATTTTCCAAGGAAATGGTGTATATCTACATTTTTGGGCATAAGACACAAAATATCATCAACATATCTGAACCATTTAGCTCTATTAGGGAGGATTGTGTTAAGCAACCTTGTTTCAAAAAATTCCATGTATAGGTTACTAAGAACAGGTGAAAGAGGATTTCCCATTGCCATACCAAACTTCTGAGTGTAAAATTTATCATTAAATACAAATTTTGCATCAACAATGCAAAGTTTAATAAGTTTAATGATAGTAGGAACTGGCAATGGTAAATCATAGTTAACGAGTTCTTCAGATAAGAAACTTAATAAATCATCAACAGGAACTTTCGTAAACAAGGAAGTAACATCAAAACTAACCATGTTAAAATCATTTAAGTCAGTCAAGGAGCTTAATTTATCAACCAAGTCTATGTTGTTTTTAACATTAAAGTTAGAAATTTTGCCAACAATAGGGCTCAAAATATCAACAAGCCATTTGGATAATTTATATGAAACTGACCCCATGGAGCTAATAATTGGTCTGACTGGATTCCCTGGTTTGTGTGTTTTTATTAGTCCATACATGTAAGGTAAAGATGGATTAGTGGAAGTAAATTGTTTGACTAATTCATCTTTGCCTTTCAGTAGAAGTTTTATTGTTTTATTGAAATTGCTGTTAACGGTTTCTAGGGTTCAGATATGTTGATGATATTTTGTGTCTTATGGAAAATTAAATAACTTAGCCCATTCAATAAACTTTACTGTTGAGTTTGAAGAAAATAACTCATTGCCTTTTCTAGATGTTTTAATTATTAAGGGTAATAATGAATTCAAATTTAAAATTTACAGAAAACCTACTAATAACTGTTCCTATGTCCACTATTATTCCTCGCATCAAGATAGTCAAACTGTCTGTTTTCTCATCAATGTTTTTGAGAGCTTTACGAATTTGTAGTCCTGAGTTCATAGATGAGGAAATATCCAAAATTTATGAAATAGGTAATGATTTAAAATACCCAAGAAATGTAATTGATAAATCTTTTAAAATTGCTAGAAATACTTTTTACAACCCAAAAAGGGACAACCAACCTTATTCAACTAAAAATATGTTGGTTCTCCCTTACCATGAAAACTTGGTTGATATGCCTTCTCTTCTTAAGACTTTTAATATTAAAGTTGTATTCAAAAATCTTGATACAGTAAAAAAACTTTTGATAAAGAATTCCCCCCAAAATGCTGATGGGTGTGTCTATAAGATTCCTTGTAAAATTTACGATAAAGTTTATTACGGTCAAACTGGTAAAAATCTCGAACTAAGATTAAAACAACATAAATATAGCATTAGAACTGGACAAGATTCCAATGCTCTATTTATTCATGTAAGAGATTTTAACCATCCAATTGATTTTCAAAAAGTTGAGAAAGTAGTATCAAGCAAGTCCATGGTCGACAGGAATATAATTGAATCTTGTTTCATAAAAAAGCAGTTTTGACAATAATATGAATATTTCCTTTGGTTTATATAAATTAGATCCATTTATAATTAATAGAATTTGGAAGAATTTAATAATACACTGGACAAATAATCTTTAAAATTTCTTATTTCTTGGGTAGAATAGTTTGTGGGTGAGTTGTGCCAAGGACCTATCCAAGTTGGGTCGGCGCGCGTCAGGTGTTTAACCGTTTGTGGGATCTGATAGTGAGGTGCTGGCCAGACCCCTTATATAGCTTCCTTGGATGCTTTACTTTCATAGTTCCTTGATAATGTGAGTAGTCACGAAAGCGCTTGGAATTTCTCTATTCTTTCAGAGTGGTTGTTTTGCATATTCTGAAATCACCTGTTTACTGTGATCTTATTGCATATATATAATATATATATATATATATATATATATATATATATATATAAATATATATATATATATATGGATTTTTTTTTACCTGAGGCTATTTGAGTTATATACTTTTTTCTACATATTTTTTTTATTTTTGAGAACGTGACGTCAGGTTTGGAGACCTGAGAGCGTTTCCCCCGCGGCCAGGGACCTGTTGGATGAGGGAGACACGGGGGGAAATGGAATTAGATATTTTATGAGAGGGTGTGTCACCTCCAGACCTGAGAACGGTGAGGGGGGGGAGGAGGTAGAGGGGCAGGAGAATGGGGGAAGAGGGGAAGGGAAGGAGAAGGGAGAGGGGAAGGGAAGGAGAAGGGGGAGAAGAGGGGAAAGGAAGAGAAGTCAAAAAATATGAAGGTAAATCAAAAGAGATAAAGGGGTCACTGCTGTAATGTGTAAAGTTGTGTGTCCGTACCCCCTATCTCTCTCTCTCTCTCTCTCTCTCTCTCTCTCTCTCTCTCTCTCTCTCTCTCTCTCTCTCTCTCTCTCTCTCTCTCTCCTTCCCTCCTCCCTCCCTCCTAACAGGTGACTCTCCATGTGATGGAGTGAGGCACAAATTTGGCCGAAGTTCCTCTCCCGACTTGACCAAGATAGACTGAGGTACAACCCAGTGTTACACCAGCATAACCCAGTGTTACACCAGCATAACCCAGTGTTACACCAGCATAACCCAGTGTTACACCAGCATAACCCAGTGTTACACCGGCATAACCCAGTGTTACACTAGCATAACCCAGTGTTACACCAGCATAACCCAGTGTTACACCAGCATAACCCAGTGTTACACCAGCATAACCCAGTGTTACACTAGCATAACCCAGTGTTACACTAGCATAACCCAGTGTTACACCAGCATAACCCAGTGTTACACCAGCATAACCCAGTGTTACACCAGCATAACCCAGTGTTTACACTAGCATAACCCAGTGTTACACTAGCATAACCCAGTGTTACACCAGCATAACCCAGTGTTACACCAGCATAACCCAGTGTTACACTAGCATAACCCAGTGTTACACCAGCATAACCCAGTGTTACACCAGCATAACCCAGTGTTACACTAGCATAACCCAGTGTTACACCAGCATAACCCAGTGTTACACCAGCATAACCCAGTGTTACACCAGCATAAACCCAGTGTTACAACCAGCATAACCCAGTGTTACACCGCATAACCCAGTGTTACACCGGCATAACCCAGTGTTACACCAGCATAACCCAGTGTTACACCAGCATAACCCAGTGTTACACCGGCATAACCCAGTGTTACACCAGCATAACCCAGTGTTACACCAGCATAACCCAGTGTTACACCAGCATAACCCAGTGTTACACCAGCATAACCCAGTGTTACACTAGCATAACCCAGTGTTACACCAGCATAACCCAGTGTTACACCAGCATAACCCAGTGTTACACCAGCATAACCCAGTGTTACACCGGCATAACCCAGTGTTACACCGGCATAACCCAGTGTTACACCAGCATAACCCAGTGTTACACCAGCATAACCCAGTGTTACACCGGCATAACCCAGTGTTACACCGGGATAAACCCAGTGTTACACCAGCATAACCCAGTGTTACACCAGCATAACCCAGTGTTACACCGGCATAACCCAGTGTTACACCAGCATAACCCAGTGTTACACCGGCATAACCCAGTGTTACACCAGCATAACCCAGTGTTACACCAGCATAACCCAGTGTTACACCAGCATTACCCAGTGTTACACCAGCATAACCCAGGTCCAGTGTTACACTGCATAACCCAGGTTCGTTAACCCAGGTCCAGTGTTATACCAGCATAACCCAGGTCCAGTGTTACCCCACCAAGATAAACCAGGTCCAGTGGCACACCAGAATAACCCAATCCCATTAACCCAAGTCCAATGGTACACCAAGATAAGCCAATCACATTAACCCAGGTCCAATGGTACACCAAGATAAGCCAATCACATTAACCCAGGTCCAATGGTACACCAAGATAAGCCAATCACATTAACCCAGGTCCAATGGTACACCAAGATAAGCCAATCACATTAACCCAGGTCCAGTCCTGAGGGACTGACCACCTCCTATCAAGACTTGGGGACTGACCACCTCGTTACATTCTGCAGTATTCAGTTTGAGTCATTGTTGTGAGTCGTGTTGAGCTCTACCAGAGCTCAACTCAGGCAGGAAGAGCTCAAAAAATTTCGAGGGTGTCTTTTTTGAGCAGGAAACTAATTTGTCCACTTATAATTTTCAAGATATTAGCCGCTATTGAGAGTGAGAGAGAGAGAGAGAGTGAGAGTGAGTGAGAGAGAGTGTGTGAGAGTGAGAGAGTGAGAGTGTGTGAGAGTGTCAGAGAGTGAGATTGAGAGTGTGTGAGAGTGAGAGTGTGAGAGAGTGAGAGGAAATGTGTGTGACTGTGAGAGAGTGTAAGCGAGAGTGAGAATGAGTGAGAATGAGTGAGAGTGAATGAGAGAGTGAGAGAATGAGACAGAGTGAGAGTGAGAGAGTGAGAGTGTGTGAGAGAGAGTGAGTGTGAGAGTGTGCGCGTGTACTCACCTAGTTGTACTCACCTAGTTGAGGTTGCGGGGGTCGAGTCCGAGCTCCTGGCCCCGCCTCTTCACTGATCGCTACTAGGTCACTCTGCCTGAGCCGTGAGCTTTATCATACCTCTGCTTAAAGCTATGTATGGATCCTGCCTCCACTACATCGCTTCCCAAACTATTCCACTTACTGACTACTCTGTGGCTGAAGAAATACTTCCTAACATCCCTTTGATTCATCTGTGTCTTCAACTTCCAACTGTGTCCCCTTGTTACTGTGTCCAATCTCTGGAACATCCTGTCTTTGTCCACCTTGTCAATTCCTCTCAGTATTTTGTATGTCGTTATCATGTCCCCCCTATCTCTCCTGTCCTCCAGTGTCGTCAGGTTGATTTCCCTTAACCTCTCCTCGTAGGACATACCTCTTAGCTTTGGGACTAGTCTTGTTGCAAACCTTTGCACTTTCTCTAGTTTCTTCACGTGCTTGGCTAGGTGTGGGTTCCAAACTGGTGCCGCATACTCCAATATGGGCCTAACATACACGGTGTACAGGGTCCTGAATGATTCCTTATTAAGATGTCGGAATGCTGTTCTGAGGTTTGCTAGGCGCCCATATGCTGTGTGTGTGTGCTTATGTGTGTAAGAGAGACAGAAACAGAGAGAGCGAGAGATAGATAGACGAACATAAAGAGAAACATAGAGACAGCCATACAGTGTAGATGAATGGTTCAAAGAACCGACACGTTGTTAAATTAGACACATGTGCAACTCTTGGGTATCTTTATTGAGGAAACGTTTCGCCACACAGTGGCTTCATCAGTCCATACAAAGGATAATCTTGAAGAACAGGAGGAGAATGAGGTAATCAGTCCCTCAACCTTGAGTCGATGTGGTCAGTCCATCAATCGTGAATGGAATACAGTATAGGAGCGGAGAAGCAGCTTATATACCGTAGACAGGAGAGGTGCAGCAGTCGTAGGTGATGTCACATTTGTCGAACGTGGAAGTAGGTCGTGCCCAAGATTGATGGACTGACCACATTGACTCAAGGTTGAGGGACTGATTACCTCATTCTCCTCCTGTTCTTCAAGTTTATCCTTTGTATGGACTGCTGAAGCCAATGTGTGGCGAAACGTTTCCTCAATAAAGATACCCAAGAGTTGCACATGTGTCTAATTTAACACAGCCATACATACAGACAGACAGACAAATAGAGAGAGAGAGAGACAGACAAGGATACAGAGATAAAACGAGAGATAGACAGAGAAACAGAGACAGACAGACAGAGAAACAGAGAGACCGAGAGACAGACAGGCAGACAGAGGAACAGAGAGACAGAAAAACTGAAAAACAGAGAGAGAGAGAGAAAGAGAGAGAGAGCTAGCACACACAACCTAACACAGAGGACCAATAAACGTCACTCAGCACAAAATAATTAAATATTTCCATGATACCCGATTTACAGTCCCCTTTTGTGTCGGCCTCTCTGGCTGTCAGTCTGCCTGTCTGTCTGCCTAGCTGCCTGTCTGCCTGACTAGCTGGCTACCTGTTTTTATATTTGTCTGTCTGTATGTCTGTCTGTTTCTCATACTCCTTGAAGTTTACTCTCTCTCCCTCTCTATCTATATATCTGTCTATCTATAAAGCTGTCAAGAGCTTTATCAATTTATTTGGTAAAGCTAAATTTAAAGCTGGATCAACAGCCTGTATCTTTATCTTCATACACCAGGGCCAGGACCAGGACCAGGACCAGGACCAGGACCAGGACCAGGACCAGGACCAGGAGCCAAAGCCAGAAGCTGAGACTTGACCCCTGCAACCTCAACTAGGTGAGTACACCCGCTCATACACATCATCTCCCTCCGGATATAGCCCAGGGAGTATACACCTCAGTATACACACCTAAGATTTACTATGAATACCTGTTTTAGGTATTAAAATTCTTCTGAGTAAAAACAACACACACACACACACACAACACCCCAACAGGAGCTGTGATCGACCCCTGCAACCCAATTAGTGATACACACTGCAACTCGGATCTCTGCAAGATATGAAGGGTGGAAGGGGCATGAATGCAGGAGACAAGATTCAGGAAAGAACGATGGGGAGCACAAGAGGTTTTAAGTTGAATTAAGCAACCTTATCTGGCGAACGTGGAATGTTGACGTTCTCAGGCTCCCCGTATACCGTCCTGCCGGACGTAATTCACTTCCCCTTTTCCTGTTTGAACCCAGTTCGACCGAAGCGCTAACCCCAGAGTGTTTACCTTTCTCCCGAGTCAGTGGTGTGTTGACACTGTCGCGCGTGTTTGTTTACATTCACGCGGTGTTTGTTGACCAAAGTCGAGGTCACACCTCGTAGCCTTGTTTGTTACCGGAGTTTGTTGTTTGTGCTTTATATCCTTGTCATTTTGTGCTCGGCTGTCGAGAGATAATTGGTTTCTTACAGTACTTTATTGTGTATGGCATATTCATCTTGGGAGGAGGCAAGAGCCTATGATACACAGAAGGCCTATGTAAGGCACAAAAGGTTAACAGGATATATAATATATATATATATAAAAATAAATATATAATTATAAATATATATTATATAATATATATATTATTTTAATAATTAAAAAATTTTTAATTTAAAAATTTTATTGACCTGAACTCAACTAGTATACAGTCTACACCATGATTCCTCGGATATATGGAATATACATTTTAGTATACACAATAGATTTATATGATATAGCGTTTTAGTATTTTAAATTTTATGGAGGTGAAACACAACACACCACACACACAGCACACACACAAGACGGAGCTTTGAGACTGCAAATTAGGGAGTACACACTGAAACTCTTATTCTCTTTAACGAGGATATAGGGGGAAGGGGATGATAATAAGACAGAATTCAGGAAAGACGATGGAGCAACAAGAGTTTTATAATTTAATTAAGCAACCAGTATCTTGGGAACAATTGACGTCTAAGCTGCCCTATACCTTATAACATGGAGAACCAGTTCGATCTGAAGCCTAACCCCAAATTTTTTACCTTCTCCCGAGTTTACTTTTTGCACCGTCCATGTTTGTTTACATTACCTTTTTAAAACATACACCACAGTTTTTTAACGGATATTTGTTGTTTTCGTATACTTGTCTGGGATTTGTTCGCTGTCGAGAGGATAATTGTTTTACAGTAGTCTTTATTGTGTAATGGCATATTCATTTTGAAGGTAGGGCAAGAGCCATGGGTACACGGCCTATGATAAGGCCACAAAGGTTAACAATATATATATATATATATATATATATACATATATAATAAATATATATATATATATATATATATAATATATTTTGTTGCAAGCTAATTTAAAACACTTTTTGAAAATTTCCTGAACCCAGATAATTCTGTTATGTTAGGTTAAGGTGGGTTAGGTTAGGTTATGTTAGTTTAATTTAGGTTAGGTTAGGCTAGGCTAGGTTAAGTTATTTTAGGTCTGGTTTGGTTAGGTAGGTTAGGTTAGATTAAGGTTAGGCTATCGCATTTCTAAACTTGGGAGACCATCTCCCTAGAGTACAACGTTCAGTGAAGATATTTGATGCCTTGTGTCTGGGAGGGAAAGAGGCCGTGGAGAAAATTCTACGTAAAGGCTATTCCTAATATATTTTTCCTATCCAGATCTGCTGGAACACGTTCCAACGTGGTTGATCAGCTGACGACAAAAGAACATAAGAAACAGGGAACACTGCAACAGACCTACTGACCCATCTTAATTAAGCAGGTCCATGCCTGCCCCCGGCCTAGAACAATGACCACCTAGCCAGGTCACTTCCACTTAAGGAAGGAGCAAGGCATCAGACCTAGTAGCACAAGATATAGTCAGTTCCAACTCACACCCACCCACACCCACCCACACCCACTCATGTATTTTTCCAACCTATTTTTAAAACTACACAAGGTCTTAACGTCTATGACGGTACTCGGGAGTTAACGTCTATGACGGTACTCGGGAGTTTGTTCCACTCATCCACAACTCTATTACCAAACCAGTGCTTTCCTATATCCTTCCTCAATCCGAATTTTTTCAACTTGAAGCCATTGCTGCGAGTCCTGTCTTGGCTGGATATTTTCAGCACGGTATTTACATCCCCTTTATTTGCTCCTGTTTTCCATTTATACACCTCGATCATATCCCCCCTAATTCTACGCCTTTCTAGAGAGTGCAGATTCAGGGCCCTCAGTCTATCCTCATAGGGAAGATTTCTGATACATGGGATCAACTTTGTAATCCTCCTCTGTACGTTTTCCAGAGCATTTATATCCATTCTGTAATACGGTGACCAGAACTGAGCAGCATAGTCTAAATGAGGTCTAACCGAGGATATATAGAATTGAAGAACATCCTGAGGACTTCTATTATTTATACTTCTAGATATGAAGCCAAGAATTCTGTTAGCTTTATTGCGAACACTAATGCACTGTTGTCTTGGTTTTAGATTACTGCTAACCAGAACTCCTAAATTCTTTTCGCAATCAGTAGTATTAAGATCTACATTATTTAGTTTATATGTGGCATGGTTATTGTCCTGTCTAACATTTAGAACTTTGCATTTGTCTATATTAAACTGCATCTGCAACTTCTCCGATCATTGCATCAGTCTATTCAAATCATCCTGGAGTGCTCTAATGTCCTCAATAGAATGAATTGGACGGCCTATTTTGGTGTCATCAGCAAATTTGCTTATGTCGCTATTTATTCAACAATGGACCCAACACTGACCCCTGAGGAACACTACTTGTGACGTGCCCCCATTCTGATTTCTCCCCATTTATGCAAACTCTTTGCTGCCTATTTGTCAACCATGCCTCTACCCAGGAAAAAATTTCTGCTCCTATTCCGTGTGCCTTAAATTTCCTCAGGAGTCTCTGATGTGGAAATCTATCGAAAAACCTTACTGAAGTCCATATACACAATATCATATTCATTACCATGATCTTCCTCCTCAAACACCTTAGTGAAAAAAGTTAGTAAATTCGTAAGACAGGAAAGCCCCTTTGTAAAACCGTGTTGAGATTCATTTATCAATTTATGCCTATCAAGGTAGCTATGAATTGCCTCTGCAATTATTGATTCCACAAATTTTCCCACTGTGGAGGTAAGGCTTATTGGTCTATAGTTCGAAGCCAAGAACCTGTCATCTGCCTTGTAAATAGGTATTACATTTGCCATTTTCCACTTATCAGGCACTATGCCAGTTTGTAGTGATATGTTGAAAAGATTAGCCAAAGGTATGCTAAGTTCCTCTTTACATTCCTTTAACACCCTTACAAACAGTTAATCAGGACCTGTGGATTTGTTAGGTTTTAGTTTTTCTATTTGTCTGAGAACCATGTCACTAGTTACCCCAATCGTGCATAGTTTATTATCGTCCTGTTCTACATAATTTATTTCTGGAATTTCGCTAGTATTTTCCTGAGTAAAAACTGAGAGGAAGTAAGTAATGAAAATTTCACACATATCCTTATCACTGTCAGTGACCTGACCTGAGTTACTCTTAAGTGGGCCAATCTTGTCTCTTATCTTACTTCAATATACCTGAAAGAACCCTTTTGGGTTAGTCTTCGAATCCCTTGCGACTTTAGCCTCATAATCCCTTTTTGCTTTTCTTATTCCTTTCTTTATTTCTCTCTTTAATTGAATATATTGATTTCTTAACTGCCCATCCCCTCTTTTGATACGCCTAAAAATGCCTTTCTTTTGACCAATGAGATGTTTTAATCTATTGTTCATCCATTTGGGATCATTTTTGTTAGATCTAATTTCCCTACTTGGAACAAAAGTTGTCTAGGCAGCTAGAACTATGCTCTGAAAAACGTCATATTGACAACCAACTCCAGCTACCTGACCCATGGTCAGATCATCCCAGTTTATCCCACCCAGGTAATTTTTCAGTCCCATGAAATCAGCCAATCGGAAGTCTGAGACAGAGACTTGATTGCAGTTATTTGGGTAATTCCATAATATATTGAAACTAAGTGATTTGTGATCCCTTTCCCCAAGCTCATATTAACCTCAAGATTATTAATTAGTGAATCTCTGTTGGCAAGAACCAAGTCAAGCAGATTGTTTCCTCTAGTTGGTTCTGTCACAAACTGTTCTAAAAAGCAGTCCTGAACTGTATCAAGAATGTCACCAGACTCAAGATTTCCTGTCAATTGTTCCAACATGTCTGGAGACCGATCAGCTGATAACATGTAAACAAAAAAATAGCCTGAGTGGGCATACATTATATTTTTAATTATGATTATAGATATTATACACAATATAAAATTCTCCCACAAGACGTCATTAAATATTAATTAAGGGTAATTTTAATAATGAGACCAGAATATCACATTAGCCTCGAATGGTGTAATAAATATAAAAATTAACTGTTGTGTAATGAGATGTCGTTAAAACCAACATGTTAATAGCAAGTGAGAACAAAATTAACTTGTTAAAATCCAGGATTATTATCAATGTTAGTAAAAAAATATAATAATAATAATAATAATGATAATGTATCTCCCATGCATTTCAATAGTTGCCATAGCAACTACCATAGCTGCTGCCATGTGTTCCCTCTTTCCATAGATACCATAACTTCCCTCCCCTGAAGCTTCTTGGCCTTCATACCTTCTCCCCTCGGCCTCTGTTTTCCTCTCTTCTTTCTACCCTTAGTTTCCATCTCCCTTCTTCCATCTCTTAGCTTCTATGTTTCCTCTTTCTCCCCTTAGATGTTACACATTCTCCTTTTTCTATTTCTCATCAGTGTCACCTCCCCTCTCTCATTCTCACCCTCACCCTGTCACCCTACACACTCCCTCACCCTCACACTGTCACTCTACACTCTCACTCACCCTGTCACCCTACACACTCCCTCACCCTCACACTGTCACCCTACACTCTCCCTCACTCTCTCATTTCTCCTCGTCACCCCTCACCCACCACCCCTAACCCGTCACCCTGCGGCATTTGGCCTCGTACACCCACTTTGAGTCCGTAATGAAGGCGCTTGTTGAGAGATTGATCCAAGTGTTTACCTTCCCTTGAAGCAGAGAAACTCTCTCTCTCTCTCTCTCTCTCTCTCTCTCTCTCTCTCTCTCTCTCTCTCTCTCTCTCTCTCTCTCTCTCTCTCTCTCTCTTTCTCTCTCTCGTTACAAGCTAAGAGCTGTTACCTACATCAGCTCATTAAAAAGCCATGTTATTATGAAACGTACTAGTATGGAACAGGATGAAGTTGGAGTCATTTGTGAGACAATTTCAGTTGATCAACTGATTTTATGTCGCCGAAGTCATTATTCAGTACGAACATATTCCAGACTCAGGTCATCTTAGAAATAAATGATCTCAGATGCGGTGATTTTCTGGAGAGGTTACAGTCAGAGTAAAGTTGCTGCTGGCTGCCCGTCTTGTGTTGTAGAAGCTCACGTCTCACTGTCCTTGGAGTGGAGGTAAGTGTGGTATTTTGACAATATTGACCTTGCACAAAACAGTAAGACCGTCCACATCCCTCCTGGGTTGAAGGCTCTGTTGAAATGACATATATATCAATGTTGGGTCCAGGCGAGAGATGAATCGTCTTTTCTGTTCTCTAATCTGTCAAGAAGTTACAAGTGAGATGGGGGGCAGGGAATACAAGAAAGTGGAGCATACTCAAGGTGTGAGCGTACTTGTGCCTCGTACAAAATCTTGTAACCCCTACTGTCAAGCAGATGCGAGATACGTTGAAGTGCTGTAAGCTTTCTGGCTGCCTTGTTTGCAAGATTTACAACATGGTTCTTTATGGTCAGTTTGGAGTCAAATTTCACCCCAAGGATATCAACTTCTTCCCCAGGTGCCAACACCCTTCCATTCAATCTTGCCACTGCTCCAACATTATCATCATGGTATCTAGAGTTCATCATCATTTGTGTTTTCTCAGGAGCAAATGTGACCTGCCGTCGTTTACCCCAGACTGATATAGCTCTTAGCTGGTGACTGATGTAACTTTGAGCAGCTGGCATTTCCTATCTCGGATAAGTAAATGTCAGAGTACAGTCATCTGCATATGTATGGGATTCTGGGATGAGATGAAAGGTCACTGAAGTAGACATTCCATAACAATGGCCCAAGCACACTTCCTTATGGAACACTTGCCCCAGTAGGATATCTTACTCTGTGTCGTTGAGAACTTTGCTTAGAGATCTTCCTTGAAGGTAATCACTGAGGAGACAAAGTTTAGAGGCTACACTTTCCAGTGCTTGCAGTTTTGCAAAGGATTCTCTGGTGACAATATCCATTGCTACCACACAGCTGACTTTGGATTCATTCAGTGACCAGTGCCATTTAGTGGAAAAGTTTAACAACAGATCAGCAGGTGAGAAATCTTTTCTGAAGCCATACTGACGGTCACAAAGTAGTGAGTGGTAGTCAAAAACCTCTGCCATTTGTCTTGAGATTATTGTCACAAGAATCTTGCCAGTGATTGACAGCAGTGACACTGGTCTGTAGTTGCTGATTTCTGCTCTTCTCCTTTTTGTGAACAGGGACTACATTTGTCTCTTTAAATAGAGATCATTTATCAGCATCTATCAGCACTGTGCTAGGCAGTGCTGATAGATGCAAGTTAGAGGTGCTGCTAGCTGGTCTGCACATCTACTCACCAATCTTGGGCTCAACTTATCTGGTCCCACAGCCTTTTCTTGGTCAAGTGATTGAAGAAGATACATCTCTTGCCTTATTGTCACAACTTTCACACAGTTCTTTCAGCTAGCCAAGGAGGCTCCCTTGCTGGATCAGGAATTTACATCTTGGCAGGAAAATATTGTGCGAAAACGTCAGTTTTATCCGAACTGCTGGTAAAGATGGTCCCATTCTGTCGATTTAGAGGTGGAATAAGTTCAGGCAGGTGAACTTGACCAAGGACCACCTGATGCCAGCTTTCTTTCTGTGTCAGCCTCGTATTTAGAGATGGATGCCTCTTATACCTTCGCCATGCTTTGTACTTAGCAGTAGCAGCCTCTCTACAACGATAGCCGAACCAAGGCTGATCTGTTGGCTTCGTCACATACTGCCGGTGAAGGATGTGTTCTTGTTGTAGATTAAGGATGTGTTCAGTGATGGCATTCACTTGGTTTTCGTCATCACCTTGGAGAAGAACATCCCAATCTAAGGTGACGAGTTCAGAGCAAAGGGCTGGCCAGTTGCCTCTTTCCCACTGCCAGGTTTTACGTGTGGATTCCTTGCCTCGTTTTGTTGGGATCATCAGTGTCGTGAAGACTCTTGTGGTCAGATGATCCAACGTAGCCGAGGGGTTGACAAGTGACTACACCTTCTGACAGATCACTCACTACTGGGTCAAGGGAGGAGCCAGGGATGTGAGTAGGGAAATCAACAAAGTTTCTCATGTCAAACACTGCAAGAAGGCCATCAGAGTCCCTCTGTATAAGGTGTTGGTTGAGGTCACCAACAATTATATGTTGATATTTGTGTTGCAGCAGAAGGGAGTCCACATTTTCCATCAGGAAGTTGATGGAATCTGCATGTTGCCACTGAGGTCTGTACATTGCACATGCTAGTACACAGGTACTAGTGTTTATGCATAGCTTGAAGAACATCACTGCTAGGTGAGTAGGGATGGCGACATCAATGGACTGGGAATTTTCTCTTACAGGAAAGTATACAGTAACACCTTGTTCTTGCCTGTCTCTTCTCATCCTTGAGATGTAGCCAACAATTCTTACAGTTTTCTCTCTCTCTCTCTCTCTCTCTCTCTCTCTCTCTCTCTCTCTCTCTCTCTCTCTCTCTCTCTCTCTCTCTTCATAAGGATTACAGAAACCTTACGTAACTTTCTCATTATATCTGCTTGCAGTATATCGTCTTATATCTATAAAGTTATATCTGCCAGAATCTGTTACATAATGCGGGGCCTCAGTATATCACCTCTTGGTATACCTAGTCAGAGATCATAGCCATCCTATTGACTGGTCTTCTGCTAAAACTGTCTTCCCTACTTCCAGCTCGAACAGTCGCCGTCTAGTTGAATCCTCTCTAATACACAACTTTCCTTGTATGAACCTTAGCCCTGGCTTCGTCTCTGTAGATGCCTTCCTCTCCCACTACATTGTAAAATGCTCCAAACTTCAGAACACCCGTGACTTAACCTGAATCCTCATTTTTTCTTTCTTTTTCTTCTTCCTCTTCCCCTTTCCTCTTTCCTTTTCTCCTCTGGGTTGTTTTTCTCTCTCCTGTCTCGTGTTTCTGTTCCTTCTTCATTTATTTTATTTCACCACTTCCCCTTTCACGCACCTCTGTGCGCTTGCTCTCCCTCTGTGGGCATCTAGCTCTCTGGCAGTGCTCCCCTTCCTTTGTTTTTGTTTTTGACTGGCTCGTCATCCTTATTTCCCACTTCTACCACTACTACTACTACTACCTCTTCTACTACTACTACTACTACAACTACTGATGAAATTAAGACACATGTGCGGCGTCTGGTTGTCTTTGTTGTGGACGTTTCGCCATCCAGTGGCTGGCTGGATGGCGAAGCGTCTACGATGTGATGCCGGGTTTTGTGCATGTGTCTTAATTTCATCTTGTCGGTATTATATACAATTCTTGTACTACTACTACTACTACTACTTCTACTACTACTACTACTACTACTACTACTACTACTACTACTACTACTACTACTACCTCTACCTCTTCCTGCCTATATATAGCCGTCCTGCTCCACCCCTGTTAGTCCTCGCTGCTGGGTTAAGCCCTGGCCCTGTTTCTACGACTAAGAACACTCCTCTCCAGCACTGTTCTTCGTCTGTCCCGTCTTCCCCGCTCATCCCATTTGGGATCTTACCTGAACTTTCGTTCGTTCGTTCGCACCTCTGTTAGTGTGACTTTGTCAATGGTCCAAGTCGGACCGAAACGTCGTCGTAAGCTTCTCTTTTATGTGCGGGTTATTTGTGTATCGTTCCAGTCACGGTATTGTGCCTTTTTGTTATTTACCAAGTACAAGTGGTATATACTAACGCTAGTATAGGTGGTATATACTAACGCTAGTAGAGGTGGTATATACTAACGCTAATAGAGGTGGTATATACTAACGTTAGTAGAGGCGGTATATACTAACGCTAGTAGAGGTGGTATATACTAACGTTAGTAGAGGTGGTATATACTAACGTTAGTAGAGGTGGTATATACTAACGTTAGTAGAGGTGGTATATACTAACGCTAGTAGAGGTGGTATATACTAACGCTAGTAGAGGTGGTATATACTAACGCTAGTAGAGGTGGTATATACTAACGCTAGTAGAGGTGGTATATACTAACGCTAGTAGAGGTGGTATATACTAACGCTAGTAGAGGTGGTATATACTAACGTTAGTAGAGGTGGTATATACTAACGCTAGTAGAGGTAGTATATACTAACGCTATCCACAAGTCTTTCAGTTGAGGCGAACTAGGAACGTGTGTACGAACGTTTGATTTAAGTCTAGAAGTGAGTGGAACGTTGCATTGTATTGTACTTACACACACACACACACACACACACACACACACACACACACACACACACACACACACACACACACACACACTACCAGAGAGAGAGAGGGGAGGATAAACCAGCAAGACTGGACCTTGTGTTCACCCTGAGTAGCTCAGACATTGAGGACATCAAATATGAAAGGCCCCTTGGAGCTAGTGGCCACGTGGTTCTGAGTTTTGAATACATCGTGGAGCTACAAGTGGAGAGGGTAACAGGGAAAAAGCCAAACTATAAAAGGGAGGACTACACATGTATGAAGACCTTCCTGCAGGAGGTTCAGTGGGAACCGGAGATGGTAGGAAATTCAGTAAACGAAATGATGGAATACGTAACAACAAAATGCAAGGAGGGAGAGGAAAGGTTTGTTCCCAAGGGCAACAGAAATAATGAGAAGACCAGAACGAGCCCTTGGTTTACCCGAAGGTGTAGGGAAGCAAAAACGAAGTGCTCTAGAGAATGGAAAAAGTACAGAAGGCAAAGGACTCAGGAAAATAAAGAGATTAGTCGACGTGCCAGATACGAGTATGCAGAGATAAGGAGGGAGGCTCAGCGACAGTACGAAAACGACATAGCATCGAAAGTCAAGTCTGACCCGAAACTGCTTTACAGCCACATCAGGAGGAAGACAACAGTCAAGGACCAGGTAATCAGGCTGAGGAAAGCAGGTGGGGAGCTCACGAAAAATGACCAAGAAGTATGTGAGGAGGAAGTATTTAGAGCGGAGGCTGAAGGGACACTGGGAAGACAAAACAGTGGGGTACGCCAACAAGAGATATACCAACAAGTGTTGGATGAATAACACACAACTGAGGAGGAGGTGGAGAAGCTACTAAGTGACCTTGATACCTCAAAGGCGGTGGGACCGGACATCTCTCCGTTGGCCCTAAGAGAGAGAGCAGAGACACTACGTGTGCCACAAACCAAAATCTTCAACACTTCCCTTGCAACTGGGCAACTACCTGAAGAATGGAAGATGGCAAATGTAGTCCCCATCTTTAAGAAAGGAGACAGAAATGAAGCACTAAACTATAGACCAGTGTCACTGACGTGTATAGTATGCACAATTAGGGAGAAAATTATCAGGAGGAGAGTGGTGGAGCACCTGGAGCGGCACAAGATTATAAACGACAGCCAGCACAGATTCATGGAAGGCAAATCCTGTGTCACAAACCTACTAGTTTTATGACAAGGTAACTGAAGTAAGAAATGAGAGGAAGGGATGGGTTGATTGCATTTTCTTGGACTGCAAGAAGGCCTTCGACACAATTCCTCACAAGAGATTTGTACAGACGCTAGAGGATCAGGCACATATAACAGGAAGGGCACTGCAATGGATGAGACAATACCTAACAGGGAGGCAACAGCGAGTCATGGTCCGTGAGGAGGTATCACAGTGGGCGCCTGTGACGAGCGGGGTCCCACAGGGGTCAGTCCTGGGACCAGTGCTGTTCTTGGTATAAGTAAACGACATGTTGGACGGGATATACTCAGAAGTGTCCCTGTTTGCAGATGATGTAAAGTTAATGAGGAGAATTAAATCAGACGCGGACAAGACAGGTCTACAAAAAGACCAGGACAGGCTGGATGCGTTGTCCAGGAACTGGCTCCTAGAATTTAACCCCGCCAAATGTAAAGTCGTGAAGATCGGAGGAGGGCAAAGAAGACCGCAGACAGAGTATAAGCTAGGTGGCCAAAGTCTTCAAACCTCACTCAAGGAGAAAGATCTTGGGGTGAGTATAATACCGAGTACGTCGCCAGAAGCACACATCAACCAGATAACTGTTGCGGCATATGGGCGCCTGGCAAACCTGAGAATAGCATTCCGGTAAGGAATCGTTCAAGACTTTATACACTGTGTACGTCAGGCCATACGGAGTTCCAGCAACATTTGGAACCCACACTGGTCAAACACGTCAAAAAATTAGGGGAAAGTGCAAAGTTTAGCGAGAAGGAGTCCAAACAAAGGGGAATGTCCTACGAAAAAAAGGTTATAGGGAAATCGGTCTGACGAACACTGAAGGACAGAGGGTCAGAGAGACGTGGTAAACGACATACAAAATACTGCTGGCAACAGACAAGTGGACAGAGACAGGTTGTACAGAGATGGGACACAGAAACAAGGGGTCACAATTGGAAGCTGAAAACACAGAGAGTCAAAGGATGTTAGAAGTATTTCTTCAGCAACTGAGTTGTTACGAAAGTGGAATATCTGGCAGCGAGTGTAGTGGAGGCAGGAACCAATACATATTTTAAGACGAGGTATGAAAGCTCATGGAGCAGGAGACGGAGGACCCAGTAGCGTCAGTGAAGAGGCGGGGCCAGGAGCTGAGTCTCTGCCCCAGCTCAACCACAATTAGTGAAGTACACACACACAGAGGCCAAGTTAATCGACAAGTGTCTTGAGTAACAAAAACTGTTACTACACTACTACTACCACTAATGCTACCACTACTATACCACATACTGCTACCAGCTAAGTCCACTACTGCAACAACTACTGCTACCACTACTACTACCATACTGCTACCATACTACTTATACCACTACTACTACCACTACTGCTACCACTACTGCTACACTACTACTACCACTACTATACCACTAACTGCTACCACTACAGCTTACCACTACTGCTACCACTACTGCAACCACACTACTACCACTACTGCACCACTACTGCTACCACTACTACTACCACTTACTACTACCACTACTACACCACTACTGCTACCACTAACTGCTACCACTACGTGCTACCACTACTACTACCACACTGCTACCACTACTACTACCACTACTACTACCACTACTGCTACCACTACTGCTACCACTACTACTACCACTACTGCTACCAATAATAAACACTACTACGACCACTACTGCTAGCACACTGCAAACCACTACTACTACCACTACTGCTACCACTACTACTACCACTACTATACCACTAATGGCTACCACTACTGCTACACTTACTACTACCACTATGTCCCACAAACTGCTACACTACTACTTACCACTACTGCTACCACTAATGCTACCATACTACTACCACTACTGCTACAACAAAACCACTACAACTACCACTACAAGCAACCACTACTACTAACCACATACTGACCCTACTACACCACTACTGCTACCACTACTGCTACCACACTGCACCACTACTAACTACCACACTTATAACCACACACTACCACTACTACTACTACTACTACTACCACTACTACTACCACTACTACTACCACTACTTCTACCACTACTACTACCACTACTACTACCACTACTACTACCACTACTACCAATACTACCACTACTACTACCACTACTACTACCACTACTACTACCACTACTACTACCACTACTACTACCACTACTACTACCACTACTACTACTACCACTACTGCTACCACTAACTACTACCACTACTAGCTACCACTACTACTACCACTACTGCTACCACTACTGCTACCACACTACTAGCTACCACTACTACTACCACCTCACAACTACCACTACTGCTACCACTACTACTACCACTACTGCTACCACTACTACTACCACTCACTAACTACCACACTACTACCACTACTGCTACCACACTACTATCCACTACATACCTACCATTTAACTACTACCCCACTACTGCTACCACTACTACTACCACTACTGCTACCACTATGCTACCACTACTACTACCACTACTACTACCACACTACTCTACCACTACTACTACCACTACTACTACCACTACTGCTACCACTACTGCTACCAACTACTGCTACCAACTAACTACATACCACTACTACTACCACTACTACTAACCACTACTACTACCACTACTACTACCACTACTGCTACCAACTACTGCTACCACTACTACTACCACTACTACTACCACTACTACTACCACTACTACTACCACTACTACTACCACTACTACTACCACTACTACTACCACTACTGCTACCACTACTGCTAACCACTACTGCTACCACTACTACTACCACTACTACTACCACTACTACTCCCACTACTACTACCACAAACTACTACCACTACTGCTACCACTACTGCTACCACTACTACTCCCACTACTACTACAACTACTACTACCACTACTACTACCACTACTACTACCACTACTGCTACCACTACTGCTACCATTACTGCTACCACTACTGCTACCACTACTACTACCACTACTACTACCACTACTACTACCACTACTACTACCACTACTGCTACCACTACTGCTACCACTACTGCTACCACTACTGCTACCACTACTACTACCACTACTACTACCACTACTACTACCACTACTGCTACCACTACTACTACCACTAACAAACTACACCCACTACTACCACTACTACTACCACTACTACTACCACTAACTACTACCACTACTGCTACCACTACTACTACCACTACTACTACCACTACTACTACCACTACTGTCCCCACTACTGCTACCACTACTACAGCTACCACTACTACTTACCCACTACTACTACCACTACTGCTACCACTACTACTACCACTACTGCTACCACTACTACTACCACTACTACTACCACTACTACTACCACTACTGCTACCACTACTACTACCACTACTACTACCACTACTACTACTACCACTACTACTACCACTACTACTACCACTACTACTACCACTACTGCTACCACTACTACTACCACTACTACTACCACTACTACTACCACTACTTGCTACCACTACTGCTACCACTACTGCTACCACTACTACTACCACTACTACTACCATTTACTACTACCACTACTACTACCACTACTACTACCACTACTGCTAACCACTACTGCTACCACTACTACTACCACTACTGCTACCACTACTACTACCACTACTACTACACTACTACTACCACTACTACTACCACTACTGCTACCACTACTACTACCACTACTACAAACCACTACACTAACTACACTACTACTACCACTACTACTACCACACTATACTACCACTACTACTACACACTACTGCTACCACTACTACTACCACTACTACTACCACTACTACTACCACTACTACTACACTACTACTACCACTACTACTACCACTAACTACTACCACTACTACTACCACTACTACTACCACTACTACTACCACTACTACTACCACTACTACTACCACTACTGCTACCACTACTGCTACCACTACTGCTACCACTACTACTACCACTACTACAAACCACTAACTGCTACCACTACTACTACCTCTACTGCTACCACTACTACACCACTACTACTACCACTACTACTACCACTACTGCTACCACTACTACTACCACTACTACTACCACTACTACTACCACTACTGCTACCACTACTACTACCACTACTACTACCACTACTGCTACCACTACTGCTACCCACTACTACTACCACTACTACTACCACTACTACTACCACTACTCCCATACCACTACTGCTTACCACTACTGCTACCACTACTACTACCACTACTACTACCACTACACTACCACTACTACTACCACTACTACTACCACTACTGCTACCACTACTGCTACCACTACTGCTACCACTACTACTACCACTACTACTACCACTACTGCTACCACTACTACTACCACTACTGCTACCACTACTGCTACCACTACTACTACCACTACTGCTACCACTACTGCTACCACTACTGCTACCACTACTGCTACCACTACTACTACCACTACTGCTACCACTACTACTACCACTACTGCTACCACTACTACTACCACTACTGCTACCACTACTGCTACCACTACTGCTACCACTACTGCTACCACTACTGCTACCACTACTGCTACCACTACTACTACCACTACTACTACCACTACTGCTACCACTACTACTACCACTACTGCTACCACTACTGCTACCACTACTACTACCACTACTACTACCACTACTACCACTACTGCTACCACTACTGCTACACCACTACTGCTACCACTACTACTACCACTACTACTACCACTACTGCTACCACTACTGCTACCACTACTACTACCACTACTGCTACCACTACTGCTACCACTACTACTACCACTACTACTACCACTACTGCTACCACTACTACTACCACTACTGCTACCACTACTGCTACCACTACTACTACCACTACTACTACCACTACTACTACCACTACTGCTACCACACTGACACTACCACTACTGCTACCACTACTACTACCACTACTACTACCACTACTGCTACCACTACTGCTACCACTACTACTACCACTACTACTACCACTACTGCTACCACTACTGCTACCACTACTGCTACCACTACTACTACCACTACTACTACCACTACTGCTACCACTACTGCTACCACTACTACTACCCCCTACTGCTATACCACTACTACTACCACTACTGCTACCACTACTACTACCACTACTGCTACCACTACTGCTACCACTACTACTACCACTACTACTACCACTACTGCTACCACTACTGCTACCACTAACTACTACCACTACTGCTACCACTACTGCTACCACTACTACTACCACTACTAACTACCACTACTGCTACCACACTACAAACTACCACTACTGCTACCACTACTGCTACCACTACTGCTACCACTACAAACTACCACTACTACTACCACTACTGCTACCACTACTGCTACCACTACTACTACCACTACTGCTACCACTACTGGCTACCACTACTACTACCACTACTACTAACCACTACTGCTACCACTACTGCTACCACTACTACTACCACTACTACTACCACTACTACTACCACTACTGCTACCACTATTTGCTACCACTACTGCTACCACTACTACTACCACTACTACTACCACATACTACTACCACTACTGCTACCACTACTGCTACCACTACTGCTACCACTACTACTACCACTACTACTACCACTACTACTACCACTACTGCTACCACTACTGCTACCACTACTGCTACCACTACTACTACCACTACTACTACCACTACTACTACCACTACTGCTACCACTACTACTACCACTACTGCTACCACTACTACAAACCACTACTACTACCACTACTGCTACCACTACTACTACCACTACTACTACCACTACTGCTACCACTACTACTACCACTACACTACCACTACTGCTACCACTACTACTACCACTACTACTACCACTACTGCTACCACTACAAACTACCACTACTACTACCACTACTACTACCACTACTACTACCACTACTGCTACCACTACTACTACCACTACTGCTACCACTACTACTACCACTACTACTACCACTACTGCTACCACTACTACTACCACTACTACTACCACTACTGCTACCACTACTGCTACCACTACTACTACCACTACTACTACCACTACTACTACCACTACTGCTACCACTACTGCTACCACTACTACTACCACTACTAACTACCACTACTACTACCACTACTACTACCACTACTGCTACCACTACTGCTACCACTACTGCTACCACTAACTACTATCCACTACTACTACCACTATATACCACTACTACTACCACTACTGCTACCACACTACTACCACTACTGCTACCACTACTACTACCACTACTACTACCACTACTACTACCACTACTGCTACCACTACTACTACCACTACTGCTACCACTACTACTACCACTACTACTACCACTACTGCTACCACTACTACTACCACTACTGCTACCACTACTGCTACCACTACTACTACCACTACTGCTACCACTACTACTACCACTACTACTACCACTACTGCTACCACTACTGCTACCACTACTGCTACCACTACTACTACCACTACTACTAACACTACTGCTCCCACCTACTACTACCACTATACTACTACCAAACTACTGCTACCACTACTGCTACCACTACTACTACCACTACTGCTACCACTACTACTACCACTACTACTACCACTACTGCTACCACTACTACTACCACTACTACTACCACTACTGCTACCACTACTACTACCACTACTACTACCACTACTGCTACCACTACTACTACCACTACCTGCTACCACAAACTGCTACCACTACTTACTACTACCACTACTACTACCACTACACTACCACTACTGCTACCACTACTGCTACCACTACTGCTACCACTACTGCTACCACTACTACTACCACTACTGCTACCACTACTACTACCACTACTGCTACCACTACTACTACCACTACTGCT
>NC_069438.1:19045498-19047998 GCF_026875155.1 Cherax quadricarinatus
CGACATTCCCAACGCAACTGAGCAACCTATACTACAACCCACTCACTGTTCCCTCTGCCACCAATCCCATATCACAAACCTCACTTCCAAAACCAGCTGTCCCTTATGGCATTCGACCCCACCCCCATCAACCCAAACCCCACCTACAACCACAGCCCCATATAGGCCCCCACCAAGGCTCTCTCTCGCTCCACCCCCCCAACCCGCAATATTCTTAGCATTACCACAATGATAGAAAAGAAACTAAAGGTTGTACACAAACGCGGATGGCATAATGAATAAACATGAGGAGTGAATGAAGAATCAGTGAAAAATCCCCCAGACATCATAGCCGTCACAGAAACAAAACTCGCTGAGACAATAACAGACACAATCTTACAACAGGATTCAGATCCTGAGGAAAGATAGAAGGAGTAAGGGGGAGGAGGGGTTGGCACTGCTCATAAAACAACCGATGGGGATTTGAGGAAATGGAGGCATGGACATGATTGGAAAACGACTACATTGTATGTACAATTCGTCCGGAGAACATAAATATCATTGGATGATGTATAACCCACCACAGAAATGCAGGAGGCCAAGAAGAGTACGAAGAAAACAACATGGTGATGGTGGACACCACTGCTGAGGTGGCAAGAAGGAGCTCACATCGAGCTAGCATAGTTAGCGGGTAATGGCGATTTCAACCACAGGTGAGAACGACTGGGAAAACCTGGAGCCACAATGGGGTCCCGAAATATGGAGATCCAAGATGATGGATGTGGTACTTGAAATACCGCTCATGCATCTCAACAGTCAGGGACACAACAGAGGAGAGAGGGAGAATGAGCTCAATCAAGACTGGATCTTGTTTTCACCCTGGAGGCAGTTTCAGACATTGAGAACATCACTTATGAGAGGGCCCCTAGGAGCTAGCGACATGTGGTTTCTGAGTTTTGAACTATATTAGTAGAGTTGACAAGTGGAGAAGGTAACAGCAACTGAAGGGGACAGGCCAAACTATAAAAGGGGGACTACACAGGTAGAGAAACCCTCCTGCAGGAGTTCAGTGGGACAGAGAAAAATGGTAGGTAAATCAGTAAACGAGATGATTGAAATGTGGCAACAAAAGTGCATAGAGGCAGAGGAAAGTTTTGTTCCCCAAGGGAAATGAAATAATAGGAAGACCAACAACCGAGTCCCTTGGTTACCCGAAGTGTAGGGAGGCAAAAACTAATGCAACGAGAATGGAAAAGGTACAGGAGGCATAGGACCCAGGAAAACAAGGAGCTTATTAGAAGAGCCAGAAACGAGTATGCACAGATAAGGAGGAGGCCCAGCGAAAAGTATGAAAACGAAAATAGGCATCGAAAGTCAATCTGACCTGAAAACTGCTGTATAGCCACATTAGGAGGAAGACAACAGTCAAGGACCAGGTGATAAGGCTGAGGAAAGAAGGTGGAGAACTCACAAGAAACGATCAAGAGGTATGTGAGGAGCTCAACACGAGTTTTTAGGAAGATTTACAGTAGAGACAGGAAGACTCGGGGGGGGACAGACCAGATGGGGACACCAGCAAGGAATACACCAACAAGTGTTGGACGACTTTCATACGATGAGGAGGGGGTGAAGAAAACTGCTAAGGGACATCGATACCTCAAAGGCAAGGGGACCAGACAACATCTCCCCGTGGGTCCTTAAGAGGGGACCCAGATATGTTGTGCGTGCCACTTACCAAAATCTTCAACACATCCCTGGAAACTGGGCAACTACCTGAGGTATGGAAAAGACGGCAAATGTAGTTCCCATTTTTAAAAAGGAGACAGAAAAAGGCACTAAACTATAGACCTGTGTCATTGACGTGTATAGTATGCAAAATTATGGGAAGATTATCAGGAGGAGAGTGGTGGAGCACCGGGAACGGAACAGGAGTATAAATGCCAACCAGCACGGATTCACGGAAGGCAATTCCTGTGTCACAAACCTTCTGGAGTTTTATGATAAAATAACAGAAGTAAGACAAGAGAGAGAGGGGTGGGTTGATTGCATCTTCTTGGACTGCAAGAAGGCCTTTGACACAGTTCCTCACAAGAGATTAGTGCAGAAGCTAGAGCATCAGGCGCAATAACAGGAAGGGCACTGCAATGGATCAGAGAATACCTGACAGGGAGGCAACAACGAGTCATGGGACGTAATGATGAAACAAAAGTGGGCACCTGTGACGAGCAGGGTCCCCCAGGGGTCGGTCCTAGGACCAGTGCTATTTTTGGTATATGTGAACGACATGACGGGAAAGGGGAGACTCAGAAGTGTCCCTGTTTGCAGGGTGATGTGAAGTTAATGAGGAGAATTAAATTGATGAGGACCAGGCAGGACTTCAAAAAAACCTGGACAGAAATGGACACCTGGTCCAGCAAATGGCTTCTCGAATTTAATCCTGCCCAAAAGCAAAGTCATGAAGATGGGGGAGGGCACAGAAGACCACAGACAGAGTATAGCTAGGGGGCCAAAGACTGCAAAC
>NC_069438.1:19052998-19057998 GCF_026875155.1 Cherax quadricarinatus
GTGTTACACTCCCATGTAGGTTGAGTGTTACACTCCCATGTAGGCTGAGTGTCACACTCCCATGTAGGCTGAGTGTCACACTCCCATGTAGGCTGAGTGTCACACTCCCATATAGGCTGAGTGTCACACTGCCATATAGGCTGAGTGTCACACTCCCATATAGGCTGAGTGTCACACTTCCATATAGGCTGAGTGTCACACTCCCATGTAGGCTGAGTGTCACACTGCCATATGGGCTGAGTGTCACACTCCCATATAGGCTGAGTGTCACACTCCCATATAGGCTGAGTGTCACACTCCCACATAGGCTGAGTGTCACACTGCCATATGGGCTGAGTGTCACACTCCCATATAGGCTGTGTCACACTCCCATACAGGCTGTGTCACACTCCCATATAGGCTGAGTGTAACACTCCCATATAGGCTGTGTCACACTCCCATACAGGCTGTGTCACACTCCCATATAGGCTGAGTGTAACACTCCCATATAGGCTGTGTCACACTCCCATATAGGCTGAGTCACACTCCCATATAGGCTGAGTGCCACACTCCCACATAGGCTGTGTCACACTCCCATATAGGTTGAGTGTCACACTCCCACATAGGCTGTGTCACACTCCCATACAGGCTGTGTCACACTCCCATACAGGCTGTGTCACACTCCCATATGGGCTGAGTGTTACACTCCAATATAGGCTGAGTTTCACACTCCCATATAGGCTGAGTGCCACACTCCCATATAGGCTGAGTGTCACACTCCCATATAGGCTGTGTCACACTCCCATATAGGCTGAGTGTTACACTCCCATATAGGCTGTGTCACACTCCCATACAGGCTGTGTCACACTCCCATATAGGCTGAGTGCCACACTTCCATATAGGCTGTGTCACACTCCCATATAGGCTGAGTGTTACACTCCCATATAGGCTGTGTCACACTCCCATACAGGCTGTGTCACACTCCCATATAGGCTGTGTCACACTCCCATACAGGCTGTGTCACACTCCCATATAGGCTGAGTGTCACACTCCCATATAGGCTGAGTGTCACACTCCCGTATAGGCTGAGTGTCACACTCCCATATAGGCTGAGTGTCACACTCCCATATAGGCTGTGTGTCACACTCCCCTATAGACTAGTGTACACTCCCATATAGGGCTGAGTGTCACACTCCCCTATATATAGGCTGTGTGTCACACTCCCATATAGGCTGAGTGTCACACTCCCATATAGGCTGAGTGTCACACTCCCATATATATAGGCTGTGTGTCACACTCCCATATAGGCTGAGTGTCACACTCCCATGTAGGCTGAGTGTCACACTTCCTATAGGCTGAGTGTCACACTCCCATTAGGCTGTGTGTCCACTCCCATATAGGCTGAGTGTCACACTCCCATATAGGCTGAGTGTCACACTCCCATATAGGCTGAGTGTCACACTCCCATATAGGCTGAGTGTCACACTCCCATATAGGCTGAGTGTCACACTCCCATATAGGCTGTGTGTCACACTCCCATATAGGCTGAGTGTCACACTCCCATATAGGCTGAGTGTCTCACTCCCATATAGGCTGAGTGTCACACTCCCATATAGGCTGAGTGTCACCCCTCCCATAAGGGATGAGTTTTCACACTCCCATATAGGGTGAGTGTCTCACTCCCATATAGGCTGAGTGTCACACTCCCATATAGGCTGAGTGTCACACTCCCATATAGGCTGAGTGTCACACTCCCATATAGGCTGAGTGTCACACTCCCATATAGGCTGAGTGTCACACTCCCATATAGGATGAGTGCCACGCTCCCATATAGGCTGAGTGTCACAATCCCATATAGGCTGAGTGTCACAATCCCATATAGGCTGAGTGTCACAATCCCATATAGGCTGAGTGTCACAATCCCATATAGGCTGAGTGTCACAATCCCATATAGGCTGAGTGTCACAATCCCATATAGGCTGGGGTGTCACACTCCCATATAGGATAGTGTCACACTCCCATATAGGCTGAGTGTCACAATCCCATATAGGCTGAGCGTCACACTCCCATATAGGCTGAGTGTCACACTCCCATATAGGCTGAGTGTCACAATCCCATATAGGCTGAGTGTCACACTCCCATACAGGCTGAGTGCCACACTGCCATATAGGCTGAGTGTCACACTCCCATATAGGCTGAGTGTCACACTCGCATGTAGGCTGAGTGTCACACTCGCATGTAGGCTGAATGTCACACTCCCATAGAGGCTGAGTGTCACACTCCCATATAGGCTGAATGTCGCACTCCTATATAGGCTGCTACCCGACCAGTGATCCGAGTGCCAAGAATTTAACGATCTGATAGGCGCCACGTCGTTATATCAGCACCTAGGTTCATCAGCCAATCACAGATAAGGCAGCTAGGACTGTGAAGCAGTGTGATTTAGTCGTGAGACGAGTATCGGCAGACTTGTCTGGGCTGCTGGTCGCTCACGGCTCTCCGTGTCTGGTGATTGTGCCTCTTTGACCACCGTGTTGCATGCTTCCTCTAACATTACTGTAAATAGTGTATGTGTTGTATATACCAGCTTGATTCTTTGGTAAAGGAACTGCAAGTCATATAACCTCTGCTGTCTTGTGCTTACAGCCAGGTGTGCAGGCCATAAATACACCTGTGTGCCTAATAATTTCTCATTTATCCCTGTCTTCCCACCCCCTCTCCTTCATTTTACCTCTCCGTTTCTCATTCTTTCCCCCTCTCTCCATCATTCACTTCCACCCTGTCTCCCTCCCTCGTTCTCTTCCACCCTTCCTACCTGCCCCAGCTCTACACAAATCAATGTACTACGTAAGTTACATTAATGGTGCTAAGGATAAAAAATACCCAACTTACACCTGCTGTAACTTACTAAAGTTCTCCTTATACCCCTGAAGTTAACTTGGCCATCGTTAACCTAACTTAACGTTCATACCCTGAGTTTATGTTAAGGGAATTGTAGTTAATGTGCCCCACCACACACACACACACCACACAACACAACACACACAAAAACACACACACACAACACAACCCCAAAAACACACAACACACCACACACACAAACACACACAACACACACAAACACACACACCACACACACACACACACAACACCCCTCACACACACAAACACACAACAACACACACACACAAACACACACAACACACACCAACACACAACAACAAACAACAACACACAACACACACACACAACACACAAAAACACAAAAACACACACACAACACACACACAAAACACACCAACACACACACAACACACACAAAACACACACAAAACAACCACCCCACACACACACACACACACACACACACACAACACACACACAACACACAACACACACACAAAACACACACAACACACACACAACAAAACACACACACACACAACACAAAAACACAACCACACACACAACAACACACACAACACACACAACACAAACACACACAAAACAACACACAACAAAACACCCCACACAACACAACACACACAACACACAACACACACACACACAACACACAAACACAACACACACACACACACACAAACACACACACACAACACACAACAACACAAAACCAACACACAAACACACACACACAAAACACACACACCCCAACACAACACACAACACACACACCACAAAAACACACCCCAACACACACCCAACACACACACAACACCAACACACACACACACACACACACACAACACCCCCCCCCCCACACACACCAAACACACACACACACAACACACACACAACACACACACAAAACACACAACACAACACACAAAACACACACACAACAACACACAACAACACACACACAAACACACACAAACAACACAACACACACACAACACACACACACACAACACACACACATCACACACACACACAACACACACAACACACACAACACACACACCACTACCACACACACACCACACACACACACACACACACACAAAACAACAACACACATCACACACCCCAACACCACACACACACACACAAAAACACACACACACACACACACACACACACACACACCACACACACACAACACACACACACACACACACACACCCACACAACACACACACACACACCCCACACACACAACACACAACACACACACACACACAACACACACACACACACACACACACCACACCACACACACACACAACCACACACACAACACACACACACACACAACACACACACACACACACACACACACACACACACACACACACACACACAACACACACAACACAAACACACACACACACACACACACACACACACACACACACACACACACACAACACACAACACACACACACACACACACACACACACACACACTGAAGTGTATTGATATTCAAGAGTGTGAAGCAGGCGAGTGTCAGGCTAATAGAGGTAACACAAGAACAAACTCTCGAGTATTCACCACCAGTGTGGAACCCGCCACACCAAACCCACCACACAAATTAATCAAGACTAACTACAATAAAGAATTTTATATATTCAATAATTATCAATAAAAATATGAGAAAAAATCTGTTAAAGAGAGAGAGAGAGAGAGAGAGAGAGAGAGAGGAGAGAGAGAGAGCTGTGTATCTCACAAACTTCTACCATAACATTATCTCTCATGTCGTGAAAGAACACGAACGAGAAAATATATCTATCGAATATCCGTGTTCAGGTGAACCCAGAATTAGACTAAGTGTTCAAAGTAAATGTTCAGATGTTCACAGTGTTGTGAACACGATATTCAAGCCGAAATATTAATGGAACACTAATTAAATATCGTTGGTAATTTGAGAGAGCGAAACACAACTGATGTATTAAATGTGTGTTTGTGTGTGTTTGTGTGTGTTTGTCTGTGTTTGTCTGTGTTTGTCTGTGTCTGTTTGTGTTTGTCTGTGTTTGTGTTTGTCTGTGTTTGTCTGTGT
>NC_069438.1:19062998-19070498 GCF_026875155.1 Cherax quadricarinatus
TGTGTGTGTGTGTGTTGTGTGAGTGTGAGTGTGTGTGTGTGTGTGTGTTGAGTGTGTGGAGTGGGGTGTGTGTGTGTGTGTTGTGTGAGTTTTGATGTGTGTGTGTGTGTGTGTGTGTGTGTGTGTTGTGTGAGTGTGTGTGTGTGTGTTGTGTGAGTGTGAGTGTGTGTGTGTGTGTGTTTGTGTGAATATGAGTGTGTGTGTGTGTGTGTGTGTGTGAGTGTGTGAGTGTGTGTTTTGTGTGTGTGTTGTGTGAGTGTGAGTGTGTGTGTGTGTGTGTGACTGTTGTGTGTGTGTGTGTTGTGTGAGTGTGAATGTGTGTGTTGTGTGTGTGTGTGTGGTGGTGTGGGGTGTGGTGTGTGTGTGTGTGAGTGTAAACTCTGCCCTTCAGTTTACTCCCACGTAAGCTATTACTCCTTGAGTTACTCCCACGTCAAGCATGCCCTTCGTCCACCTCCTTCCCCTCCCCCACCAGCCCCACGAGCCCCCCCATCCCCCACCAGCCGCCACCTGCCCCCACTATCCGCCACCAGCCCCCACCAGCCCCACCAGCCCACCGCCCCCCAAACCGCCCCCAGCCGCCCCAAGCCCCCCCTATCCGCCACCGCCCCCACCGCCCCCACACCCCACCAGCCCCCATATCCGCCCCCAGCCGCCACCAGCCCCCACATCCCCCCAGCCCCACCAGCCCCCATATCCGCCCCCACCCCCACTACCCCACCAGCCCCCCCCTATCCGCCACCAGCCGCCACCGCCCCCCCTATCCCCACCAGCCGCCCCCAGCCCCCCCATCCCCACCCGCCCCCACCGCCCCCCCTATCCAAACCCCCAGCCCCCCCGCAGTGTATCTACCACCAGAAGGACACCAAAACTCTGTAGTCAGTGTTTGGGAACTACGAAACCTCCACGTTGCCCCCCACACTTTAAAAAACCGGGGGGGGTGCCTCACTACTGCTGCCTCACTACTGCTGCCTCACTACTGCTGCCTCACTACTGCTGCCTCACTACTGCTGCCTCACTACTGCTGCCTCACTACTGCTGCCTCACTACTGCTGCCTCACTACTGCTGCCTCCACTGCTGCCTCACTACTGTGCCCCATACTGCTGCCCCACACTGCTGCCTCATACTGCGCCTCACTACTGCTGCCTCATATGCTGCCTCACTACTGCGCCCTAAATCGCTGCCCCCATACTGCTCCTCACTACGCTCCCCACTACGCCCTCACTACTGCTGCCCACTACTGTGCCCCCACTACTGCGCTCACTACTGCTCCTCATACTTGCCCTCCTACTGCTGCCCCCTACTGCTGCCCCCACTACTGCTGCTCACTACTGCTGAGAATAAAATACAAAAACCCCCCTTTTAAAATACATACATACATATATATATATATATATATATATATAATATATATTATAACTGTTATCATGCCTCCTCCTTTATCAAAAAAACCTGGTATCTTCGTGTTATTTTCGATACCTTTTTTTCTTGGTTTTTGTATCCTTGCGTCATTTTTTGCGTAATTTTTTCCCCTATGGTATAATTTTTTTTTTTTGTTAAGGGAAAGTATGCTGCATAATAGTTGCAGGTGTTTTTTTAAACTAAAATACGTTGTAACAAAAAAAATTTTTGCGTTATTTACGAAGGTGATCGCTCTCTCTCTCTCTCCTCTCTCTCTCTCTCTCTCTCCTCTCTCTCTCCTTTTCCTCCCCTCTCTCTCTTCCCCCCCCTTCCCCCTCTCTCTCTTCTCTTCTTCCTCTGTTTCCCCTTTTCTCTTCTCTCTCTCTCTCCTTCTCTTCTCCTCCTCCTTCTCCTCTCCCCTTTTCTTTCCCCTTTTTCTCTCTCTCTTTCCTTTCTTCTCTCCTTCCTCCTTTTTCCTCCTCTTCTCTCTCTCTTCTCTTCTCTTTCTCCTCTCCTCTCTCTCTCCTCTCTCTCCTCTTCCCTTCTTCTCCCTCTCTTTCCTCCCTCTCTCTCTCCCTCTTCCTCTCTCTCTCTCTCTTCCCCTTCTTTCTCTCCCCTCTTCTCTCTCTCTCCTCTCTCTCTCTCTTCTCTTCTCTCTCCTTCTCTCTCTCTCTCTCTTCCTCCCTTTTTCCCCTCCTTTTCCCCTTTTCCCCTTCTCCCCTTTTTCCCTTTCTCCCTCCCTTTCCCCCCCTTCTTCCCCCAGGGGTTTTTCACCTTGTTAATACGTCCCCCAACGTTGGCAAACAGCACCTCTTCATGATCAAAATTTTGAAAAGGCCCTGTGCCACACCCCTGGTATCTTAAAAGGGGTGAATAAAAACACCTGTGCACACCTGGGTATCTTTTTTGTGAAAAAAAAACCTGTGCTACACCTGGGTACTTATTAGAATAAGACACCTGTGCTACACCTGGCTACTTTATTAAGAATAAACATTTTTCACACCCAACTTTATTTAGGACACCTTTCAAAAGGAAAAATAGAATAACCATTTTCAACAAACCCCAATGTCTTACAAACCGCCCAAAAGGTGCCGATGGGTCTAACAGTTTTCCCTGTGACCCAATTCTTCTTCCTTTTCCGCCAAAGGGTTTCCCTGTTTCCTCTTCCCGTTCCCTTCTAAAATCATGTTTCCTTTTTTACCAGTGTTTTGTTTTACCTCAGTTCTTGTTTCCCGTGCCCTTTTTTACCTCAGGTTCTTTTTTTTACCTCAGTGTTCTTGTTTTTAACCTCAGTGCCTTGTTTTTCCTCAGGTTTCTTGTTTTTCCCATGTCCCTTTTTTTACCCGTGTCTTTGTTTTACCTCGTGTCCTTGTTTTACCTCAGTGTTCTTGTTTTAAACCCCGTGTCTTTTTTTTACCTCAGTGTCCTTGTTTTACCTCAGTGTTCTTGTTTTACCTCAGTGTTCTTGTTTTACCTCAGTGTCCTTGTTTTACCTCAGTGTCCTTGTTTTACCTCAGTGTCTTTGTTTTACCTCAGTGTCCTTGTTTTACCTCAGTGTCCTTGTTTTACCTCAGTGTCTGTTTTACCTCAGTGTCCTTGTTTTACCTCAGTGTTCTTGTTTTACCTCAGTGTCCCTATTTTACCTCAGTGTCCTTGTTTTACCTCAGTGTTCTTGTTTTACCTCAGTGTTCTTGTTTTACCTCAGAGTTCTTGTTTTACCTCAGTGTCCTTGTTGGACCTCAGTGTTCTTGTTTTACCTCAGTGTTCTTGTTTTACCTCAGTGTCCTTGTTGGACCTCAGTGTCCTTGTTTTACCTCAGTGTCCTTGTTTTACCTCAGTGTCCTTGTTGGACCTCAGTGTCCTTATTTTACCTCAGTGTCCTTGTTTTACCTCAGTGTTCTTGTTTTACCTCAGTGTTCTTGTTTTACCTCAGTGTCTTTGTTTTACCTCAGTGTCCTTGTTTTACCTCAGTGTTCTTGTTTTACCTCAGTGTCCTTATTTTACCTCAGTGTCCTTGTTTTACTTCAGTGTCCTTGTTTTACCTTGGTGTTCTTGTTTTACCTCAGTGTTCTTGTTTTACCTCAGTTTATCAGTGTCCTTGTTTTACCTCAGTTTATCAGTGTCCTTGTTTTTCCTCAATTCATCATTGTCCTTGTTTTCAAGAACGGGTTTAATTTAACTACCTCTAGCTGTACTCTTGTCACAAAACAATAAATCCTTTACAAAAAATATAAAATACATAAATTTTTGAGTCGCAAAAGTTCAAGGGCCCACCCATGACATTGTTCCATCAAGACACTTATTTTTCCCCTTGATTATCAAGGCTCCTGTTTTCCCCTCTCATTCTTTATATATATATATATATATATATATATATTATATATATATATATATATATATATATATATATATATATAATTATATATATATATATATATATATATATATATATATATATATATTATATATATATATATATATTATATATATATGTCGTGCCGAATATGTAAAACTGGTCAATTAGCAAGAACTCATTTAAAATTAAGTCCTTTCTAAAATTTTCTCTTATACGTTTAAAGATATTTTTTTTCATTAATGTTATTGTAAAAATTAATAATTTTGCACCAAAAGAATCTTAGAAAACTTACCTAACCTTATTATAACAAGAACAATTTATTTTAGCCTAACCCAACTAAATATATTTTAGATTTGTTTACAATAATTTAATACTAAACAAACACAGTGAAATATATTTTTTTCGTTAGGTTCAGAATGATTTTGGCGAAATTATAGCATACACAAATTTTCACTTGTCCTATATGGCAAGATGAACGTTGCTATTTAAGCCAAGATCGCAAGTTCTGCCTATTCGGCACGACATATATATATATATATATATATATATATATATATATATATATATATATATATATATATATATATATATATATATAAGAATGTGTATATTTATATAGACATGTGTCGAATAGGTGAAATTAGTCAATTAGCAAGAACTTATTTAAAATTAAGTATTTTCTAAAATTTTCTCTTAAATGTCTCAAGATAATTTTTTTTCATTTACGTTAATGTAAAAATTAATAATTTTGTACTAAAAGAACCTTAGAAAACTTACCTAACCTTATTATAACAAACGCAATTTAATTTAGCCTAACCCAACTAAATATATTTTAGATAAGTTTACGATAATTTAATAATAAACAAACACAAAAAGATATATTATTTTCGTTGGGTTTTGAATGATTTTTGCGAAATTATTGCATACACAAATTTTCGCTTGCCTTATTCGGCAAAAAGGGCGTTGCTATTTAAGTTTTAAATACTCGGCATGGCTCATAGCCTAGCCTCCCCCATACTCACCGAACATGCTTGTATTTGCGGCAGGATATCGGCTGATCAATTCAGAATTCATGGTCTCGAATTTCATACATTAGAAAGGAAGTCTCGACACAGCTCGCTGCCCAGCTAAATGGGATCCCCGGTACAGAGGTTTGACGGAAGCCAAAAGCGTCCTGATTTAGTCACTATGCTACCCTGGAAGGATGGTAAGCAGATTGACTGGGACACCTACTTGCTATACTTTGAAGCTGTAGGGGGTGGAGCTGCCAGCTTCAGGGAGACCCAGAAGACCCACATATATGAACACCTTTCCTTTGCTATAACTTTATCCCAGTAGGGTCAGAGACCCTTGAAGCATGGAGCAAGTGTGCTCTGAAGTTCCTCCAAGAGTTGGGTGAAAAGCTCATCACAGAAACAGGATCACAGAGCGGCAAGCTTCCTCTTTCAGAGACTCAGTGTTGCAATCCTGAGGGTAAATACTTACAGCATTCTGGGCACGCGGCCCACCGCCGGGGAGCTGGACGAAGTATTCGAGATAAAGGCTCTGAGATGTTATGTTCTATTCCCCACTGTGTTTTTGTCAGTGTATTCTGTCTTTAAATAAAGTCCATATAGAATATAGGGGGGTGGTAGGAGAAGACAATATTCAAACAGCTTCAGGGAGAACTTCGAGTTTTTCCTGAGGTAAGTTTATTCTTTTCTCTGAAGATGTTGGTCCCCAGTACAGTTCCAGAGGTGGTACCTCCCTTATATATATATATATATATATATATATATATATATATATATATATATATATATTATATATATATATATATATATATATATATAAACAGGTAAAACTGGTCAGTTAGCAAGAACTCATTTAAAATTAAGTCCTTTCTGAAATTTTCTCATATGAGCTTAAAGATATATTTTTTTAATTTCATTAATGTAAAAAATATATAATTTTGTTCCAAAAGAACCTTAGAAAACTTACCTAACCTTACTATAACAAGCGCAATTTATTTTAGTCTAACCAACTAAATATATTTTAGATACGTTTACAATAATTTAATACTAAACAAACACAGTGAAATATATTTTTTTCGTTAGGTTCAGGATGATTTTGCGAAATTATTGCATACACAAATTTTCGCTTGTCCTATATGGCAACATGAACGTTGCTATTTAAGCCAAGATCGCAAATTTTACTTATTCGGCACGACATATATATTTTCAACAAGTCGGCCGTCTCCCACCGAGGCAGGGCGACCCGAAAAGAAAGAAAATCCCCAAAAAGAAAATACTTTCATCATTCAACACTTTCACCTCACTCACACATAATCACTGTTTTTGCAGAGGTGCTCAGAGCACAACAGTTTAGAAGCATATACGTATAAAGATACACAACATATCCCTCCAAACTGCCAATATCCCAAACTCCTCCTTTAAAGTGCAGGCATTGTACTTCCCATTTCCAGGACTCAAGTCCGGCTATATAAAAATAACCGGTTTCCCTGAATCCCTTCACTAAATATTACCCTGCTCACACTCCAACAGCTCGTCAGGTCCCCAAAACCATTCGCCTCCATTCACTCGTATCTAACACGCTCACGCACGCTTGCTGGAAGTCCAAGCCCCTCGCCCACAAAACCTCCCCTACCCCCTCCCTCCAACCTTTTCGAGGATGACCCCTACCTGCCTTCTTTTCCCTACAGATTTATACGCTCTCCATGCCATTCTACTTTGATCCATTCTCTCTAAATGACTAAACCACCTCAACAATCCCTCTTCAGCCCTCTGACTAATAATTTTATTAACTCCACACCTCCTCCTAATTTCCACACTCCGAATTTTCTGCATAATATTTACACCACACATTGCCCTTAGACAGGACATCTCCACTGCCTCCAACCGTCTCCTCGCTGCGGCATTTACCACCCAAGCTTCACACCCATATAAGAGTGTTGGTACTACTATACTTTCATACATTACCTTCTTTGCCTTTATGGATAACGTTTTTTGTCTCCAAATATACCTCAATGCACCACTCGCCTTTTTTCCTTCAATTCTATGGTTAACCTCATCTTTCATAAACCCATCCACTGACACATCAACTCCCAAATATCTGAGAACATTTCCTTCTTCCATATTCCTTCTCTCCAATGTGATATCCAGTTTTTCTTTATCTAAATCGTTTGATACTCTCATCACCTTACTATTATCTATGTTCACTTTCAACTTTCTACCTTTACACACACTCCCAAACTCATCTACTAACCTCTGCAATTTTTCTTTAGAATCTCCCGTAAGCACAGTATCATCAGCAAAAAAGTAACTCTCAACTCCCATTTTATATTTGGTTCCCCATAATTTAATCCCACCCCTCTCCTCAACACATTTACTTTTGTAACCCCATCTATAAATATATTAAACAACCATGGTGACATTACACATCCCTATCTAAAACCTACTGTTACCGAGAAGTAGTCTCTCCTACTGACTTTCTTGATACGGTTCAGGAATGCTTTTTAGAACAGGTTGTGACAGAACCAACTAGAGGAAACAATCTGCTTGACTTGGTTCTTGCCAACAAAGATTCACTAATTAATAATCTTGAGGTTAATGATGGGCTTGGGGAAAGTGATCACAATATATCAATATATCATGGAATTACCCAGATAACTGCAATGAAATCTCTGTCCCAGATTTTCGCTTGGCAGACTTCATGGGACTGAAAAATTACTTGGGTGGGCTAA
>NC_069438.1:19080498-19112998 GCF_026875155.1 Cherax quadricarinatus
TTTGCAACAATGTGCAAGGAGGTGGAGGAGAGGTTTGTACCCAAGGGTAACAGGAATAGTGAAAACCCCGGGATGAGACCATGGTTCACCCAAAGGTGCAGGGAGGCAAAAACCAAAAGTGCTTGGGAATGGAAGAAATATAGAAGGCAAAGGACCCAGGAGAATAAGAAGAGGCAGTGTAGAGCCAGAAACGAAAATGCACAGATAAGAAGGGAGGCCCAACGACAATATGAAACGACATAGCAGCGAAAGCCCAAAACTGACCCGAAACTGTTATACAGCCACATCAGGAGGAAAACAACAGTCAAGGACCAGGTAATCAGGCTAAGGAAGGAAGGAGGAGAGACAACAAGAAAATGACCGCGATGTGAGGAACTCAACAAGAGATTCAAAGAAGTGTTCACAGAGGAGACAGAAGGGGCTCCAGAAAGACGGAGAGGTGGGGCACACCACCAAGTGCTGGACACAGTGCACACAACCGAGGGAAAAAGTGAAGGAGGCTTCTGAGTGAGCTGATACCTCAAAGGAAAGGGGCCAGATAACATCTCCCCATGGGTCCTGAGAGAGGGAGAAGAGGCGCTATGTGTACCCCTAACAACAATATTCAATACATCTATCGAAACAGGGAGACTGCCTGAGGCATGGAAGACAGCAAATGTAGTCCCAATCTTCAAAAAAGGAGACAGACATGAAGCACTAAACTACAGACCAGTGTCACTGACATGTATAGTATGCAAAGTCATGGAGAAGATTGTCAGGAGAAGAGTGGTGGAACACCTAGAAAGGAACGATCTCATTAACAGCACCCAACATGGTTTCAGGGACGGGAAATCCTGTGTCACAAACCTACTGGAGTTCTATGACATGGTGACAGGAGTAAGACAAGAGAGACAGGGGTGGGTGGATTGCATTTTCTTGGACTGCAAGAAGGCGTTTGACACAGTTCAACACAAGAGATTAGTGCAAAAACTGGAGGACCAAGGAAGGATAACAGGGAAGGCACTACAATGGATCAGGGAATACTTGTCAGGAAGACAGCAGCGAGTCATGGCACGTGGCGAGGTGTCAGAGTGGGCACCTGTGACCAGCGGGGTCCCACAAGGGTCAGTCCTAGGACCAGTGCTGTTTCTAGTATTTTTGAACGACATGACGGAAGGAATAGACTCTGAGGTGTCCCTGTTTGCAGATGACGTGAAGTTAATGAGAAGAATTCACTCGATCGAAGAACAGGCAGAACTACAAAGGGATCTGGACAGGCTGCAGACCTGGTCCAGCAATTGGCTCCTGGAGTTCAATCCCACGAAGTGCAAAGTCATGAAGATTGGGGAAGGGCAAAGAAGACCGCAGACGGAGTACAGTCTAGGGGGCCAGAGACTACAAACCTCACTCAAGGAAAAAGATCTTGGGGTGAGTATAACACCAGGCACATCTCCTGAAGCGCACATCAACCAAATAACTGCTGCAGCATATGGGCGCCTAGCAAACCTCAGAACAGCATTCCGACATCTTAATAAGGAATCATTCAGGACCCTGTACGCCGTGTACGTTAGGCCCATATTGGAGTATGCGGCACCAGTTTGGAATCCACACCTAGCCAATGTTATGTTAATCAAGGGGAAGCGCTGAACCCGGAGGATTATACAGCGCCTGGGGGGGGGGATGTGGAAGGCATTCAGGCTTAATTCGGGGAACTGGAGCACAGATCCAATTCCCTAAATCAAGAGTCCCTCACCAACATCAAGGAACCTTCCTTGAGGGGACACCTAGCCAAGTGTCAGTGGAACACCTTCCATCTGAGCAAAAAACTAATGGAAAAATAAATAAATAAAAGACCCTAGAAATAATAAGAATATTGTCTTTTGAGTATTTTACTTAAAATTTAAATATAACAAAAGTGGCCGTTGGTTCTGGTGTTGTATTTAGGCAGGAGTAGGTGAGACCCTGGATGGATCTCTGATGTTAAAGACGATGTAGGTAATCTTGGGCGGATGGTACCAGTCCTATGTTTGGGAATCTCCTGAACTACTTAGTTGGAGCACCACAAGTAGGATAAATAAGGGCCGATAGTAGTCGGACAATGTTAATTAGTCCACTTAACAAGTATCTTGCTCCTTTATCTGGCGTCTACCCTGGATGACCACTGCCAGGAACAGAGCTGGTGATTAGAAAAAATAGACTGTTACCAACAGTTAGGCAAATATAATATTTAAGAATGAAAAGTGGTAATAAGTGCCAAAAAATCATTACTGGTAACCAGCAAACAAAAGAAAGCAACGACCAGTAATACTCCTGGTAGATCACCTTACCTGATCAGGAGAAGAGTGGAGGTGGAGTGACTTTCCAAACTTCAACCCACACCAGGTAAGGTCAATACTACCAGGAGTAGAAATTGAAACAAATCAGACACCAGGAACTCGAGTTTCGCCCCAGCCCGCCAGAGGGGAGTGTGCGACGTAACTCGCTAATGGTTCCTGGTTGCCTGTACAACCCTAACCCCACTTATAACCCACTTTTCCCTCACACCAAGCACTTAAAGAAACTAGAGAAAGTGCAAAGGTTTGCAACAAGACTAGTCCCAGAGCTGAGGGTTATGTCCTACGAGGAGAGGTTAAGGGAAATCGACCTGACGACACTGGAGGAAAGGAGAGATAAGGGGATATATAATGGCATATAAAAAACTGAGAGATATCGACAAGGTGGACAGAGACAGAATGTTCCAGAGATTGGACACAGCAACAAGGGGACACAGTTGGAAGTTGAAGACACAGATGAATCACAGGGATGTTAGGAAGTCACAGAGTAGTCAGGAAGTGGAATAGTTTGGGAAGAGATGTAGAGGAGGCAGGATCCATACATAGCTTTAAGAAGAGGTATGATAAAGCTCATGGTGCAGGGAGTGACCCAGTAGCGGCCAGTGAAGAGGCGGGGCCAGGAGCTATGAATCGACCCCTGCAACCACAACTAGGTGAGCACAACTAGGTGAGTACACACACACACACACAAAATAAATGAAGAACAGTGAATAACCAACTTAATTAAACAAAAAACACAGATATATGCTTTTAACATAGAAACACAAACAAACACAAACACACAGTCAAACACACAACATTTTAATCAGAAAAACAACAACACAATGCACTTATAATCCTCCATATTCATATGTTGGTAATCCTGCCAGGATCATCTGGTCGATGGCAGGCAATCCTTCCCTAATCCTGCCAGGATTAGCACTACCAGCAACGCAAGTAACCAATAGAGGATCAGAAGCTAATGAAAAACCGATTATGATTGGCTGGGATCGTTCCTAACACCCCCTCCCCTGTCCCCCTCCTTTATTGAGTTCAGCACCTGGGGACCAGCGCACAAACACCTACACTGAACCTGTCCTAAACCTGTCCTAAACCTGTCGTAAACCTGTCCTAAACCTGTCCTAAACCTGTCCTAAGCCTGTCCTGAACGTGATTTTTTTGCTGTTAATCTATGGATTATATATATATATATAATCTCGAACTAAGATTAAAACAACATAAATATAGCATTAGAACTGGACAAGATTCCAATGCTCTATTTATTCATGTAAGAGATTTTAACCATCCAATTGATTTTCAAAAAGTTGAGAAAGTAGTATCAAGCAAGTCCATGGTCGACAGGAATATAATTGAATCTTGTTTCATAAAAAGCAGTTTTGACAATAATATGAATATTTCCTTTGGTTTATATAAATTAGATCCATTTATAATTAATAGAATTTGGGAAGAATTTAATAATACACTGGACAAATAATAATTTTTAAATTTTCTTGGGTAGAATAGTTTGTTGGTGAGTTGTGCAAAGGACCTGTCCAGTTGGGTCGGCGCGCGTCAGGTGTTTAACCGTTGTGGGATCTGATAGTGAGGTGCTGGCCAGACCCCTTATATAGCTTCCTTGGATGCTTTACTTTCATAGTTCCTTGATAATGTGAGTAGTCACGAAAGCGCTTGGAATTTCTCTATTCTTTATATATATATGTCGTGCCGAATAGGCAGAACTTGCGATCTTGGCTTAAATAGCAAAGCTCATCTTGCCATATAGGACAAGTGAAAATTTGTGTATGCAATAATTTCGCCAAAATCATTCTGAACCTAACGAAAAAAATATATTTCACTGTGTTTGTTTAGTATTAAATTATTGTAAAAAAATCTAAAATATGTTTAGTTGGGTTAGGCTAAAATAAATTGTTTTTGTTATAATAAGGTTAGGTAAGTTTTCTAAGATTCTTTTGGTACAAAATTTAAAATTTTTACATTAACAATAATGAAAAAAATATATCTTTAAACGTATAAGAGAAAATTTTCGAAAGGACTTAATTTTAAATGAGTTCTTGCTAATTGACCAGTTTTACATATTCGGCACGACATTATATATATATATATATATATATATATATATATATATATATATATATATATATATATATATATTCGTGTTTGGCTTCCAGTGGAATAGTCAAGGAGATTGCCCCTGAACGCCTGAGAGGTGCGGTAGGACCTCATGACCCAGGCTCATTGAAGCAGCGATGCGGTGGGGACACCCTTGCAGACTCCTCCAGTAGACCAGCTCTCCCAAAGATCACAAACAGTCCCACTGGAACAAACCGATCATGGAAAAAATCGCCAACACAATGTTCATTAATGCTTCAGGAAAGGACAAAGTTCGTCTCCAAGCGGTGAAGGCAGTGCATTGAGGAGATTTCCTTCTAGTGTTCCCATTTCCTCCCTGGACACTCGACTCGACCCACAGACCATTCGGATTGGTGTTGCTCTTCGCCCAGCGCCCCCCATCCTCACCGAACTTAGATGTATTTGCGGCAGGGCGACGGCTGATCAATTCGGACTTCATGGTCTCGTGTGTCACACAGCAGAAGAGAAGTATGCTAGACACGAGGAGGTCAGCGACATCATAAAGAGAAGCCTCGCCACAGCCTGTTGCCCAACGGGAACCCCAAGTACAGCAGTCTGACGGAAGTCAGAAGAGTTCTGGAGTCACTATGCTACCCAGGAAGAATAGTCAGCAGATTGCCTGACACTACACCTGTGCTGCCACACTGGTAAACACCTACTTGCCTGGTCACAGACGGGCGCGGGGACGTTGACCCCCGGAACTCTTCAGGTAAACTCAGGTAAACATTCCGAAGCTGAAGGGGGTGGATGCTGCCAGCTTCAGGAGACTCAGAAGACCCGCAAATATGAAGACCTTTCCCCTTGCTATAATTTCATCCCAGTAGGGTCAGAGACCCTTGGAGCATGGGCAAGTGTGCTCTAAAGTTCCTCAAAGAGCTGGGTGAAGAACTCGTCATAGAAGCCAAGGATCAAATAGCGACCAGCTTCCTCCTTCAGAGACTGAGTGTTGCGATCCAGAGGGGAAATGCCTGCAGCATTCTGGACACGCGGCCCACCGCCGGGGAGCTGGACGAAGTATTCGAGACGTAGCTCAGAGATGTTATTTATGTTGTTCTACTCCCTATTGTATTTTTGTCACCCAAAAGAACGTAAAGCCGCAGTGAATGACCTGGGACTGATAGAGACTCCTCAGAACTAACACTTGAAACATACATGGGGCTCTGGTGGCCTGGTGGTTAACACTCTCGCTTCACAGGGCGAGGGCCTGGGTTCGATGCCCAGCCAGAGTAGAAACATTGGACGTGTTTATTTCCACCTGTTGTCTATGTTCACCATCAGTAAAATGGGTACCTGGGTGTTAGTCGACTGGTGTGGGTCGCATCCTGGGACACTGACCTAATGTGCCCGAAATGCGGAGCATAACAAGGGACTTTATATATAGTAGTATGTCATTGATGTCAGCTAGGACTGTATACCTTGTACATGTACTTGTAGTAAATAAAGTTATTATTATTATTACATAATAATTAATACCTGAAGGTGTTCAGTGTGCAGGTTTGGGAACTGAAATCACTAGACACGAAAGAAAGACACTTGGCAGACAGTAAAAATTCCGCCAAATAACAGCAAGAAGAGAGAACACATTAAATGTAAGGTGACCCTGACTCTTAATCACACTGCCTTCATACATAAGAATGAACAACACGCTTATGTCTGGTAAGATGAGCACTGGTGTATGTATATGTGGAGTGTAGGCATCAACAGCCTGATCAGTCAGCCGGGAATCCTGATGTGGGAATCAGCCGCGGGGGGCGGTGACCCCCAGGATCGTGGCCAGGTAAAATACAAGGTAAGACAGGATAATTGAGGATAATCAAAACTTGTTTCATTTGTATTATGCAAAAACAATCAAACATTTGTAGGTTTGTGTTGTGTAGTGTTGTGGAGTATTGTGTAGTGTTGTGGAGTGTTGTGTTGTGTTGCGTAGTGTTGTGTAGTGTTGTGGAGCATTGTGTAGTGTTGCGTAGTGTTCTGGAGTGTTCTGTTAGTGTTGTGGAGTGTTGTGTTGTGTTGTGTAGTGTTGTGGAGCATTGTGTAGTGTTGCGTAGTGTTGTGGAGCATTGTGTAGTGTGGCATGCAAAGAGTACGTAACCTTCATTCGGCGCATGTACACACCCTCATTTACAGGCTATCTCCCCCAACCAGCGAACCAGGTTGCTAAGAGTTGATGATGGGGCCCCGTCGTTCAACTAGTGACCAGGTTCTAGCCAATAATAAGATGGTTTTGGCAATCGCAGAGGTTATGTGGGTACCACTCTCTGTCTGCCTTGTCATTCCCATTCTAGAGCTGGTTGAAGCACGGTCTGCTATCTTGTGGCTTCTATTTCTGCTTTGCTTACCGTGGAGTGCACTATACTTATCACTGTACATAGTGTACATATTGCTGTTCTAAACTGGTGAAGGATAATATAAGTCTAAACTTTTTCTGCTGTGTTTATTTTGCTCCCATTACACCCGGGATAACAGGCCATTTGGATTCCTGGGATGTAATATGGGTAGCCTGTCCGAGAGCTGGAGCATGGGCTTAGAGAAACGGTTGAGCTTAGGTGAAGCTCGTAGCAGGAACATTGTGCAGCTTGCTGTCTGGCATTGCTTTACAAATTTTGTGTTGTCAGTTGCTTTATGGTCAGCCTTGCTATTGTGTGATCGTTCAACAGCTCGCTACTAGCTTGTTCATTGTGCTCGCTTCGCTACGGTCAATCTTCTAGAACAGTGTAGCTGTCTGGCATTGCTTTACAAATTTGCGTGTCAGTTGTTACTAGCCTGTTCGGTGTGGGACTTTTGCAGTCAGCTTTGCTTGTATGCGTATTCTGCAATCGTACTGTGCATAGCGAATAACTTATGCCACCTAGACGAGTCAGACGTCTGGTGTCGGCATATACTTTGCATAACCTACCTAAATTGTCCCTACAGCGTTGTTGGCAAATTGCTCGTGCCATTGGCATTAAATACAAACGCACTCTCACAGCTGCGCAACTGCGTTCACTGATTGCTGACAAACTTATAGAAGAAGAGATGGCACATCAGACTCCTCCCTCTACGGGAGCTAGGGCAAAAACTACAATGTTCTCGCAGGAGGAAGATGATACATCTACGGAGCAAAATGGTCAGTATAGTGCAGCTGGGTTGTCTCAAGGTGAATCAGCGTCGTTGGCACTTGAGCTGGCAAAAATCAATCTTGAGCAAACTAGGGAACAGAGAGCATTCGCAAGGGAAGAATTTGATAGGGAAAGAGAAAGGAGGCAGTTTTCGCATTCTGTAAATGATTTTAGTTTACAAAAAGCAGTACAACTTGTTCCCCGCTTCAATGAGGTGAACCAGACAATTTTTCGAAAGCTTCGAAAATCAGGCTCGAGCCTTGAGGTGGCCGGAACAGCATTGGGCATCGTTGGTTCATACAGCATTATTGGGTAAGGCACAGGAATTTACGTCAGTATTAAATGACGCTGAATTTTCTGATTATCAAGTAGTGAAGACCACAGTGTTGGGAGCATATACATGTATCCCAGCCAAATACCGCAAGCTTTTTAAATTAAGCAGGCGGGCAGCTTGGTCAATCCTAGTGGACTTTGTGAGACAGCAAACCAAAGCTTTTTACCAGCTGGTATAAAGCAAGTGGTGTCTCTACCTTTGAGGAGCTGGTACAGCTTATTCTGATTGATAACCTGCTGGAGTCTGTGGGACCAGAGGTTAGTCTTTCTGCAGGATCGTGACTTAACCACTGCATTGGAGGCAGCCAGGTTGGCTGATACCTTCGAAACTAACCGCTCCTTGTCCGAGCGGTCCCGTCTCTCTTTTCAACAGCCTGGCATGAGCAGAGATCGTCAACCTTGGAGAATGAAGTGCCAGCCGGAGGGAGAACGTCTACGTCAGCCAACTAAGTCACCTGGTGAGCCACGCTTCTCAACATATGGTCCACCTGCGGAGAGGCAAACTACTCATGGTGCATCTCGACAACAGTATCCAGAGAGACACCAGCCAGAACGACACCATTTGCAACGTCAGCAGGGAGTAAAGGGCAAGCCTGTCGTCTGCTTCCTCTGCAACAAAGTAGGTCACATTCGTCCCAACTGCCCCCATAAACTCCAACCCATTGGGAAAATCTCTAATATCCCTAGTAACATGTCCCTAGAGAAGTACAAAAAGGTATGGCCCCTTATTATTGCACGAGTCTTATTTCCCTTCAGGAAAACTCAGAAACAACTGAAGTAAAGACCTTTAGAGATACTGGAGCATATTGCTCACTTGTAAGAGAAGGAATATTACCCCTTTCAGAGAACATTTCCTTGATTCCTCTGTTTTATTGGAAGCATTTGGAGGAGCTATACATTCTGTTCCTTTGCATAAAATTTATGTACAGTGCAATATTACACTGGGTACTTGACTGTAGGTGTCTCAAAAGGATTTCCCATGAAAGATGCCATGTTATTACTGGGTAATAACATTACTACTGTTAGTTCGTGTCCTGAACCTATAATGATTAATTCTTCTCCGGTGTTGGCCATAACTCGGGCAACATCCCAAGGGTTGTCTGGAGAAATGTTGACCTATCCTTGGACGACTCCGATCTCGGAATAGCCACGTTGTTTTATGAGGCACAACGGCCAGAGCCTCGTAAATCAAGTGAACAGACCCCGATCAAGCCTTCCTATTCCCAGGTTGCAGGATTGCCAGATGTCTCTGTTTCCATGCCCGAGGGACTGTCCTTCCGGGAGGAACAACGAAAGGACCCTTCTTAAAATTCGCTTTTGAGGCAGCCATGGGTAAATCCTCTTTGGGTCATCCGGTCAAATATGAAGTTAAAGAAGATTATTTGATCTGCACCGAAACTGGTAAGGAGATAGAGGGCCGGCAACTGTCAGACAGGTTAGTGGTTCCAACAAAGTTTAGACCTCAAATATTAAATATAGCTCTAATACTTCATTAGGAGGTCACTTAGGAATTACAAAAACTTGTATGAATCACAAAAGAATTTTATTGGCCAAAATTAAAGAAAGATGTGAAGAATCATATTAGGTGTTGCCGAGAATGTCAGCAAGTAGGGAAACCTGGACATTCCATTAAACCTGCACCTCTCCAACCTATACCTGTTATGGAGAACCTTTTGCAGATTTAATTATAGATTGTGTAGGTCCACTACCTAGGTCAAAGTCGGGAAATCAATATTTATTTACGATTATGGATAAAGTAACCAGATACCCTGAAGCAATTCCCATGCGCAGTATTAATACTAAAGCTATTCTCAAAGCTTTAAACTAAATTCATTTCTTGTTTTGGCATTCCTAAAACTATTCAAAGTGATCAAGGTACTAACTTCACTGCCAAAGCATTTAGGGAAGTATTAACTAGGTTAGGGATAATCCACAACTTATCCACTGCCTATCATCCTCAGTCCCAAGGCGCATTGGAAAGATTCCATCAGACATTAAAAACCATGATGAGAAGTTTTTGCATGCACTTTCCTACAGACTGGGATGAATCACTACCTTTGTTGCTGTTCTCAGTACGAGAGACGGTGCAAGAGTCTACAGGGTATAGTCCGTTTGAGCTGATCTTTGGGCACAATGTACGAGGTCCTCTTCGGGTGCTCAAAGAAGGATGGATGGGAGAAGACGTTAGCTCAACACTCTACAACCCGTCTTCAAGGTTGCAGGTGGCACGTCAGTTAGCCAAGGCTAACCTAAAGACAGCTCAAAGTAAGATGAAACAGAGGTATGAGAGAAATGCACAATTCCGCTCCTTCCATCCAGGAGACAAGGTGTTGGTGCAGGAACCTATACCTGGCCACACCTTTAAGCTAGATTTACGGGACCTATGCAGATTGTAAGTAGATTATCTGATGTAAATTATGTGGTAGCTCCCATTGATAAGACCTCAAAAACTAAAACTTACCACATTAATCAAATAAAGGTTTTTCATACACCAGATAAAGTCCCAGTAATGACTCTGTCCTCTACCTCTGAGGACGACTCTGACTCTTTGCACTCTATCTCTGAAATTAATATTAAACTTTCAAATTCTGTCCTCCTCAAGGACCCTAGCCCTTTAATGGAGGGATTATCTGAAACTCAAGCAACAAATTTAACTGAGCTTCTACAGTCATATCCTAATATTTTTTCGGATTGTGGCGAAAAAAATGTACGTTAGGTTATCATGATGTAGATGTGGGAAACTCTAAACCAATTAAAACTCTCCCCTACAGAGCTATTCCGAAAAGCAGAGGCTACTTCAGCAGGAAGTAGAATTTTTGTTAAAGCATGGTTTAGTGGAGGAGTCATCTAGTCCATGGGCTTCACCGTGCATCCTTGTGGAGAAGGCTGATGGAGGGTTTCGTATGTGTACAGACTACCGTAAAGTGAACGAGGTCACAATTACAGATGCTTACCCTCTTCCTCGTCTGGATGACGTAATTGACTTTGTGGGTAAGGCTACTTTTGTGTCCAAGTTAGATCTCCTTAAAGGCTACTATCAGGTACCTTTGACGGATAAGGCGAAGGAAATCTCTACCTTCGTAATTCCAGGAGGTCATTATCAATACAGTTACCCCTTCGAAATGAAAAAATTCCCCCTCTTCATTCCAGAAACTTATCCATCAGGCTATTAAAGGACTTGAAGGCACGGCAGCGTACCTAGATGATATTGTTGTGGTGTCTGATGCTTGGGATCAACACCTACTTAGACTTAAGGCTCTTTTTGAGACCTTTAAGAGTTCCCATTTAACAGTTAATTTATCTAAATCTTCCTTTGGCCAGGCCACTATCACTTTTCTAGGCCATGAAGTAGGTAGTGGTAAAGTTGCACCTAAACTTGCTAAAGTTCTTTCTATTAAAGATTATCCAGTTCCTCATGATATGAAATCTCTTCAACGTTTCCTAGGCATGATAGGATTTTACAGAAGATTCTGTAAGAATTTCTCAGATATTGTAGCCCCTCTTACCTCTCTTACAAGTCACAAAGTTCCCTTTAATTGGACCTCAGACTGTAACACTGCTTTTAATAAAGCAAAAAGATTATTGTGTACTGCACCCATTCTCTTGTCTCCAGACTTCTCCAAACCTTTTTCATTACAGGTTGATGCTTGTGAGTCTGGGGTTGGGGCAGTACTATTACAGAACGAGAATGAGGAGTTGCAGCCTGTAGCATACTTTTCAGCCAAGTTCCAGCCACATCAGAGGGCTTACTCTACCATTGAAAAAGAAGCCCTCGCGCTGGTAATGGCTTTGGAGCATTTCGATGTTTATGTGGCCAGACATCGCAGGTGGTCACAGTCTACAGTGACCACAATCCTCTAGTATATCTCCAAGCCATGAAGAACCACAACACAAGGCAAAGAAAATGTGTTGGCGGACTCTTTATCTAGAGTCTAATATTTTTATTTATTTAGGTTAGGATGTTATATTGTTTGTGGTAACCCCTTTTCACGCTCTTTTTTTTATCCCCTGGTGTGGGTTTTTTTTTTTTAGTGAGGGGATGCGGGCTACCGTCCACCTGTATCTTGGACCTATGCTAGCCTGTCTGACTGCTATCTCACTCTAAGTTTAGGGTTTGGCTTTTGGTCACGAGAAAAAGCTGAGCTCTAAGAGTTGGATGGTGGAGAGGAAAGGCGGTCCCATTATTTTGTGCCATGGCGGCACGGTTACCACTGGGAGGTGGCAGCCTAATCCTGAGCCTTCTCGGGGTGGGGGTGTGGCATGCAAAGAGTACGTAACCTTTATTCGGCGCATGTACACACCCTCATTTACAGGCTATCTCCCCCAACCAGCGAACCAGGTTGCTAAGAGTTGATGATGGGGCCCCGTCGTTCAACTAGTGACCAGGTTCTAGCCAATAAGAAGATGGTTTTGGCAATCGCAGAGGTTATGTGTGTACCGCTCTCCTGTCTGCCCTTGTCATTCCCATTCTAGAGCTGGTTGAAGCACGGTCTGCTATCTTGTGGCTTTTATTCTGCCTTGCTTACCGTGGAGTGCACTATACTTATCACTGTACATAGTGTACATATTGTTGTTCTAAATTGGTGAAGGATAATGTAAGTCTAAACTTTTTCTGCTGTGTTTATTTTGCTCCCATTACACCCGGGATAACAGGCCATTTGGATTCCTGGGTTGTAATATGTAGTGTTGTGTAGTGTTGTGGAGCATTGTGTAGTGTTGTGGAGCATTGTGTAGTGTTGTGTTGTGTTGTGGAGCATTGTGTTGTGTAGTGTTGTGTTGTGGAGCATTGTGTAGTGTTGTGGAGCATTGTGTAGTGTAGTGTTGTGTTGTGCAGCATTGTGTAGTGTTATGTAGTGTTGTGGAGCATTGTGTACTGTTGTGTAGTGTTGTGTTGTGTTGTGGAGCATTGTGTAGTGTTGCGCAGTTCTGGAGTGTTGTGTAGTGTTATGGAGTGTTGTGTTGTGTTGCGTAGTGTTATGGAGTGTTGTGTAGTGTTGTGGAGTAGTGTTCTGGAGTGTTGTGTAGTGTTATGGAGTGTTGTGTTGCGTTGTGTTGTTTTGTTGTTTGCATAGTGTTGTGTAGCGTTGTGTTGTGTTGTGTTGTGGAGTGTTTTGGAGTATTGTGTTGTGTTATGGAGTGTTGTGTAGTGTTAGGAGGTGTTGTGTTGGTAGTGTTGGTTGTGTGTGTTGTTTTGTGTTGCATAGTGTTGTGTGTGTTGTGGAGTGTTGTGGAGTAGTTGTGTTGCGTAGTGTTGGTTGTGTTGTGTAGTATGTGTTGTGTTGTGTAGTGTTTTGTGCTGTTGTGTAGTGCTGTGTTGTGTAGTGATTGAGGAACGTAGGTTTGCAATGTGGCTGTTTCGTGCAGCGTTGTGCTGTGGGCAGTTGCATGCTATGTGTCAAGTTGAGTCATGTCGAGTCATGTTGACATCATGTTCCTGCTAGACTATATTGACAACCTGAATCAAAAAACAACCCTCGTTCATATCTCTCTCTCTCTCTCTCTCTCTCTCTCTCTCTCTCTCTCTCTCTCTCTCTCTCTCTCTCTCTCTCTCTTTCTCTTCTCTTGCTCTCCTCTCCTCTTTTTTTTTTTGTTGACACAGGGTTTGACAAGGTTAAGGATCCCTAGCTTTTTTGACAGCTCGTTACAGGTTAAGGATTCCTAAATTTATTGGTAAGCTAAGATAGCTGTTATACATCAGCTCATTTGAAAGCATTTTTTTGTTAAGAAGCGTACAAGGAGGGAACAGGATGAAGTTGGCAGCCATTGTGGGGCAGCATTTTCATTTTGTTCAATGACTTTTCTTCGTTGAACTATTATGGCTGTACGAATGTGTTCTACTCGAGTCATCCTGGGTATGTATGTCTCAGAGGAGTGATGTTTTGGAGAAGGTACCGCCAGGGGAATGTTGCTGCTTTTGCCCGTTGTGGCATAAGCTTGGTTTCACGCTGTACCTCGAAGTGGCATCCAAGTGGGTAACCCTGACAATGTTGGTTCTGCCATTAGCAGTAAGGCAAGCAGGCATCTGCTGTGACAGCAGGAGAGGGGCAGGGACAGCCCTCCTGATGTGAAGCAGAGGGGGGGCAAGACCAGCCTCCTGATGTGCAGCAGACATGGGCACGGACAGCCTCCTGGTGTGACAGCAGAAAAGGGCAAAACTGCCTTCTGGTGCTGACTGTCGCATATAATGTGAGAGGGGCCAGACCGCCTCTGGTGTGACAGCAGAAAGGAGCAAGTACAGCCTCTGGTGAAAAGGCAGAACAGGGGGCAAAGACAGCTCAAATTTGTGACAGCGAAAGGGGAAAGACAGCCTCCTGGTGTGATAGCAGTGAGGGCAACGAGAGCTCTGGTGTGAAAAGACAGAGGGGGTCCAAGACAGCCTCCTGGTGTGTCACAACAGAGAGGGAAAGACAGTCTCCTGGTGTGGACAGCAGAGGAGGGCAAGACAGCTCCTGGTGTGACAGCAGAGAGGGGCAAGCAGCTTCCTGTTGTGTCAGCAGAGGGGGGCAAGACAAGCCTCTGGGTGACAGCTGAGAGGGGCAAAGGACAGGCTCTGGTGTGACAGCAGAGAGGGGCAAGACAGCCTCCTGGTGTGACAGCAGAGAGGGGCAAGACAGCCTCCTGGTGTGACAGCAGAGAGGGGCAAGACAGCCTCCTGGTGTGTCAGCAGAGAGGGGCAAGACAGCCTTCTGGTGTGACAGCAGAGAGGGGCAAGTCAGTCTATCTGGTGTGACAGCAGAGTAGGGACAGACAGCCTCCTGGTGTGACGCTAGAGAAGGGGCTAGACAGTCTCCTGGAGTGACAGCAGAGAGGGCAAGACAGCTCTGCGTGTGACAGCAGTGAGCGGCAAGGACAGCCTCCTGGTGTGACAGCAGAGAGGGCACAGAAAGCTCCTTGGTGTTTTATGACAGCAGAAGTGGGGAAAGACGCCTCCTGTGTGACAGGCAGAGAGGGGCAAGACAAGAATCCTGGTGTGACAACAGAGAGGGGCAAGTCAGCCTCTGGTGTGACAGCATGTGAGAGCAAGAAAAGCCTCTGGCTGTGACAGTATATGAGAGGGCAAGACAGTCTCTGGTGTGACAGCAGAGAGGGGCAATACAGCCTTCTGATGTGACAGCAGAGAGGGGCAAGACAGCCTCTGTGTGACAGCAGAGAGGGGCAAGGACAGCCTCCTGTGTGTCAGCAGAGGGGGGCAAGACAGCCTCCTGGTGTGACAGCAGAGAGGCAAGACAGGCTCCTGGTCGTGAACAGCATGAGAGGGCAGACAGCCTCCTGGTGGACAGAACAGAGAGGGGCAAGACAGCCTCCTAGTGTGACGGCAGAGAGGGGCAAGAACAGGCCTCCTGGTGTGACAGCGAGGGGTAAGACGCCTTTTGTTGTGACATGCAGAGAGGGGCAAGACAGTCTCTTCCCTGGTGTGACAGCAGAGAGGGACAAGAACAAGGCATCCTGGTGTGACAGCAGTAGGGACAAGGACAGCCTCTGGTGGCAGCAGAGAGGGACAAGACAGCCTCCTGTGTGACAGCAGAGAGGGGCAAGACGCCTCCTGGGGTGACAGCAGAGAGGGCAAGACAGCCTCATGGTGTGACAGCAGTGAGGGGCAAGGACAGCCTCCTGGTGTGAAGCAGAGAGGGGAACGACAGCCTCATGGTGTGACAGCAGTGAGGGGCAGACAGCCTCCTGGTGTGACAGCTAGAGAGGGGGGGGGGGGGCAAGACTGCCTTTGGTGTGACAGCAGAGAGGGGCAATGACAGCTCCTGTGTGACAGCAGAGAGGGGCAGACAGCCCTCATGGTGTGCAGCAGAGAGGGGCAAGGACAGCTCCTGGTGTGACAGTCAGAGCGGGGCAAGACAGCTTCCTGGTGTGAACAGCCACGAGAGGGGCAAGGACAGCTTCCTGGTGTGACAGCAGAGAGGGCAAGACAGCTTCCTGGTGTGACAGCAGAGAGGGCAAGACAGATTCCTGGTGTGGGACAGCGAGAGGGCCAAGGACAGCTTCTGGTGTGACAGCAGAGAGGGGGCAAGGACCGCTTCCTGGTGTGACAGCAGAGAGGGGCAAGACAGCTTCCTGGTGTGACAGCAGAGAGGGGCAAGACAGCTTCCTGGTGTGACAGCAGAGAGGGGCAAGACAGCTTCCTGGTGTGACAGCAGAGAGGGGCAAGACAGCTTCCTGGTGTGACAGCAGAGAGGGGCAAGACAGCTTCCTGGTGTGACAGCAGAGAGGGGAAGGACAGCTTCTGGTGTGACAGCAAGAGTGGGCATGACAGCTTCCTGGTGTGACAGCAGAGAGGGGCAAGACAGCTTCTGGTGTGACAGCAGAGAGGGGCAAGACAGCTTCCTGGTGATGACAGGCAGAGAGGGGGCAAGACAGCTACCTGGTTGTGACAGCAGAGAGGGGCAAAGACAGCTCCTGGTGTGACTGCAGAGAGGGGCAAGACAGCTTCCTGAGTGTGACAGCAGGGGGGGCAAGACAGCTTCCTGGTGTGACAGCAGGAGAGGGCAAGACAGCTTCCTAGTGTGACAGCAGAGAGGTGCAAGACAGCCTCATGGTGTGGACTGCAGAGAGGGGCAAAGACAGCTTCCTGGTTGTGACAGCGAGAGGGGCAAGACAGCCTCTGGTGTGACAGCAGAGATGGGCAAAGACTGCTTCTGGTGTGACAGCAGAGAGGGGCAAGACAGCTTCCTGGTGTGACAGCAGAGAGGGGCAAGACAGCTTCCTGGTGTGACAGCAGAGAGGGGCAAGACAGCCTCCTGGTGTGACAACGCAGACTTGAAAAATCTGTCTCAGATTTTCCCCTGAAAAAAAAGAGGCAAAGAAAAGTCTGTTGGTGGTGGTATTTTCTGAGTTGAACCACTGTGTGCAGCTGCTTGCTGATGACCATGTGTGACAGGCTGCTGCATGCTGACCCTGTGTGCAGATGCTCTTGACATGTGTGCAGCTGCTGCTGCTGACCACTGTGTGCAGCTGCTGCTGCTGGACCACTGTGTGCAGATGCTGCTTCTTTTATTGCCTGTCACTGTTGTGAGCTGTGCTGCTGCTGACATTGTGTTGCTGTGCTGCTGCTGACACTGGTGCAGTGCTGCTGCTGACCACTTGTGCAGATGCCTCTGCTGGACACTGTGTGCAGCTGCTGCTGCTGACCACTGTGTGCAGCTGCTGCTGCTGACCACTGTGTGCAGCTGCTGCTGCTGACCACTGTGTGCAGCTGCTGCTGCTGACCACTGTGTGCAGCTGCTCCTGCTGTTGTTGTAGCTTTGAATAATGACTTCTGCAGACTTCTGTTTGTATGGGGTAGCAGTGACGTGCAAACATATATTATATAAATATTATATATATATATATATATATATATTATATATATATATATATATATATATATATATATACATATATATATATGGCATAACGTTGTTGGTGTAATTGACAGTTGAAAACTGAGAAAAAACAAATGTCAGTGTACTTTCAATCAACAGTTACACCAGGTTATGTTGATCCCTGACAACTTCTGCTGTTATTGAACTTTTGTTCACCTTGCATTACTATTTTCTCTTGTTGTTGTTGGTTAGGTTTTTGACAGAGAGAAAGTAAAACGCACAAAAACAATGTATCACAGCCTGCTCGGTCACTGTCTTACAGCCGGTTGGATCACTGTCTTACACGCTGCTGGATCACTGTCTTACACGCTGCTGCATCACTGTCTTACAGCCTGCTGGATCACTGTCTTACACGCTGCTGGAACACTGTCTTACACGCTGCTGGATCACTGTCTTACACGCTGCTGGATCACTGTCTTACACGCTGCTGGATCACTGTCTTACACGCTGCTGGATCACTGTCTTACACGCTGCTGGAACACTGTCTTACACGCTGCTGGATCACTGTCTTACACGCTGCTGGATCACTGTTTTACACGCTGCTGGATCACTGTCTTACACGCTGCTGGGATCACTGTCTTACACGCTGCTGGGTCACTGTCTTACACGCTGCTGGATTACTGTTTTTACACGCTGCTGGATCACTGTCTTACACGCTGCTGGATCACTGTCTTACACGCTGCTGCATCACTGTCTTACACGCTGCTGGATCACTGTCTTACACGCTGCTGGATCACTGTCTTACACGCTGCTGGATCACTGTCTTACACGCTGCTGCATCACTGTCTTACACGCTGCTGGATCACTGTCTTACACGCTGCTGGATCACTGTCTTACACGCTGCTGCATCACTGTCTTACACGCTGCTGGATCACTGTCTTACACGCTGCTGGATCACTGTCTTACACGCTGCTGGATCACTGTCTTACACGCTGCTGCATCACTGTCTTACACGCTGCTGGATCACTGTCTTACACGCTGCTGGATCACTGTCTTACACGCTGCTGCATCACTGTCTTACACGCTGCTGGATCACTGTCTTACACGCTGCTGGATCACTGTCTTACACGCTGCTGCATCACTGTCTTACACGCTGCTGGATCACTGTCTTACACGCTGCTGCATCACTGTCTTACAGCCTGCTGGATCACTGTCTTACACGCTGCTGGATCACTGTCTTACACGCTGCTGGATCACTGTCTTACACGCTGCTGGATCACTGTCTTACACGCTGCTGGATCACTGTCTTACACGCTGCTGGATCACTGTCTTACACGCTGCTGGATCACTGTCTTACACGCTGCTGCATCACTGTCTTACACGCTGCTGATCACTGTCTTACACGCTGCTGGATCACTGTCTTACACGCTGCTGCATCACTGTCTTACACGCTGCTGGATCACTGTCTTACACGCTGCTGCATCACTGTCTTACACGCTGCTGGATCACTGTCTTACACGCTGCTGGATCACGTCTTACACGCTGCTGCATCACTGTCTTACACGCTGCTGGATCACTGTCTTACACGCTGCTGCATCACTGTCTTACACGTTGCTGCATCACTGTCTTACACGCTGCTGCATCACTGTCTTACACGCTGCTGGATCACTGTCTTACACGCTGCTGGATCACTGTCTTACACGCTGCTGCGTCACTGTCTTACACGCTGCTGCATCACTGTCTTACACGTTGCTGCATCACTGTCTTACACGCTGCTGCATCACTGTCTTACACGCTGCTGCATCACTGTCTTACACGCTGCTGGATCACTGTCTTACACGCTGCTGGATCACTGTCTTACACGCTGCTGCATCACTGTCTTACACGCTGCTGGATCACTGTCTTACACGCTGCTGGATCACTGTCTTACACGCTGCTGCATCACTGTCTTACACGCTGCTGGATCACTGTCTTACACGCTGCTGCATCACTGTCTTACACGCTGCTGGATCACTGTCTTACACGCTGCTGGATCACTGTCTTACACGCTGCTGCGTCACTGTCTTACACGCTGCTGGATCACTGTCTTACACGCTGCTGGATCACTGTCTTACACGCTGCTGCATCACTGTCTTACACGCTGCTGTATCACTGTCTTACACGCTGCTGCATCACTGTCTTACAGCCTGCTGGATCACTGTCTTACACGCTGCTGGATCACTGTCTTACACGCTGCTGCATCACTGTCTTACACGCTGCTGTATCACTGTCTTACACGCTGCTGCATCACTGTCTTACACGCTGCTGCATCACTGTCTTACACGCTGCTGCATCACTGTCTTACAGCCTGCTGCATCACTGTCTTACACGCTGCTGCATCACTGTCTTACACGCTGCTGCATCACTGTCTTACACGCTGCTGCATCACTGTCTTACACGCTGGCTGCATCACTGTCTTACACGCTGCTGCATCACTGTCTTACACGCTGCTGCATCACTGTCTTACACGCTGCTGCATCACTGGTCTTACACGCTGCTGCATCATGTCTACACGCTGCTGCATCCCCTGTCTTACACGCGCTGGATCACTGTCTTACACGCTGCTGGATCACTGTCTTACACGCTGCTGCGTCACTGTCTTACACGCTGCTGCATCACTGTCTTACACGTTGCTGCATCACTGTCTTACACGCTGCTGCATCACTGTCTTACACGCTGCTGCATCACTGTCTTACACGCTGCTGGATCACTGTCTTACACGCTGCTGGATCACTGTCTTACACGCTGCTGCATCACTGTCTTAAACGCTGCTGGATCACTGTCTTACACGCTGCTGGATCACTGTCTTACACGCTGCTGCATCACTGTCTTACACGCTGCTGGATCACTGTCTTACACGCTGCCTGCATCACTGTCTTACACGCTGCCTGGATCACTGTCTTACACGCTGCTGGATCACTGTCTTACACGCTGCTGCGTCACTGTCTTACACGCTGCTGGATCACTGTCTTACACGCTGCTGCATCACTGTCTTACACGCTGCTGTATCACTGTCTTACACGCTGCTGCATCACTGTCTTACAGCCTGCTGGATCACTGTCTTACACGCTGCTGGATCACTGTCTTACACGCTGCTGCATCACTGTTTACCGCTGCTGTATCACTGTCTTACACGCTGCTGCATCACTGTCTTACACGCTGCTGCATCACTGTCTTACACGCTGCTGCATCACTGTCTTACACCCTGCTGCATCACTGTCTTACACGCTGCTGCATCACTGTCTTACACGCTGCTGCATCACTGTCTTATACGCTGCTGCATCACTGTCTTACGCGCTGCTGCATCACTGTCTTACACGCTGCTGCATCACTGTCTTACACGCTGCTGCATCACTGTCTTACACGCTGCTGCATCACTGTCTTACACGCTGCTGCATCACGTGTCTTTACACGCTGCTGCATCACTGTCTTACACGCTGCTGGATCACTGTCTTACACGCTGCTGGATCACTGTCTTACACGCTGCTGCATCACTGTCTTACACGCTGCTGGATCACTGTCTTACACGCTGCTGGATCACTGTCTTACACGCTGCTGCATCACTGTCTTACACGCTGCTGGGGATCACTGTCTTACACGCTGCTGGATCACTGTCTTACACGCTGCTGGATCACTGTCTTACACGCTGCTGGATCACTGTCTTACACGCTGCTGGAATCACTGTCTTAACACGCTGCTGCGTCACTGTCTTACACGCTGCTGGATCACTGTCTTACACGCTGCTGGATCATGTCTTACACCTGCTGCGTCACTGTCTTACACGCTGCTGGATCACTGTCTTACACCTGCTGGATCACTGTCTTACACGCTGCTGGATCACTGTCTTACACGCTGGTGCGTCACTGTCTTACACGCTGCTGGATCACTGTCTTACACGCTGCTGGATCACTGCTTTACACGCTGCTGGATCACTGTCTTACACGCTGCTGGATCACTGTCTTACACGCTGCTGGATCACTGTCTTACACCCCTGCTGCATCACTGTCTTACACGCTGCTGCGTCACTGTCTTACACGCTGCTGATCACTGTCTTACACGCTGCTGGATCACTGTCTTACACGCTGCTGCATCACTGTCTTACACGCTGCTGCGTCACTGTCTTACACGCTGCTGGATCACTGTCTTACACGCTGCTGGATCACTGTCTTACACGCTGCTGGATCACTGTCTTACACGCTGCTGCGTCACTGTCTTACACGCTGCTGCATCACTGTCTTACACGCTGCTGCATCACTGTCTTACACGCTGCTGCATCACTGTCTTACACGCTGCTGCATCACTGTCTTACACGCTGCTGGATCACTGTCTTACACGCTGCTGGATCACTGTCTTACAGCCTGCTTGATCACTGTCTTACAACCTGCTGCATCACTGTCTTACTGCCTGCTGCATCACTGTCTTACAGCCTGCTGCATCACTTCTTACAGCCTGCTGCATCACTGTCTTCCAGCCTGCTGCATCACTGTCTTACAGCCAGTTGTATCACTGTCTTACAGCCTGTTGCATCACTGTCTTCCAGCCTGCTGGATCACTGTCTTACAGCCTGTTCCATCACTGTCTTACAGCCTGTTGCATCACTGTCTAACAGCCTGTTGCATCACTGTCTTCCAGCCTGCTGCATCACTGTCTTACAGCCTGTTGCATCACTGTCTTCCAGCCTGCTGCATCACTGTCTTACAGCCTGTTGCATCACTGTCTTCCAGCCTGCTGCATCACTGTCTTACAGCCTGTTGCATCACTATCTTACAGCCTGTTGCATCACTGTCTTACAGCCTGTTGCATCACTGTCTTCCAGCCTGCTGCATCACTGTCTTACAGCCTGTTGCATCACTGTCTTACAGCCTATTGCATCACTGTCTTACAGCCTGTTGCATCACTGTCTTCCAGCCTGCTGCATCACTGTCTTACAGCCTGTTGCATCACTGTCTTACAGCCTGTTGCATCACTGTCTTACAGCCTGTTGCATCACTGTCTTCCAGCCTGCTGCATCACTGTCTTACAGCCTGCTGCATCACTGTCTTACAGCCTATGCACACTGTCTTACAGCCTGTTGCAATCACTGTCTTACAGCCTGTTGCATCACTGTCTTACAGCCTGTTGCATCACTGTCTTACAGCCTGTTGCATCACTGTCTTCCAGCCAGTTGCATCACTGTTTTGTTCACAATCTATATCCACACACTTGTCTCCAACCACTTGTCTCCACACACTTGTCTCCACACACTTGTCTCCACACACTTGTCTCCACACACTTGTCTCCACACACTTGTCTCCACACACTTGTCTCCACACACTTGTCTCCACACACTTGTCTCCCAACTTGTCTCCACACACTTGTCTCCCCCACACTTGTTCCCTCACTCTTGCCTCTACCACTTGCATCCACACACTTGTCTCCACACACTTGTCTCCACACACTTGTCTCCACACACTTGTCTCCACACACTTGTTCCCTCACTCTTGCCTCTACACACTTGCATCCACACACTTGTCTCCACACACTTGTCTCCACACGCTTGTTTCCACACACTTGTCTCCACACGCTTGTATCCACACACTTGTCTCCACACGCTTGTCTCCACACACTTGTCTCCACACACTTGTATCCACGCACTTGTATCCACACACTTGTCTCCACACACCCTTTTCTCCACCCCCGCTTGTTTCCACACACTTGTCTCCAAAACACTTGTATCCACACATTTGTCTCCACACGCTTGTTTCCACACACTTGTCTCCACACATTTGTCTCCACACACTTGTCTCCACACACTTGTCTCCACACGCTTGTTTCCACACACTTGTCTCCACACACTTGTATCCACACACTTGTCTCCACACACTTATTTTCACACACTTGTCTTCACACACTTGTATCCACACACTTGTTTTCCTCAACTTGTCTCCACACACTTGTATCCACACACTTGTCTCCTCACACTTGTCTCCCACACTGTATCCACACACTTGTCTCCTCACACTTGTCTCCACACACTTGTATCCACACACTTGTCTCCTCACACTTGTCTCCACACACTTGTATCCACACACTTGTCTCCACACATTTGTCTCCACACACTTGTCTCCACACACTTATCTCCACACGCTTGTTTCCACACACTTGTCTCCACACACTTGTATCCACACACTTGTCTCCACACACTTGTCTCCCCCCACTTATTTTCACACACTTGTCTTCACACACTTGCATCCACACACTGGGCTCCTCGCACTTGTCTCCACAACACTGTATCCACACACTTGTCTCCACACACTTGTCTCCTCACACTTGTCTCCCCACACTTGTCTCCTCACACTTGTCTCCACACACTTTTCTCCACACATTTGTCTCCACACACTTGTCTCCACACACTTGTCTCCACACGCTTGTTTCCACACACTTGTCTCCACCCACTTGTCTTCACACACTTGTATCCACACACTTGTCTCCACACACTTGTATCCACACACTTGTCTCACACACTTGTCTCCACACACTTGTATCCACACACTTGTCTCCACACGCTTGTTTCCACACACTTGTATCCACACACTTGTCTCCACACACCTGTCTGCACATACCTGCCACAGGTGTGCCAGTCTTACCTGCCCTCACTGACAGCTGGTGGACAGGCTGGAGGTTGTTGTGGACAGGTCTGTCAGTCAAGCTCCAGCAAGTGTCTTCTTGCTCACTGCGTTTGTTAATATCTCAGGAAGCTCACATTGTGGTTGTTGTGGCTGTTGTTGTTGTGGTTGTTGTGGTTGTTGTGGTTGTTGTGGCTGTTGTTGTTGTTGTTGTGTGGTGTTGCTGTTGTTGTGGCTGTTGTTGTTTTTGTGGGTTTTTGTGGCTGTGTTGTGTTGTTGTTGTGGCTGTTGCTGTTGTTGTGGTGTTGTTGTTGTGGGTTGTGGGTTGTTGTGGTTGTTGTGGCTGTTGTTGTGGTTGTTTTGGTTGTTGTTGTGGTTGTTGTGGCTGTTGTTTTTTGTGGGTTTTTGTTGTGGTTGTTGTGGCTGTTTTTTGTGGTTTTGTGGTTGTTGGGTTTTGGTTGGGTTGTGGCTTTTTGTGGCTGTTGTTGTTGTGGTTGTTGTGGTTGTTGTGGCTGTTGGGGGTTGTTGTGGTTGTTGTGTTGTTGTGGTGTTGGTTTTTGGGTTGTGTTGTGTTGTGGTTGTTGTGGCTGTTTTGTTGTGTTGTTGTGGTTGGTTGTGGCGTTGTTGTTGTTGTGGTTGTTTTGTGGTTGTTGTTGTTGTTTGGGTGTGTTTGGGTTTTTGGTGGTTGTTGTTGTGGTGTTGTGGCTGTGGGTTGTGGTTTTTTTGTTGTTGTTGTGGCTGTTGTTGTGGGTTGTTGTTGTGGTTGTTGTGGTGTTGTTGTGGCTGTTGTTGTGGTTGTTGTTGTGGCTGTTGCTGTTGTTGTTGTGGCTGTTGTTGTTGTTGTTGTTGTGGTTGTTGTTGGGTTTTGGGTTGTTTTTGGTTGTTGGGGGTTGTTGTTGTGGTGTTGCTGTTGTTGTTGTGGCTGTTGTTTTTGTTGTTTTTGTGGTTGTTGTTGTTGTGGTTGTTGTTGTGGTTGTTGTTTGTTGTGGTTGTTGTTGGTGGTTGTTGTGGTTTTTTTGTGGGTGTTGCGTTGTTGTTGTGGCTGTTGTTGATTTTTGTTGTTGTGTTGTTTGTTGTGGTGTTGTTGTTGTGGTTGTTGTTGTTGTGTTGTTGATGCTGCGGGTTTTTGCTGTTATTGGTCTGATTTATTATCTTCTATTGTTGTTGTTGTTATAATTATTATAACTAATTTATTATGTTGTTTCTAATATGTCATTAACTTCTTCTTATTCTTGTTGTTATTATTATTGGGATTATAGTTTATTGGAGGTAAGACAACATAGCAACAGTTCCTAATCCAGGAACTATCTGAGATAGTTCCTGATAAACGGTTCTCCACCAAAATGCCCCCCAAACAAAGATTAGTGAAAAAAGCTGGAGGACCAAAAGGGTAAAAAGGGAAAGGCATTTGCAATGGATCAGAGAATACCGACAGGGAGGCAACAGCGAGTCAGGGAACGTGATGGGGTGTCAAGTGGGTCCCGGGGACGAGTGAGGCCCAAAAGAGGCAGCCGGGGGCCTGTTTTTTCTGGTCCCTTTGTGAAGACATGACAAAAGGAATAGTCAGAAGACCCCCTTTGAAAGACGATGTGAAGCTAACGGGGAGAATTAAATTTGGGGAGGGGGGATCGGGGCCGACTAAAATTGGGATCGGGGGTGGCTTAAGCCAAGTCCAGCAACTTTTTTCCTGGATTTTAATCCCCCCAAAGTGATATTATAAAGTTTTGATAAAGGGGCAAAGAAAAAACCGCAGACAAAGTAAGGCAAAAGTGGACAAAGCCCCCAAACCCCTCACTGAAGGAAAAGGGTTTTTGGGGGATTAAACCCTAATCAGAGCACATCTCCTGGGGCACACATAAACTAAACGCTGCGGGTATATGGGAGCCGGGGCAAACCTAGAATAGCTTTTCGAAAACCTCAAAAAAAAAAATTTAAAAAATTTGAAAAAGGTTTTTGCAACAAGACTGTCCAAGAGCTAAGGGTTTTGTCCTATAGGGGGGGTTTAAAGCAAAATCAAACCTAAACACACTGGAGGACAGGAGGGTAGGGGGGGTATGAAATTTTAAACATAAAAATTCTGAAGAAATTACTTGAAAGGTGAACAAAAAGACAGGAATTTGAGGGGGGGGGACAAAAGCAAAAGGATCACTTTGGAAAGTAAAAAACCCAGAAAAGGTCACAGAAATGCTGCGAAGTTTTTTTTCACCCATAAGTTGTCAGGAAGTGGAATAAAAAATTGAAAGGATGTGTGGGGGCAGGATCCATCCCATAACTTTAAGAAGGGGTTACGATAAAGCTCACAGAGGGGGGAGAGAGGGGGGAAACCTAGAAATGACCAGTGAAAAGGCGGGACAGGAGCTGCGATTTCCGACCACGAAAACCCACAAAAAGTGATTTAAACTTTCCCGGGAACCCCAAAAAAACACACACCGGGTTGCCAAACAACAAAACAAACACCCCAAAACCTGTTACTAAAAACATAAAACACCCACCACCACACAACCAAAACACACACACACCACCTTTACACACCCCCACACACACACACACACATCCCACAAAACACACACACACACACACACACACACACACACCCAAAAATTTGGTGCAAAAAATGGGGCCCAAAGCAGGGATAACAGGGAAGGCATTTACAAGGATCGGGAATACTTTTTCGGGAAGCAGCAGCGAGTCATGGTACGGGGGCAAAGGTTCAAAAGGGGGCACCTGTGCCAGCGGGGCCCCAACAGGGGTCAGCCCGAGGACCAGTGTTTTGTTTCTTTTATTTGTGAACAAACTGAGGGAAAGGAATAGACTCTGATTTCCCCTTTTTGAGTTGACGTGAAGTTGTTTGAGAAAATTTCACTCGATCGAAGACCGGGCAAATAAAAAAGGGATCGGAAAAGGCTGCAGACCTGGCCCAAAGAAATTTGGGGCTCCTGGATTTCCCAAATCCCCCAAATTTGCCAAAGTCATGAAGTTTGGGGGAAGGGCAAAGAAGGGACCGCAAAAGGACTACAGCAAGGGGCCAGAAAATACAAACCTCCCCAAAAGGGAAAAAGATTTGGGGTGAGTATAACACCAAGCAATCCCCTGAAGCCCCACATAAACCCAAATAATTTTTTTGCAGCATAGGGGGCGCCTAAAAACCTCAGAACGGGCTTTCCGACATCTTAAAAAGGGAACATTCAGGACCCTGTAACCGTGTACTTTTAGGCCCATTTTGGGAGTATGGGGCCCCCCATTTTGGAACCCACCCTGCCAAGCACGTAAAAGGAAACTAGAGAAAGGAAAAGGGTTTGGGGGCAACAAAACTACCCAAGATTTTAAGGGTATGCCCTAGGGAGGGGGGGTTTAAAAGGGAAATAACCGGGAGGGACACGGAGGACAAGAGAAGATAGGGGGGCCCATGTGACGACAAAAAAAATTACGGAGGGAAATTGACAATTTGGAAAAAGGCGGATTTTCCAGAGATTGGACACGGGTAAAAAGGGGGGAAAAAAGTTGGAAGTTGAAACACGATGAATCAAGGGATTTTTGGGAAGTATTTCTTCAGCCACGAGAAAATAAGAAGTGGATATTTTGGGAAGGGGATGTAGTGGGGGCCAGGATCCATACTTTAAACCCTTTAAGCGAGGTATAATAAAGCTCACGGCTCAGGGAGAGTGACCTGTACGATATGAAGGGGGGGGCCCCAGGACTCGGACTCGACCCCCGCAACCTCAACTGGGGGGTTTAACACACACACAAAAACCACACACCCCAAAAACACTTACCGGGAGCAACTACAAACACCACTTTTTCCAGAAAAACATGCGCACAGTGTTTTGGCCCCCAAACTGGTAACAATCCTCTTATAATAAAAGTTTATTTTTTTGACATCTGTGTAAAAGTTTGTGTGTTTGTGTGTGTTTTGTATGTAGGAAATGTGAAATGTGGTGTGCGTGGGTTTTGGGGTTTTGTGGGTGGTGTGTGGTGTTCGTTGTGGGTGGGGTGTGTGTGGTGTTGTGTGTGTGTGTTGTGTGTGTTTTTTGGGGTATGTGGGAATTGTAGGGGTTTTTAGTCACCTATTTGTACTCCCCAAATTTGGGGGTTGGCGGGTCGAGTCCTGCTCCGGGCCCCCCCTCTTCACCCCGGTTGCAAATTTAGCCCCTCTTCTCCCCCTCCATGAGTTTTAAAAACCTCGTCTTAAAATTGTGTAGGTTTCCCTGCCCCCACTACGTCTTTTTTCTGGGCTTTCCACTCCCTTTACACTCTATGACTGAAAAAATATTTCCTTTAATTATCCCCTAAATCTTTTTGTGTCTTCAACTTCCAATTTTTGGCCTCTTGTTTCTGTGCCCCTCCCTGGAACATCCTGTCCTTGCCCAAACCTTTTTCTTTTCCCAAAGAATTTATTTTATATGTCTTATATTCCCCCTGACCTCCTGCCCTCCAGGGGTCGTCAGGCCAAAATTTCCCTTAATTTTTTCCTATAGGACTTTCCCCCTTAGCTCGGGAAACTAACCTTGTCGAAAACCTTTGTACTTTCTCTATTTTCCCTTGAGTGCTTTTATAAAGGCGGGGCCCCAAACGGTTTTTGCTGCAAAACCCCAGTAGGGGCCCCTGACAAACAGGGTGTACAGTGTCTTGAATGTTTCCCTTACTAAGGGTCGGAATGCTGTTCTCGGGTTTTGGGAAAAAGGCGCCCAAAAGCTGCAGCATTATCTGATTGTTGTGTGCTTCCCGGAACTTTGCTCGGTGTTATACTAAACCCCAAAAATTTTTCTCCTTGATTAGGTTTGCAGTCTTTGGCCCCCAGCCTATACTCTGTCTTTTGGTCTTCTGTCCCCTTCCCCCCTATTCATGACTTTGCTTTGGGGGGGACAAAATTTTCGAGGTCCCATTTGCGGGACCGGTTCCTGGTCCCAGGTCTCTTTGAAGTCCTGCCTGGCCCCTAAATAAATTTAAATTTCCCCCCCTATTAACTTAAAATTTCATCTGCAAACAGGGACACTTATGGTCAAACCCCCTTCCTAACAGCCCCTTGGCCCCCCCCCATAAAGCTCTTTCATCCCTCGCCCTTAAAACTTTTGTAGGGGTTCCCGCCCCAATACGTCCCCTTTCTGGTATTCCACGGCCTGACTACTCTTTTAAAACTGAAGAAATACTTTCCTAACATCCCTTGATTCATCTGATTTCCTTTTTTTCCAAAATTGGGCCCTTTCTTGGGGCTTTTTCCCCCCAACTCTGGAACTCCCGTTTTTTGTCCACCTGGGTTTTTCCACGAAAGAATTTTATATGTCTTTTATAGGGTTTTTCCCTAAACCCCCCCTTGTCCCCCAGTTTCGTCGGGGCCGGGATTTCCCTCAACCTTTCTTCATGGGGAAAATTCCCCGTAGTTTTTGGCTAGTCTTTTGAAAAACCTTTCCCACTTTCTCTAATTTCTTGACGGGGCTTGACTAGGTTGGATCCAAACTGGTGCTGCATACTCCATTTGGGGGCCAACGTAAAGGTATACGGTTTTAAAACAAATCCTTACTGAGGTATCGGAACGCTATCCGGGGTTTGCCGGGCGCCTGTGTCGCAGCAGTTTCTGATTGATGTGCGCCCAGGGAATGCTTTGGGTTTTTACTCACCCCCCGATCTTTTTCCCCTTTAGGAGGTTTGCAGTCTTTTTGGGCCCTCTTTAAAATATATTTGTCTCGGTCTTCTTTGCCCTTCCCCAATCTTTTTAAAAAAAATTTTGGGAAATTTTGGGAGGGGGTTTTTAAATTTAAAGGGGCCGTTGCGGACCAGGCTTGTTGCCTGTCCAGGTTTTCCCTTTTTTTATCCGCCTGATCCCCGGGTTTGATTTTTTTTTTCATTTAAATTCGGGATAAACTGCAAACAAGGGCACTTCTGAGTCTATCCCCCTTTCCCTTTTTTTCGTTTACATAAACCAAAAAAACAGCACAGGCCTAGGAAAGGGCCCCTGTGGGAAAATCCGCTTGTCACAGGGGGCCCAAATCTGAAACCCCGTCACGTACCAATTTATCGTTGTTGCCTCCCTGCCCGGGATTTCTGATCCTTTTCATGTTTTTTTGGTTTTGTGTGCCTGATCCTCACTTTTGAAATAACCTCTTGTGAGAACTGTGTCGAAGGCCTTCTTGCAGTCCAAAAATATGCAGTCGATCCACCCCTCTCTCTCTTGTCTTACTTCTGTCACCTTGTCATAAAACTCTGTAGGTTTGTGACACAGGATTTTCCTCCTGAAACCGTGCTGGTTGTCAATTATACACTTGTTTCTTTCAGGTGCCCCACCACTCTCCTCCTGATGATCTTCTCCATGACCTTGCATACTATACACGTTAGTGATACAGGTCTGTAGTTTAGTGCCTCATGTCTGTCTCCCTTTTTAAAAATTGGGACTACGTTTGCCTTTTTTCCATACCTAAAGGGAGTTGCCCAGTTTCAAATTGATGTGTTGAAGATCTTTGTTAATGGCACCACAATATTCTGCGTGTGTGTGTGTGGTGTGTGTGTGTGTTGTGTGGTGCGCGCGTGTCTGTGTGTTTTGTGTGTGTGGTGTTGTGTGTGTGTGTGTGTGTGTGTTTGTGTGTGTGTGTGTGTGTGTGTGTGTGTGTGTGTGTGTGTGTACTCACCTATTTGTACTCACCTATTTGTGGTTGCAGGGTCGATTCACAGCTCCTGGCCCCGCCTCTTCGCTGATTGCTTACTAGGTCCTCTCTCTCCCTGCCCCATGAGCTTATCATACCTCGCCTTAAAACTATGTAGGGTTTCCCTGCCTCCACTACATCACTTTCTAGGCTATTCCATGCCCTTGACTACTCTATGGACTGAAGAAATACTTCCTAAATCCCTTTTGATTCATCTGAGTCTTCAACTTCCAATTGTGACCTCTTGTGTCTGTGTCCCATCTCTGGAACATCCGTCTTTGTGTGTGGGTGTGTGTGTGTGTGTGTGTGTGTGTGTGTTGTGTGTGTGTGTGTGTGTGTGTGCGTGTGTGTGTGTGTGTGTGTGTGTGTGTGTGTTTGTTTGTGTGTGTTTATGCGTGTGTGTGTGCTCACCTGAATGTAATTATAGGGGTCGAGTCACAGCTCCTGGCCCCGTTTTTCTACTTGCCACTTGCCACTTGCAGCCTGGTGGGCACTGCCGTACCTGCTCTCAATATGACTCAAGAAATCGTAATGACACGATTGCAAACAAACCATACCCCATACCTGGTCTGCTCTCAATACTTTGTATGAAATCTGCCTCTACCACTTCTGAAGAAATACTTCCTAATATCCCTTTGACTCCTCTGGGTCCCTACTTTCCAGCTGTGCCTTTGTGTACCTGTTTCCCGCCTCTGACCCTGTCTTCCCTGTCACCAGGTTCAGTTTGTTTAGCCTCTCCTCCTAACCCATACATCTGAGCTCTGAGACTAGTCTTGTTATGTTCTTCTATACTTCCTCCAGTTTCTTAACTTGTTGTCTCTGGTGTGGGTTCCACACTGGTGCTGTGTACTCCAAGATGCTCCTGACTCTGTTGAGAGTCCTGAAGGTGACTCTTAGATTTACCAGAAGAACATTGACTGCAGAGTTTGTGTTTGTGTGACCTTTGTTGATATGCTAGTCACTGTGTTGACCCCCAGATCCTTCACTGTGAGTGATGATATACTAGTCACTATGTTGACCCCCAGATCCTTCACTGTGAGTGGTGATATACCAGTCACTGTGTTGACCCCCAGATCTTTCACTGTGAGTGTTGATATACTAGTCACTGTGTTGACCCCCAGATTCTTCACTGTGAGTGGTGATATACCAGTCACTGTGTTGACCCCCAGATCCTTCACTGTGAGTGATGATATACCAGTCACTGTGTTGACCCCCAGATCCTTCACTGTGAGTGATGATATACTAGTCACTGTGTTGACCCCCAGATCCTTCACTGTGAGTGGTGATATACCAGTCACTGTGTTGACCCCCAGATCCTCAAACATAAACAAAAGCAAAAAAAAAAACACAAAGAAAAGCACAAACACAAAAAAGCATAAAAACAAACAAACAAGAAACACGAACAAACACAGATATTGCTCTCTAAAAGCCGTGACAACAAGAAAATAATGAAATCAGAGGCAGAAAGAAAGCAAGAAAGAAAGCGAGGCCAGAAAATGAAAGCAAAACAAAACTTTCTCTATTCTCGCTTTTTCCTTCCTGTTTGTTTTATCCCGAGTGTGTGTGTGTCCCTTGTTTTGTACCATCCTAACTTAATTATCCTCTTCTACCGTCCTCTCTCTCTCTCTCTCTCTCACTCCTGTTATATTATTATTATCATTGTTATTAGTAGTAGTTGTAATCATTGAGAGTTAAAACACACACAAACACACACACACACACACACACTCTCTCTCTCACACACACACACACACACACACACACACACACACACACACACACACACACTCTCTCTCTCACACACACACACACACACACTCACACACATACACACACATACACACGCTTTTTGCAGATGGTGTAAATCTGATGAGAAGAATTCAGTCGGAGGAGGACCAGGCAGGACCACAAAGGGATCTGGACAGGCTGCAGACCTGGTCCAGAAACTGGCTCCTGGAGTTCAACCCCACCAAGTGCAAAGTCATGAAGATTGGGGAAGGGCAAAGAAGACCGCTGACGGCGTACAGCCTTGGGGGC
>NC_069438.1:19117998-19225498 GCF_026875155.1 Cherax quadricarinatus
TAACATCAACAAACAATAACATCAACAACAACAATAACATCAACAACAACAATAACATCAACAACAATAACATCAACAACACAACAACAACAACAATATCAACAACAATAACAACAATAACATCAACAACAACAATAACTCAACAACAATAACATCAACAACAATAACATCAACAACAAACAACAACAACAACAATATCAACAACAATAAACAACATAACATCAACAACAACAATAACATCGACAACAATAACATCAACAACAACAACAACAACAACAATATCACAACAATAACACAATAACATCAACAACAACAATAACATCAACAACAATAACATCAACAACAACAACAACAACAACAATATCAACAACAATAACAACAATAACATCAACAACAACAATAACATCGACAACAATAACAACAGCAACAACAATATAATAACAATAACAACAAAATCCATAACAACAATATTAACAATAAAAATAGCAGCAAAAACAACAACAATAACAACATCAACAGCAATAATAACAACAACATGGTATTGTACCAGCCATGGTATTGTACCAGCCATGGTATTGTACCAGCCATGGTATTGTACCAGCCATGGTATTGTACCAGCCATGGTATTGTACCAGCCATGGTATTGTACCAGCCATGGTATTGTACCAGTCATGGTATTGTACCAGCCATGGTATTGTACCAGCCATGGTATTGTACCAGCCATGGTATTGTACCAGCCATGGTATTGTACCAGTCATGGTATTGTACCAGTCATGGTATTGTACCAGTCATGGTATTGTACCAGTCACGGTGCTGTCCCAGCCATGGTATTGTACCAGCCATGGTATTGTACCAGCCATGGTATTGTACCAGTCATGGTATTGTACCAGCCATGGTATTGTACCAGCCATGGTATTGTACCAGCCATGGTATTGTACCAGTCATGGTATTGTACCAGTCACGGTGCTGTCCCAGCCATGGTATTGTACCAGCCATGGTATTGTACCAGCCATGGTATTGTACCAGTCATGGTATTGTACCAGCCATGGTATTGTACCAGCCATGGTATTGTACCAGTCATGGTATTGTACCAGTCACGGTGCTGTCCCAGCCATGGTATTGTACCAGCCATGGTTATTGTACCAGCCATGGTATTGTACCAGTCATGGTATTGTACCAGCCATGGTATTGTACCAGCCATGGTATTGTACCAGCCATGGTATTGTACCAGCCATGGTATTGTACCAGTCATGGTATTGTACCAGCCATGGTATTGTACCAGTCATGGTATTGTACCAGCCATGGTATTGTACCAGCCATGGTATTTGTACCAGCCATGGTATTGTACAGCCATGGTATTGTACCAGCCATGGTATTGTACCAGTCATGGTGCTGTCCCCAGCCATGGTATTGTACCAGCCATGGTATTGTACCAGCCATGGTATTGTACCAGCCATGGTATTGTACCAGCCATGGTATTGTACCAGTCATGGTATTGTACCAGTCATGGTATTGTACCAGCCATGGTATTGTACCAGCCATGGTATTGTTACAAGTCATGGTATTGTACCAGCCATGGTGCTGTCCCAGCCATGGTATTGTATCCAGCATGGTATTGTACCAGCCATGGTATTGTACCAGCCATGGTATTGTACAGTCATGGTATTGTACCAGTCATGGTATTGTACCAGCCATGGTATTGTACCAGCCATGGTATTGTACCAGTCATGGTATTGTACCAGCCATGGTGCTGTCCCAGCCATGGTATTGTACCAGCCATGGAATTGTACCAGCCATGGTATTGTACCAGCCATGGTATTGTACCAGTCATGGTATTGTACCAGTCATGGTGCTGTCCAGTCATGGTATTGTACCAGCATGGTATTATACAGCATGGTATTGTACCAGTCATGGTATTGTACCAGTCATGGTGCTGTCCCAGCATGGTATTGTACCAGCCATGGTATTGTACCAGCCATGGTATTGTACCAGCCTTGGTATTGTACCAGTCATGGTATTGTACCAGCCATGGTATTGTACCAGCCATGGTATTGTACCAGTCATGGTATTGTACCAGCCATGGTGCTGTCCCAGCCATGGTATTGTACCAGCCATGGTATTGTACCAGCCATGGTATTGTACCAGTCATGGTATTGTACCAGCCATGGTGCTGTCCCAGCCATGGTATTGTACCAGCCATGGTATTGTACCAGCCATGGTATTGTACCAGTCATGGTATTGTACCAGCCATGGTATTGTACCAGCCATGGTATTGTACCAGCCATGGTTATTGTTACCAGCCATGGTATTGTACCAGCCATGGTATTGCACCAGTCATGGTTTTGTACCAGCCATGGTATTGTACCAGCATGGTATTGTACCAGCCATGGTATTTGTACCAGCCATGGTATTGTACCAGTCATGGTATTGTACCAGCCATGGTATTTGTACCAGCCATGGTATTGTACCAGCCATGGTATTGTACCAGTCATGGTATTGTACCAGCCATGGTATTGTACCAGCCATGGTATTGTACCAGCCATGGTATTGTACCAGCCATGGTATTGTACCAGCCATGGTATTGTACCAGTCATGGTATTGTACCAGCCATGGTATTGTACCAGCCATGGTATTGTACCAGTCATGGTATTGTACCAGCCATGGTATTGTACCAGCCATGGTATTGTACCAGCCATGGTATTGTACCAGCCATGGTATTGTACCAGCAATGGTATTGTACCAGCCATGGTGCTGTCCCAGCCATGGTATTGTACCAGCCATGGTATTGTACCAGCCATGGTATCGTACCAGCCATGGTATTGTACCAACCATGGTATTGTACCAGCCATGGCATTGTACCAGCCATGGTATTGTACCAGCCATGGTATTGTACCAGCCATGGTACTGTACCAGCCATGGTATTGTACCAGCCATGGTATTGTACCATCCATGGTATTGTACCAGCCATGGTATTGTACCAGCCATGGTATTGTACCAGCCATGGTACTGTACCAGCCATGGTATTGTACCAGCAATGGTATTGTACCAGCCATGGTATTGTACCAGCCATGGTATTGCACCAGCCATGGTATTGTACTAGCCATGGTATTGTACCAGCCATGGTATTGTACCAGCCATGGTATTGTACCAGCCATGGTATTGTACCAGCCATGGTATTGTACCAGCCATGGTATTGTACCAGCCATGGTATTGTACCATCCATGGTACTGTACCAGCCATGGTATTGTACCAGCTATAGCATTGTAACAGCCATGGTATTGTACCAGCCATGGTACTGTACCAGCCATGGTATTGTACCAGCCATGGTATTGTACCAGCCATGGTATTGTACCAGCTATGGTATTGTACCAGCCATGGTATTGTACCAGCCACGGTATTGTACCAGCCATGGTATTGTACCAGCCATGGTATTGTACCAGCCATGGTATTGTACCAGCCATGGTATTGTACCAGCCATGGTATTGTACCAGCCACGGTATTGTACCAGCCATGGTATTGTGCCAGCCATGGTATTGTACCAGCCATGGTATTGTACCAGCTATGGTATTGTACCAGCCATGGTATTGTACAGCCATGGTATTGTACCAGCATAGTATTGTACCAGCCATGGTATTGTACCAGCCATGGTATTGTACCAGCCATGGTATTGCACCAGCCATGGTATTGTACCAGCCATGGTATTGTACCAGCCATGGTATTGTACCAGCCATGGTATTGTACCAGCCATGGTACAGTACCAGCCATGGTATTGTACCAGCCATGGTATTGTACCAGCCATGGTATTGTACCAGCCATGGTATTGTACCAGCCATGGTATTGTACCAGCATGGTATTTTACAGCATGGTATTGTACCAGCCATGGTATTGTACCAGCCATGGTATTGTACCAGCCATGGTATTGTACCAGCCATGGTACTGTACCAGCCATGGTATTGTACCAGCCATGGTATTGTACCAGCCATGGCATTGTACCAGCCATGGTATTGTACCAGTCATGGTACTGTACCAGCCATGGTATTGTACCAGCAATGGTATTGTACCAGCCATGGTATTCTACCAGCCATGGTACTGTACCAGCCATGGTATTGTACCAGTCATGGTATACCAGCGATGGCATTCAACCAGTCATGGTATTGTAACAGCCATGGTATTGTACCAGGCATGGTATTGTACCAGAAATGGTATTGTACCAGCCATGGTACTGTACCAGCCATGGTATTGTACCAGCTATGGTATTGTACCAGCCATGGTATTGTACCAGGCATGGTATTGTACGAGTCATGGTATTGTACCAGCCATGGTTCTGCATCAGCCATGGCATTGTACCAGCCATGGTATTATACCAGCCATGGTATTGTACCAGCAATGGTACTGCATCAGCCATGGTATTGTACCAGCCATGGTATTGTACCAGCCATGGCATTGTACCAGCCATGGCATTGCATCAGCCATGGTATTGTATCAGCCATAGCATTGTACCAGCCATGGTATTTTACCAGCCATGATATTGTAAAAGCCATGGTATTGTAAAAGCCATGGTATTGTACCAACCATGGTATTGTACCAGCTATGATATTGCATTACCCAGGGTATTGTATCAGCCATGATATTGTATCAGCCATGGTATTGTACTATTCATGGTTTTGTACCAACCATGGTACAGTACCAGCCATGATATTGTACCAGCCATGGTACTGTACCAGCTATGGTATTGTACCAGCCATGGTACTGCATCAGCCAGGGTATTGTACCAGCCATGGTATGGCATCAATCAGGGTACTGTACCAGCCACGGTATTGTACCAGCCATAGTACTGCATCAGCCATGGTATTTTACCAGCCATGGTATGGCATCAGTCAGGTTATTGTACCAGTCATGATACTGCATCAGCCATGGCATCGTACCAACCATGATATTGTACCACCCAGGGTATTGTACCAGACGTGATATTGTACAAGCCATGGTATTGTACCAGTCATGGTATTGTACCAGCCCTGGTATTGCATCAGCCAAGGTATTGTGCCAACCATGGTATTGTACCAGGAATGGTATTGTACCAGCCATGGTATTGTATCAGCCAGGGTATTGCATCAGCCAGGGTATTGTACCAGCCACGGTATTGTACCAGACATGGTATTATACCAGCCATGAAATTGTACCAGCCATGGTATTGTACCAGCTAGAGTATTGTACTAGCCATGGTATTTTACAAGCCATGGTATTGTACCAGGCAAGGTATTGCACCAGCAATGGTATTGTACCAGCCATGGTATTGTACCAGCCATGGTATTGCACTAGGCATGGTATTGTACCGGCCATGGTATTGTACTAGCAATGGTATTGTACCAGGCATGGTATTGTACCAGCCATGGTATTGTACCAGCCATGTTATTGTACCAACCAGGGTATTGTTCCAACCAGGGTATTGTTCCAGCCATGGTATTGTGCTAGCCAGGGTATTGTACCAGCGATGCTATTGTACCAGCCATGGCATTGTTCCAGCCATGGTATTGTACCAGCCGTGGTACTGGACTAACCATGGTATTGGACCAACCATGGTATTGTACCACCCATGGTGTTGTACCAGCCATGGTATTGGACTAGCCATGGTATTGTACCAACCATGGTATTGTACGAGCCATGGTATTGTACCAGCCAGGGTATTGTGCCATCCATGGTATTGTACCAGCCATGGTATTGCACCAGCCATGGTATTGTACCAGGCATGGTATTGTACTAGCCATGGTATTGTGCGAGCCATGGTATTGTACCAGCCATGTTATTGTACCAGGCATGGTATGGTTCCACCCATGATACTGAACCAGGCATGGTATTGTACTAGCCATGGTACTGCATTATCCATGGTATTGTACCAGCCATTGTATTGTACCTGCCATGTTATTGTACCAGCCATGATTTTGTACTAGCCATGGTATTGTACCAGCCATTGCATTGTACCAGGCATGGTATTGTACTAGCCATGGTATTGTCCCATCAATGGTATTGTACCAACCATGTTATTGTACCAACCATGGTATTGTACCAGCCAGGGTATTGTACCAGCCAAGGTATTGTACCAGCCATATTGTACTAGCCATGGTATTGTACCAGCCATGGCATTGTACCAGTCATGGTATTGTACCAGCCAGGGTATTGTACCAGCCATGGTATTGTACCAGCCATGATATACCAGCCATGGCATTGTACCAGCCAGGGTATTGTACCAGTAATGGTATTGTACCATCCATGATAGTGTACCAGCCATGATATTGTACAAACCATGATATTGTACCAGCCATGGTATTGTACCAGCCATGGTATTGCACCAGCCAGGGTATTATTCCAGCCATGGTGTTGTACCAGCCATGATATTGTGCCAACCATGGTATTGTACCAGCAATGGTATTGTACCATCCATGGTATTGTACCAGCCATGATGTTGTGCTAGCCATGGTATTGTACCAGCCATGGCATTGTACCAGGCATGGTATTGTACTAGCCATGGTATTGTCCCATCCGTGGTATTGTACCAGCCATGTTATTGTACCAACCATGGTATTGTACCAGCCAGGGTATTGTACCAGCCAAGGTATTGTACCAACCATATTGTACTAACCATGGTATTGTACCAGCCGTGGCATTGTATCAGCCATGGTATTGTACCAGCCAGGGTATTGTACCAGCCATGGTATTGTACCAGCCATGATATACCAGCCATGGCATTGTACCAGCCATGGTATTGTACCAGCGATGGTATTGTACCAGCCAGGGTATTGTACCAGCCATGATACTGTACCAACCATGGTATTGTACCAGCAATGGTATTGTACCAGCCATGGTATTGCACCAACCAGGGTATTGTACCAGCCTTGGTGCTATACCAGCTATGATGTTGTACCAGCCATGGTATTGTACCAGCAATGGTATTGTACCAGCCATTATATTGTACCAGCCACGTTATTGTACCAGCCATGATATTGTATCAGCCGTAATATTGTACCAGCCATGGAATTGTATCGGCCATGGTATTGCACCAGCCATGGTATTGTACCAGCCATGGTACTGTACCAGCCATGGTATTGTACCAGCCATGGTATTGTACCAGATATTGTATTGTACCAGCCATGGTATTGTACCAGCCATGGTATTGTACTAGCCATGGTATTGTACCAGCCATGATATTGTACCAGCCATGGTACTGTACCAGCCATGTTATTGTACCAGCCATGGTATTGTACCAGCCATGATATTGTACCAGGCATGGTATTGTACCAGCCATGGTGCTGCATCAGCCATGATGTTGTACCAGCCATGGTATTGTACAAGCCATGATACTGTACCAGCCATGGTATTGTAACAGCCATGGTATTGTACCAGCCAGAGTATTGTACCAGCCAAGGTATTGTACCAGCCATGGTATTGTACTAGCAATGGTATTGTACCAGCCATGGTATTGTACCAGCAATGGTATTGTACCAGCCATTGTATTGTACCAGCCATGGTATTGTACCAGCCAGGGTATTGTACCAGCCATGGTATTGTACCAGCCATGATATTATACCAGCCATGTCATTGTACCAGCCAGGGTATTGTACCAGTAATGGTATTGCACCAGCCATGATATTGTACCAGCCATGATATTGTACCAGCCATGATATTGTACCGGCCATGGTATTGTACCAGCCAGGGTATTGTACCAGCCAGGGTATTGTACCAGCCATGGCGTTGTACCAGCCATGATATTGTACCAACAATGGTATTGTTCCAGCCATGGTATTGCACCAGCCATGATATTGTACCAACCATGGTATTGTACCAACCGGGGTATTGTACCAGCCATGGTACTGTACCAGCTATGATGTTGTACCAGCCATGGTATTGTACCAGCCATGGTATTGTACCAGCCATTATATTGTACCAACCATGATATTGTACCAGCCATGATATTGTACCAGCCGTGATATTGTACCAGCCATGGTATTGTATTAGCCATGGTATTACACCAGTCATGGTATTGTACCAGCCGTGGTACTGTACCAGCCATGGTATTGTCATCAGCACATTGGTATTGTACCAGCCATGGTATTGTACAGCCATGGTATTGTACCTAGCCATGGTTTGTTACCAGCCATGGTATTGTACCAGCCATGGTTGTACCAGCCATGGTATTGTACCAGCCATGGTATTGTACAGCATGGTATTGTACCAGCCATGGTATTGTACCAGCCATGGTATGTACCAGCCATTGGTATTGTACCAGCCATGGTATTGTACCAGCCATGGTATTGTACCAGCCATGGTATTGTACCAGCCATGGTATTGTACCAGCCATGGTATTGTACCAGCCATGGTATTGTACCAGCCATGGTATTGTACCGCCTGGTATTGTACCAGCCATGGTATTGTACCAGCCATGGTACTGTTACAGCCATGGTATTGTACCAGCCATGGTATTGTACCAGCCATGGTATTGTACCAGCCATGGTATTGTACCAGCCATGGTATTGTACCAGCCATGGTATTGTACCAGCCCATGGTATTGTACCAGCCATGGTATTGTACCAGCCATGGTATTGTACCAGCCATGGTATTGTACCAGCCATGGTATTGTACCAGCCATGGTATTGTACCAGCCATAATGTAATCGTTGTCATGATTTCCATTGAGTTAAAAACAGCATCCCACAATTCACAATCACAAATCAGCCATCAAAGGAGGTTCCATTTCCCCCCTCCATTACCGTTCCATTTTTGTTCCACTTAAGAATACAACGCTCAACTCCTTCTTCATTAGAGAAAGTCTATTTCACTTCCTGCCACCACCTGTTTCTCTCTGCTCTAAGTGCGTTTTCCGCTTCAAAAGGTCTCCTGTTATTCCTGTTTTATGAAATATTTCCCGTTTTATTGCCGTTAGGGCGAGTGTGAGCACCTGTTAATGGGCGTGAAGGTTCCTGTTGGGTAGTGGCCGGTTTTTATGCGAGTGTTGAGGGTGTGTGTTTGTAAGGTTGGCTGTGTTGTGCTGTGTTTTTATTTGTGTGTGTTTGTGTTGTGTGTGTGTGTGTGTGTGTGTGTGTGTGTGTGTGTGTGTGTGTGTGTTTGTTTTTGTGTTGTGTGTGTGTGTGTGTATTTACACACCTAATTGTGGTTGCATTCATAGCTCCTGGCCCCGCCTCTTCACTGGTCGCTACTAGTTCCACTCTCTCACTGCTCCATGAGCTTTATCATACCTCTTCTTATAGCTATGTATGGATCCCGCCTCCACTACGTCACTTTCCAGACTGTTCCACTGCCTGACAACTCTATGGCTGAAGAAATACTTCCTAACCTCCCTGTGACTTATCTGAGTCTTGAATATCCAATTGTGACCCCTTGTGCAGTATTTAGTATGTCACTATCATGTCCCTCCTATTCATCCTGTCCTGTCAGGTTCATTTCCCATAATCTCTCCTCGTAGAATATCTCCTTACATTGGGGACTAGTCTTCTTGCAAACCTTTGCACTTTCTCTAATTTCCTCACATGCTTGACAAGGTGTGGGTTCCATACTGGTGCTGCATACTCCTATATGAGCCTGACTTACACGGTGTAAGTCTTGAACGAGTCCTTACTGAGGTGTCGGAACGCTATTCTTAGGTTTGCCAGGCGCCCATATGCTGCAACAGTTATTTGGTTGATGTGTGCCTCAAGAGATGTGCTCGGTATCATACTCACCCCAAGATCCTTTTCCTTGAGTGAGGTCTGCAGACTTTAGCCCCTTAGCCTGTACTCTGTCTGCAGTCTTCTTTGCCCTTCCGATATTCATGGCTTTGCATTTGGTGGGGTTAAATTCCAGGAGCCAGTTGATGGACCAGGATTGCAGCCTGTCCAGGTCTCTTTGTAGTCCTGCCTGATCCTCATCCATTTGAATTCTTCTCATTAACTTCAGATCGTCTGCAAACAGGGACACTTCTGAGTCTATTCCTTCCATCATGTCATTCACATATACCAGAAACAGCACAGGTCCTAGGACTGACCCCTGTGGAGCCCCACTCGTCACAGGAACCCACTCTGACACCTCGTCACGTACAGTAACTCGCTGTTGCCTTCCTGTCAAGTATTCTCTGATGTATTGCAGCGCCTTCTCTGTTATACCTGCCTGAGCCTCTAGCTTTTGCACTAATCTCTTCTGGGGAACTGTACTGAAATCCTTCTTGTAATCTACCCACCCTTCTTTCTTGTCTTACTTCCGTTACCTTGTAGGTGTGTGACACAGAATTTCCCTTCCCTGAAACCGTGCTGGTTGTTATGTCATTCTAGTGATTCACCATTATTCCCCTGATAATCTTCTCCATGGCTTTGTATACTATATACATGTCAATGACACTGGTCTGTAGTTTAATGCTACGTGTCTGTTTATTTTCTTAAAAATTGGGACTGTATTTGCCGTCTTCCACACCTCAGGTAGTTGCCCAGTTTCAGTGGATGTAGTGAAGTTGTGATTGCAGAGGTCGAGTCACAGCTCCTCTGTGTGCGTGTGTGTGTGTGTGTATTTTAAGTTAGGTCAGGTTAAGTTATGTTAAATACACATAAGTACATATTTTACACACGTTACTCAGTGAAATTGAACCTCTGTAGTTCTTATACTGGGCTCTGCTCTATATTGCGTTCTTTGTACTTACCTATGTGTGGCTACACTATCCTATATGATAGTTACAGAGTGGGGACAGTGATGTGCTCCATCACACAGGCTGGTGCTCATACAAGGTGCTGAAATGTGTCGGCCTGACCTGGGAGACTTCAGTACCCAGGTGTTGCACATGTGTCTTATTCATCAATAAAGATACACAAGTGTTGTACATGTGTCTTATTCATCAATAAAGACACTCAGGTGTTGCACATGTGTCTTATTCATCAATAAAGATACACAAGTGTTGCATATGTGTCTTATTCATCAATAAAGACACCTAGGTGTTGCACATGTGTCTTATTCATCAATAAAGACACTCAGGTGTTGCACATGTGTCTTATTCATCAATAAAGACACTCAGGTGTTGCACATGTGTCTTATTCATCAATAAAGATACACAAGTGTTGCACATGTGTCTTATTCATCAATAAAGACACCCAGGTGTTGCACATGTGTCTTATTCATCAATAAAGACACCCAGGTGTTGCACATGTGTCTTATTCATCAATAAAGACACCTAGGTGTTGCACATGTGTCTTATTCATCAATAAAGATACACAAGTGTTGCACATGTGTCTTATTCATCAATCTGTGAGCAATTCAAATCATCGACAATACAAGAATCTACACATCTTCAATTGTTCCCTCTGGCTAGTCTTTTTCCTTCTTTCTCATCTCCCCCTTCCGTCAGCCATTCTCCTCTCTCCCTCTCACCTCTCCCTTTTCTCCCTTTCCTGCCCCTTCCCTCCACTGAGGAACAGCTGGCAGGGGGGGGGGGGAGGGGGAGGGGATTGAACAAGAGTCTCGTGCAAGCTGGTCAGGTCGGGATCCGTGTTCAACAGCATTGCATTCCTACCCCCCCTCTATCCTCCTTACCCCTTGCCTCCTATCCCTTATCCAATACCCCCTATCCCCTACCCTTAGCCAATACCTTCTATCCCCTACCCATTATCTATACTACGTATCCCCTTCCCCTACCCCTCTACCTTATACCCCCTACCCCTACCCCCTTCCCCCTACCCCCTTCCCCCTACCCCCCTACCCCCTTCCCCCTACCCCTTACCCCCTTACCCTTACCCCTACCTACTACCCACTAACCTCTACCTTCTACCCTGTTGTTGGAGGAAGGAGGATGTACTGCCTCAGTAAGAGGAGAGAGAGAGAGAGATGCAGCCTCCCTGGCAGCATCTTGTATCTGGGTGACCACTCTTAATCTCCTCTCTCAGGAAGGGATCTACAAGGATACGAGTCCAGAGGGTGAGGGAAAGGGGGGAAAGGGGTAGGGGTGAGGGGAAGGGGGTGAGGAAATAAAATGGGTGAGGGAGGAAAACTGAGAGAATGAGTAAAAGGAAGGGAGAGAAAGAGATTATCCAAAATTTGCGAGAGAGAGAGAGAGAGAGAGAGAGAGAGAGAGACAGAGAGACAGACAGAACAGTGAGAGGACAGAGAGAGAGAGAGAGGGAGAGAGAGAGAGAGACCAGAGTGAGAGGACAGAGTGAGAGGACAAATAGAGAGAGAGAGAAAAAAAGAAGACAGAGAGGACAGAGAGAACGGAGGACAGAGAGGGCACAGATTATTGTGACTCTGGTGGCCTGGTGGTTAACGCTCTCGCTTCACACGGTGAGGGCCTGGGTTCGATTCCCAGCCAGAGTAGAAACATTGGACGTGTCTCTTTCCACCTGTTGTCTATGTTCCCCATCAGTAAAATGGGTACCTGGGTGTTAGTCGACTGGTGTGGGTCGCATCCTGGGACACTGACCTAAGGAGGCCTGGTCACAGACCGGGCCGCGGGGGCGTTGACCCCCGGAACTCTCTCCAGATAATCTCCAGAAACCTCACAACTTCCCACACACAATAACTTCACTCAAGTGAACCTGACTATTTCGATCACCCGGAAAACCATCTTCTGGAAATCCATTAAAAAAAACAGAAAAAATGTATTCAATTAATTGACTGCATTGAAGGGTAAAATGAGGAGTACTCGGTGAAAGGGGTAAAAAAAGGGGGTGAAAAGATTTAAGAAAAAGGGGAAATCACTAATGGATTCGTGTGAGGGGAAGCCTAAAGCAGAGACGTGGCTAGTACTGTTGCAGAGGGATAAATTGAAGGATAGATGGGTGAGTCTCACGCCTGTGTGTGTGTGTGTGTGTGTACTCACCTAGTTGTACTCACCTAGTTAAGGTTGCACGTGTGTGTGTGTGTGTGTGTGTGTGTGTGTGTGTGTATTTTAATTTATTCTTACCTATCCGTGGTTGCAGTACCAGGCCCGACCTCTCCACTGGTCGCCACTAGGTCCGCCCTCCATTCTTCTATGTATGGATCCTGCCTCCACTACATCACTCTCCAGAGTACTCCACTTCCTGACAGCTCTATGAGTGAAGAAATACTTCCTCGATCGCTAGCGCACTCACCTCAAAGACTGAGTCCGGAGATCGAATCTCCGGTAAGGCTGGAAAACATAAGGACGTGTATCCACAAGACGTCCCTGTTCACCCGTCAGTAAAATAGGTACCTGGGTGTTAGTCGACTGGTATAGGTAGCATCCTGGGACAAAAGTTACCTAATTTGCCGGATATGCTCTGCATAACAAGCGGCTTTCTATATAGTAGTATGTCATTGATGTCAACTAGGACTGTATACCTTGTACATGTACTTGTAGTAATTATTATTAAAATATATTATAATTCCCTCCGATTCATCTGAGTTTTCAACTTCCAGTTGTCACTCCTTGTTGCTGTTCCCATCTCTGAAACATCCTGTCCCTATCCACTTCCTCAATTCCTCTCCGTATTTTATATAGCGTCATCATGTCCTCCCTATACCTCCTGTCCTCCTGTGTCGTCAGGTCGATTTTCCTTAACCTCTCCTCGTATGACATACCCCTTAGCTCCTGGACTAGTCTTGTCTCTTAGCTCCGGGACTAGTCTTGTCTCTTAGCTCCTGGACTAGTCTTGTCTCTTAGCTCCGGGACTAGTCTTGTCTCTTAGCTCCGGGACTAGTCTTGTCTCTTAGCTCCTGGACTAGTCTTGTCTCTTAGCTCCGGGACCAGTTTTGTCTCTTAGCTCCGGGACTAGTCTTGTCTCTTAGCTCCTGGACTAGTCTTGTCTCTTAGCTCCGGGACTAGTCTTGTCTCTTAGCTCCTGGACTAGTCTTGTCTCTTAGCTCCGGGACTAGTCTTGTCTCTTAGTTCCTGGACTAGTCTTGTCTTTTAGCTCCGGGACTAGTCTTGTCTCTTAGCTCCTGGACTAGTTTTGTCTCTTACCTCCTGGACTAGTCTTGTCTCTTAGCTCCGGGACTAGTCTTGTCTCTTAGTTCCTGGACTAGTCTTGTCTCTTAGCTCCTGAACTAGTCTTGTCTCTTAGCTCCTGGACTAGTTTTGTCTCTTAGCTCCTGGACTAGTTTTGTCTCTTAGCTCCTGGACTAGTCTTGTCTCTTAGCTCCGGGACTAGTCTTGTCTCTTAGCTCCTGGACTAGTCTTGTCTCTTAGCTCCGGGACTAGTCTTGTCTCTTAGTTCCTGGACTAGTCTTGTCTTTTAGCTCCGGGACTAGTCTTGTCTCTTAGCTCCTGGACTAGTTTTGTCTCTTAGCTCCTGGACTAGTCTTGTCTCTTAGCTCCGGGACTAGTCTTGTCTCTTAGTTCCTGGACTAGTCTTGTCTCTTAGCTCCTGGACTAGTCTTGTCTCTTAGCTCCTGGACTAGTTTTGTCTCTTAGCTCCTGGACTAGTCTTGTCTCTTAGCTCCTGGACTAGTCTTGTCTCTTAGCTCCTGGACTAGTCTTGTCTCTTAGCTCCTGGACTAGTCTTGTCTCTTAGCTCCTGGACTAGTCTTGTCTCTTAGCTCCTGGACTAGTCTTGTCTCTTAGCTCCGGGACTAGTCTTGTCTCTTAGCTCCTGGACTAGTCTTGTCTCTTAGCTCCGGGACTAGTCTTGTCTCTTAGCTCCGGGACTAGTCTTGTCTCTTAGCTCCGGGACTAGTCTTGTCTCTTAGCTCCTGGACTAGTCTTGTCTCTTAGCTCCGGGACTAGTCTTGTCTCTTAGCTCCTGGACTAGTCTTGTCTCGTAGCTCCTGGACTAGTCTTGTCTCTTAGCTCCTGGACTAGTCTTGTCTCTTAGATCCTGGACTAGTCTTGTCTCTTAGCTCCTGGACTAGTCGTGCTGTAAACCTTCGCACATTTCTCTAATTTTTTGACGTGCTTGATCAGGATTGGGTTCTATTCGGGTGCTGCGTACTCCACGGTGTACAGAGCTTCGAATTATTCCTTGCTAAGTTGTCGAAACTCTGTTCTTAGGATTGCCAGTCGCCCATACACTGCAGCAGTTATTTGGTTGATATGCGCCTCAGGAGATGTGTTCAGTATTATACTCACCCTAAGATCCTTCTCCTTGAGTGAGGTTTGCAGTCTTTGGCCTCCTAACCTGTACTCTGTCTGCAGTCTTCATTGACCTTCCCAATCTTCATGACTTTGCACTTGGTGGGGTTCATCTCTAGGAGCCAGTTCTTCGACCAGGCTTGCAACCTGTCTGGAACCGTTTGTAGTTCTGCCTGATCCTTATCCACTTGAATTTTCCGCATTAGCTTCACGTCGTCTGCAAACAGGGACACTTCTGACTCTATCCCTTCTTTCATGTCATTCTTATATACCAGAAACAGCACCGGCCACAGCACTGACGCTTGTGGAATCCCGCTCTTCACAGGCGCCCACATTGACAATTCGTCACGTCCCCTCCCTGAAACCGTGCTGGTTATCGTGCATAAGCTTATTCCTTTCTAGGTGCTCCACCACTCTTATCCATGACTTTGCATACGATACATGTCAGTGACACTCATCTGTAGTTTAATGCTGTCTGTCTTCTTAAAAATGGGACAACATTTGCTCTCCTCCACACCTCCGGTAGTCGTCCTGTTTCGATAGGTGTGTTGAAGATTGTTGTTAGTGGTACACACAGTGCCTCTGGTCTCAGAACCCACGGAGAGATGTTGTCCAGTCCCACCGCCATTATTATCCTGGGTCCTTTGTCTTCTATAATTTTTCCATTCTCTAGCACACTTAGTTTTGGCCTCTCTACACCATGAGTGAATTAAGGGCTCATTCTGGTTTTCCCACTGATTCTGGAGGCTGTCAGTGTATGCCGTACAGGTTCTGTACGTGTTCTGATGAAGTCGAGGAACACCCGCTTGTATATTGTTGTTTCCTTGAGCTGTGTGTGTGTGTGTGTGTGTGTGTGTGTGTGTGTGTGTGTGTGTGTGTATACTCACCTAATTGTACTCATCTAATTGTGGTTGGAGGGGTCGAGTCATAGTTGTGTGTGTGTGTGTGTGTGTGTTGTATGCTGAAGTATCTGGGGATATTAGTTTCCATGTGATGACTAGTCAGTGCCTCTCTCGGTCACCTTCAAACCTTCATCGTTAATTTTGAACTATATTAACAACTAATACAGGTCTCTGCACTGTTCCGATCGCGTACATTAAGGCAGAAGGAACTCGGGTTACGAAATTTGGGTAGTACACCGACTGTACCACATTTACTTATTATTATTATTATTAGTGCGAGATATTCGAAACTTAAATGTAGCAGACTTGATACTGATAGATAGACAGATCGACAAGTAGATAGACACACACAACTAACACCGGTCTTCACACTTAATAACTATCAACTCAATTATGTGTCCCAGATTCCTGTTCCTTCCTCCCCTCTAACCTCCATCAATCCCTCCCCCCTTTGTCTATTAGTACCTCACCCTCCCTCAACACCTTCTCTCCCCTTCTTTCTCTCCCCTTCTTTCTCTCCCCTTTTTTCTCTCTCCCCTTCTTTCTCTTCCCTTCTTTCTATCGAGCAACCTCCTTCCCGATAACACAGAATAGGGAACAGTACACTACTGATGTGTCAAATCTCTCTCTATCTCCCCTCTTCCTTCCCTGGCACTAGTGCCAGACAGGTGGCACAAGTTAGCCTGGTTCAGTTTCACTAAGCTGCCTCATGCTGGAGATAATGTGGCTCCTTTAAGCTTAATGACATGGTAATTACTGTACTGTCTGCGTAACACACAGACAATTAAGTAATCACTACACAATTATTGATACTGTTAATGTCACTACTGCTGATACAACTGTTGCTACTACCACTACTAGTAAGACTACAACTGTTGCTACTACCACTACTAGTAAGACTACAACTGTTGCTACTACCACTACTAGTAAGACTACAACTGTTGCTACTACAACTACTAGTAAGACTACAACTGTTGCTACTACCACTACTAGTAAGACTACAACTGTTGCTACTACCACTACTAGTAAGACTACAACTGTTGCTACTACCACTACTAGTAAGACTACAACTGTTGCTACTACCACTACTAGTAAGACTACAACTGTTGTACTACCACTACTAGTAAGACTACAACTGTTGCTACTACCCACACTAGTAAGATTACCACTGTGGCTACTACCACTTTCTGTAAGACTACAACTGTTGCTACTACCACACTAGTAAGACTACAACTGTTGCTACTACCAACTACTAGTAAGACTACAAAATGTTGCTACTACCACTACTAGTAAGTACTACCACTGTGGCTAAATACCACTACTAGTAAGACTACAACTGTTGCTACTACCACTACTAGTAAGAAATACCACTGTGGCTACTAACACTACTAGTAAGCATACAACTGTTGCTACTACCACTACTAGTAAGACTACCACTGTGGCTACTACCACTACTAGTAAGACTACAACTGTTGCTACTACAACTACTAGTAAGACTACCACTGTGGCTACTACCACTACTAGTAAGACTACAACTGTTGCTACTACCACTACTAGTAAGACTACAACTGTTGCTACTACCACTACTAGTAAACTACAACTGTTGCTACTACCACACTAGTAAAGACTACAACTGTTGCTACATACCACTACTAGTAAGACTACAACTGTTTCTACTACCACTATAGTAAGACTACAACTGTTGCTACTACCACTACTAGTAAGACTACAACTGTTGCTACTACCACTACTAGTAAGACTACAACTGTTGCTACTACCACTACTAGTAAGACTACAACTGTTGCTACTACAACTACTAGTAAGACTACCACTGTGGCTACTACCACTACTAGTAAGACTACAACTGTTGCTACTACCACTACTAGTAAGACTACCACTGTGGCTACTACCACTACTAGTAAGACTACATGTTGCTAACCCCCCACTACTAGTAAGACTACCACTGGCTACTACCACTACTAGTAAGACTACAACTGTTGCTACTACCACTACTAGTAAGGACTACAAAATGTTGCTACTACCACTACTAGTAAGACTACAACTGTTGCTACTACCACTACTAGTAAGACTACCACTGTGGCTACTACCACTACTAGTAAGACTACAACTGTTGCTACTACCACTACTAGTAAGACTACAACTGTTGCTACTACCACTACTAGTAAGACTACAACTGTTGCTACTACCACTACTAGTAAGACTACAACTGTTGCTACTACCACTACTAGTAAGACTACAACTGTTCTACTACCACTACTATAAGACTACAACTGTTGCACTACCATACTAGTAAGACTACAACTGTTGCTACTACCACTACTAGTAAGACTACAACTGTTGCTACTACCACTACTAGTAAGACTACCACTGTGGCTACTACCACTACTAGTAAGACTACCACTGTGGCTACTACCACTACTTGCAAAACTACGACTACTTCTACTACTACAACTATTACTACTAATACTTCAAATAATACTAGTTCTACTTCAACTACTACTAATACTACTTCAACTACTACAACAACTACTACAACAACTACTACTACTACTACTACTTCAACTACTACAACAATTACTACAACTACTACTACTACTACTACTACTACTTCTTCAACTACTACTTCAACTACTACAACTGCAACAACTACTACTACTACTACTTCAACTACTACAACAATTGCTACAACTACTACAACTACTACTACTACTACTTCAACTACTACAACAACTACTACAACAACTACTACTACTACTACTTCAACTACAACAACAACTACTACAACAACTACTACTACTACTTCAACTACTACAACTACAACAACTACAACTACTACTACTACTACTTCAACTACTACAACAACTACTACAACAACTACTACTACTACTACTTCAACTACTACAACAACTACTACTACTACTTCAACCACTACCAACATGAAACTTAACCTTCTTCCGCCAGCGGTATACGAGTTAAAGTAAGTCACATTGTACTCCCTAAATTCCCAATTTTCCCCAGAATTAATGTGAAAAATATTCTTCACGAATCTGGTATTTTTAGCGCCAGAATTATCTTCCTCTCAGTAAGTTATATTAAATGTTAATGTTAGCAATGTTAATGTTAGCAATGTTAATGTTAGCAGTGTTAATGTTAGCAATGTTAATGTTAACAATGTTAATGTTAGCAATGTTAATGTTAGCAGTGTTAATGTTAACAATGTTAATGTTAACAATGTTAATGTTAGCAATGTTAATGTTAGCAATGTTAATGTTAGCAATGTTAATGTTAGCAATGTTAATGTTAGCAATGTTAATGTTAGCAATGTTAATGTTAGCAATGTTAATGTTAGCAATGTTAATGTTAGCAATGTTAATGTTAGCAAGTGTTAATGTTAGCAATGTAATGTTAGCAATGTTAATGTTAGCAATGTTAATGTTAGCAATGTTAATGTTAGCAATGTTAATGTTAGCAATGTTAATGTTAGCAATGTTAATGTTAGCAATGTTAATGTTAGCAATGTTAATGTTAGCAATGTTAATGTTAGCAATGTTAATGTTAGCAATGTTAATGTTAGCAGTGTTAATGTTAGCAGTGTTAATGTTAGCAATGTTAATGTTAGCAATGTTAATGTTAACAATGTTAATGTTAGCAATGTTAATGTTTAGCAATGTTAATGTTAGCATGTTAATGTTAGCAATGTTAATGTTAGCAATGTTAATGTTACAATGTTAATGTTAGCAATGTTAATGTTAGCAATGTTAATGTTAGCATGTTAATGTTAGCAATGTTAATGTTAGCAATGTTAATGTTATACAATGTTAATGTTAGCAATGTTAATGTTAGCAGTGTTTAATGTTAGCAATGTTAATGTTAGCAATGTTAATGTTAGCAATGTTAATGTTAACAATGTTAATGTTAGCAATGTTAATGTTAGCAATGTTAATGTTAGCAATGTTAATGTTAGCAATGTTAATGTTAGCAATGTTAATGTTAGCAATGTTAATGTTAGCAATGTTAATGTTATCAATGTTAATGTTAGCAATGTGTAATGTTAGCAATGTTAATGTTAGCAATGTTAATGTTAGCAATGTTAATGTTAGCAGTGTTTAATGTTAGCAGTGTTAATGTTAGCAATGTTAATGTTAGCAATGTAATGTTAGCAATGTTAATGTTAGCAATGTTAATGTTAGCAATGTTAATGTTAGCAATGTTAATGTTAGCAATGTTAATGTTAGCAATGTTAATGTTAGCAATGTTAATGTTAGCAGTGTTAATGTTAGCAGTGTTAATGTTAGCAATGTTAATGTTAGCAATGTTAATGTTAGCAATGTTAATGTTAGCAATGTTAATGTTAGCAATGTTAATGTTAGCAATGTTAATGTTAGCAATGTTAATGTTAGCAATTTTAATGTTAGAAATGTTAATGTTAGCAATGTTAATGTTAGCAATGTTAATTAAATGTGTTAAAATGTGTTTTTTACGTTGAGGAAGTACAGGGAGGAGAATAATGTTGAGTTTTGCAACACTGTGTTGGTGTTGCTAGACTGTGTTGGTGTTGCTAGACTGTGTTGGTGTTGCAACACTGTGTTGGTGTTGCTAGACTGTGTTGGTGTTGCTAGACTGTGTTGGTGTTGCTAGACTGTGTTGGTGTTGCTAGACTGTGTTGGTGTTGCTAGACTGTGTTGGTGTTGCAACACTGTGTTGGTGTTGCTAGACTGTGTTGGTGTTGCTAGACTGTGTGTGTGTTGCTAGACTGTGTTGGTGTTGCTAGACTGTGTTGGTGTTGCTAGACTGTGTTGGTGTTGCAACACTGTGTTGGTGTTGCTAGACTGTGTTGGTGTTGCTAGACTGTGTTGGTGTTGCTAGACTGTGTTGGTGTTGCTAGACTGTGTTGGTGTTGCAACACTGTGTTGGTGTTGCTAGACTGTGTTGGTGTTGCTAGACTGTGTTGGTGTTGCTAGACTGTGTTGGTGTTGCTAGACTGTGTTGGTGTTGCTTGACTGTGTTGGTGTTGCAACACTGTGTTGGTGTTGCTAGACTGTGTTTGGTGTTGCTAGACTGTGTTGGTGTTGCTAGACTGTGTTGGTGTTGCTAGACTGTGTTCGTGTTGCAACACTGTGTTGGTGTTGCAACACTGTGTTGGTGTTGCTAGACTGTGTTGGTGTTGCTAGACTGTGTTGGTGTTGCTAGACTGTGTTGGTGTTGCTAGACTGTGTTGGTGTTGCAACACTGTGTTGGTGTTGCTAGACTGTGTTGGTGTTGCTAGACTGTGTTGGTGTTGCTAGACTGTGTTGGTGTTGCTAGACTGTGTTGGTGTTGCTAGACTGTGTTGGTGTTGCTAGACTGTGTTGGTGTTGCTAGACTGTGTTGGTGTTGCTAGACTGTGTTGTGTGTTGCTAGACTGTGTTGGTGTTGCTAGACTGTGTTGGTGTTGCTAGACTGTGTTGGTGTTGCAACACTGTTGGTGTTGCTAGACTGTGTTGGTGTTGCTAGACTGTGTTGGTGTTGCAACACTGTGTTAATGTTGCAACACTGTGTTGGTGTTGCAACACTGTGTTAATGATGTAACACTGTGTTGGTGTTGCAACACTGTGTTAATGTTGCAACACTGCGTTGGTGTTGCAACACTGTGTTGGTGTTGCTAGACTGTGTTGGTGTTGCAACACTGTGTTGGTGTTCCGACACTGTGTTGTTGTTGCCACACGTTGGTGTTGCAGCACTGGGTTGGTGTTGCAACACTGTTTTAGTGTTGCAACACGGTGTTGATGTTGGAACACGGTGTTGGTGTTGCAACACTGTGTTAGTGTTGGAACACGGTGTTGGTGTTGCAACACTGTGTTGGTGCTGCAACACTGTGTTAGTGCTGCAACACAGTGTTAATGTTGCAACACTGGGTTATTGTTGCAATACTGTCTTAGCGTTGCAACACTGTGTTAGTGTTGCAAAGCTGTATAAGTTGCAACACTGTCTCAATATTGCAACACTTTTATTATTGCAACACTGTCAGTGTTACAACACTGTGTTAGTTGCAACAATATTAGTGTTGCAACACTGTCTTATTGTTGCAACACTGTAGGTGGGTAGTACACTGTACTCAAAGGACTGGTGGTGATGTTACAGTCCTGGAGGTGGGAAGTACAGTGCCTGTACTCTGAAGGATGGGTGGGGTTGCTACAGTCCTGGAGGTGGGAAGTACAGTGTCTGTATTCTGAAGGATGGTATATGACAGTTCTGGAGGTGGGAAGTACAGTGCCTGTATTCTGAAGGATGGTATATGACAGTCCTGGAGGTGGGAAGTACAGTGCCTGTATTCTGAAGGATGGTATATGACAGTCCTGGAGGTGGGAAGTACAGTGCCTGTATTCTGAAGGATGGTATATGACAGTCCTGGAGGTGGGAAGTACAGTGCCTGTATTCTGAAGGATGGTATATGACAGTCCTGGAGGTGGGAAGTACAGTGCCTGTATTCTGAAGGATGGGTGGGGTTGCTACAGTCCTGGAGGTGGGAATTACAGTGCCTGTATTCTGAAGGATGGGTGGGGTTGCTACAGTCCTGGAGGTGGGAAGTACAGTGCCTGTATTCTGAAGGATGGTATATGACAGTCCTGGAGGTGGGAAGTACAGTGCCTGTATTCTGAAGGATGGTATATGACAGTCCTGGAGGTGGGAAGTACAGTGCCTGTATTCTGAAGGATGGGTGGGGTTGCTACAGTCCTGGAGGTGGGAATTACAGTGCCTGTATTCTGAATGATGGGTGGGGTTGCTACAGTCCTGGAGGTGGGAAGTACAGTGCCTGTATTCTGAATGATGGGTGGGGTTGCTACAGTCCTGGAGGTGGGAAGTACAGTGTCTGTATTCTGAAGGATGGTATATGACAGTCCTGGAGGTGGGAAGTACAGTGCCTGTATTCTGAAGGATGGGTGGGGTTGCTACAGTCCTGGAGGTGGGAATTACAGTGCCTGTATTCTGAAAGATGGGTGGGGTTGCTACAGTCCTGGAGGTGGGAAGTACAGTGCCTGTATTCTGAATGATGGGTGGGGTTGCTACAGTCCTGGAGGTGGGAAGTACAGTGCCTGTATTCTGAATGATGGTGGGGTTTGCTACAGTCCTGGAGGTGGGAAGTACAGTGTCTGTATTCTGAAGGATGGTATATGACAGTTCTGGAGGTGGGAAGTACAGTGCCTCTATTCTGAAGGATGGGTGGGGTTGCTACAGTCCTGGAGGTGGGAAGTACAGTGCCTGTATTCTGAAGGATGGGTGGGGTTGCTACAGTCCTGGAGGTGGGAAGTACAGTGCCTGTATTCTGAAGGATGGTATATGACAGTTCTGGAGGTGGGAAGTACAGTGCCTGTATTCTGAAGGATGGGTGCGGATGTTACAGTCCTGGAGGTGGGAAGTACAGTGCCTGTATTCTGAAGGATGGGTGCGGATGTTACAGTCCTGGAGGTGGGAAGTACAGTGTCTATACTCTGAAGGATGGGTGGGGAGGTTACAGTACTGGAGTTGGGTAGTACAGTGCCTGTACTCTGAAGGATGGGTGGTGATGTTACAGTCCTGGAGTTGGGTAGTACAGTGCCTGTACTCTGAAGGATGGGTGGTGATGTTACAGTCCTGGAGTTGGGTAGTACAGCGCGTGTACTCTGAAGGATGGGTGGTGATGTTACAGTCCTGGAGTTGGGTAGTACAGTGCCTGTACTCTGAAGGATGGGTGGCGATGTTACAGTCCTGGAGTTGGGTAGTACAGTGCTTGTACTCTGAAGGATGGGTGGTGATGTTACAGTCCTGGAGGTGGGTAGTACAGTGCCTGTACTCTGAAGGATGGGTGGCGATGTTACAGTCCTGGAGGTGGGTAGTACAGTGCCTGTACTCTGAAGGATGGGTGGTGATGTTACAGTCCTGGAGGTGGGTAGTACAGTGCCTGTACTCTGAAGGATGGGTGGTGATGTTACAGTCCTGGAGGTGGGTAGTACAGTGCCTGTACTCTGAAGGATGGGTGGTGATGTTACAGTCCTGGAGGTGGGTAGTACAGTGCCTGTACTCTGAAGGATGGGTGGTGGATGTACAGTCCTGGAGGTGGGTAGTACAGTGCGTGTACTCTGAAGGATGGGTGGTGATGTTACAGTCCTGGAGTTGGGTAGTACAGTGCCTATACTCTGAAGGATGGGTGGTGATGTTACAGTCCTGGAGTTGGGTAGTACAGTGCCTGTACTCTGAAGGATGGGTGGTGATGTTACAGTCCTGGAGGTGGGTAGTACAGTGCCTGTACTCTGAAGGATGGGTACTATTGCAACCCCTGAATGGGTCACAATGTATATAATGTATCTTACTTGTTCTTATAATTTTATATTGCTTATATTTGCGATATTAGCTAAATCGTAAATATATTGCTTTATATTATTATTTGACTTAGTTATATTATTAGGTAATACGTAACTTTTATATATTATTCAGTGGTCATTGCTGGAGAATGTTAAGTAGCTGACGGCCTTGTCTAACTATCGCTCCGTTTGTTTCGCTGCCGACTTCTCTGTAGTTGCTGGGCAGCAGCAGTCCATGGAGAGTCACGTGATCAGGGTGGGGTGATCACACCTCACCTGGGTGAGGAAACTGCCTGGCCTTCGTGGGCTCTCTTTTTGGTTGACGATGATTCCAACAAGACGTCCCTTTCCAGCTCTCCCTTGCTGGCCCTTGTTGGAAGATCGTCTCTGTCGCTCTCTTGTTGTTGGGTCTGTGTAACTCTGTTCACAGAACATTGTCTAGACTTAGTGATTTTCGACGTTGTACTGAGGTTGTGTCGCGTAGACAAAACGGAAAACTCAGGGGCCTGGGGGGGGGGGGGTGCAACTTTTTGGCCCCCAATTTTTTACTGGTATCTGTTACTGCCACGTCGGGGTTTTTTTATGGGTGAACTTAGATTCAGAAATATTTGGGGTTTTGTTTACTTCTGTGGAGGATCTGCAAATGGCCCCCATTAGTGGGCCCCTTTGTTATCCCTTGTTCCTGATTCTGTGCTGCGCTGCTTTTTATATTGCTTTATCGGCGAAAACAAATCAATTTTAAATATTCAAGCAAGCTGTTTTTTGAAATTTCCCAAATTTGGGCAAGAAAAATTTGTTTATTTTAAAAGGGTTTTTTGTTTAGTTGTGTTAAAAACTATTTGAGTCCCTTTAGACATGCGAACCCACTTTTAAACAAATAAAAAACACTTAAACACATCTCAAATTTTCATAAAACTTTTAAAATATTTTTTTCCCTTTAAAAAGGGTAAAAATGTACCAGCAGTAAATTAAAAAAAAACCATAAAGAGATATTTTCCTTCCCTCCCCCAAAAACATTGTAAAACAGGAAAGTGTTTGGCCTTTTTTATCCATATATATTTAAAAAAATTCTTTGATTTACTTTGATTTGGTTTCCCCCTAACAACTTTATCTTTATTATTTAACCCTTTTTAAATTTTAATTTTCTTTGGTTTGGGAAACCAAACGGTTGTAATTCCCAAAAGGGAAAAATTGAATCTTAAATAAATTCCAACGGATAATTGGACCAAAATACTGGGCTAAATTGGACATAAACAAAGTAACAGGCTGGAAGGTCAAGGGGAAATCCTTTCCCCAGAAATTTAACTGGAATCCTATCATTAAATTTGTATCGCCTTTTTTTTTAACAGGTTGGGGATGTTACAGTCCTGGGGAAGGAAAATACATTTTCCCTTAAATCAGAACGATGGGTGGGGGATGTTACATTCTGGAGGGGGGTAGTACAGTGCCCCGTACTCGAAGGGGGGAGTTACAGTCCCGGAAATTTGGGATTAAAAAACTGTACTCCCGAAGGGAAAGGGGAAAGATTTAAAGTCCAGAAGTGGGGAAGGGGACATTGGGCCGTAGTCCCCAAAAGGGAAAGAATGGTTGGGTGTTACAATCCTGGAGGGGGTAGTACACTGTCCCCCCCCCTGCAGGAAGGGGGTTGATGTTTAAATCCCCGGAGGTGGGAAGAACAGTGTCAGTACTCAAAAGAAAGAGTGGTTTAAATTACAATCCTGGGGGGGGTAAAACTGGCCCCTTTTTACTCAAGGTTGGGGGGGGATCTTTCTGTCCCCGGGGGGTGTAGTACAGTACCGTTAAATCGAAGGATGGGGGTGATGTTTTCAGTCAAGGGGAAAAAGGGAGTTTCAGTACCTGTACTCTGAAGGATGAGTGGGGAGTTACAGTCCTGGAGGGGGGTAGTACAGTGCCTGGGATTCCCGAAGATGGATGGGTTTTTACAATTTCCCGGGGGTTAGTAGTACGGGCCTGTACTCTGACGGGGAAAAAGGTTTTTGACGTTTAAAAGTCCCGGGGATGGGTAGTAACAGTGCCCGTACTCGACGGATTGGGGGGGTTGTTAAATCCTGGAGGGGTTTTTTAAAAAGTGCCTTTATCCGAAAAGGGGATTGGGGGAATTTTCAGTCCTGTAGGTGGGTAAATAAAAGTGCCTTTTTACTCTGAAGGGTGAGTGGTGAAGTAACATCCCCGGAAATTTGGGGAGTACAGTTCCCCGTACTCTGAAAAATGGGTTTGGTTTAGAACAGTTTCCCGGAGGGGGTAAATAAAGGCCTGTACTCTGAAAGATGGGTAATTGGGTGTTACCCGTCCGCAGGGGGGTTTGTAAAGGCCTGACTCAAAAATGAGGTGATTTAACATTCCCCGGAGGGGGGGTTTTACAAATGCCTTACTCTGAAAATTTGGTTTTTGATGTTACACTCCAGGAGGAAAGGGAAATACAGGCCTTACCTGAAGGATAAGGGGTTTATGTTTTCAGAAACCCGGAGGTGGGGGGTACATGCCCGTACTTTGTAGGATGGGTCGTGAAGTACAAACTTGGAGGGGGTAGTAAAAGTGCCCCGTACTCCGAAAAAAGACGTTTATGTTACATTTTCCCGGGGTGGGTTTGTACAGAGTGGGGGGGACTCTGAAGGAAAGGGGGGTGAAGTTACATTTCCCGGTGGTGGGTAGCCCAGTGGGCCCGTACTCTTAAGGATGGGTTTGGGGATTTACAGTCCCGGAGGGGGTTAGAAAGTGCCTTTACTCTGAAGGATGATGGTGAAAATTTAAAAGTCCTGGGAGGGGAGTAAAAGTGTTTTTTTTCTCTTAAGGGTGAAGGGGGACCGGGTTTTCATTTTTCCCGGGGGCGTGTAGTAAAAGTTCCTGTACTCTGACGGATGGTTGCGATGTTTTCAGTCTGGGGGAGAAAACAAATGCATGTACCTGAAGGAAGGTTGGGCCCTATTTCAGTCCTTTCAGTTTGGTAGTACAGGGGTTCCCCGTAAAACCCGAAGGGTGGGGTTTGGGGTATAAAAATCCCGGAGGTAGGTAGGGACCGTTCCTTACTTTGAATAATGGGTGGTGATGTTTTTCACTCCTGGACGGGGGTAGTACAGCGCCTGTTCTCTGAAGAATGTGGGGGACAATTACAGTTTTTTGGAAGTTGGGAAATAACAGTACTTTGTTTCTCTAAAAGGTGAGTGGTTTATTTTTCAGTCCTGGAGGGGGGTGTACAGGGGCCTGTAAATCTAAGTATGGGGAGATGATACAGTCCTGGAGGTGGGTATACAGGGCCTGTAAATCTGAAGGAAGGGGGTGATGTTAAAATTCTGAAGGGAAATACAGTGCCTTTTACTCTCAAGGGGTGGGGGAATTTTTACATTTCCCGGAGGTGGATTTGTACAGTGGGCCCCGTTTCTCTGAAGGAAAGGGCTGGGATTTAAAAGCCGGGGGTGGTTTGTACAGTGTTTTACCCCTGATGGAAGGGGGGTGATGTTTTTCAGTCCCGGAAATTGGGGAGCCCAAAATTCCCAAACCCCTTAAGGTGGGCAAATTTACATAAAATGGAGGTGGGGTAAAGTCCTTAAAAACTGAAGGATTGGGGGGTGAATAACAGGTTTCCTGGAGGTTTGGGGATAAAAGGGGGGGATCGTCCCCCGAAGGATTTGGGGGGTGAAAGTTTTTCAGTCCCCGGAGGGGGAATTTCAGTGTTTTACTCTGAGGATTTGGGGGGGGGGAAGTTTTCAGTGCTGGAGTGGGGGGTACATTTTCTTACTCTTAAAGGGAAAGGGGGGGGGATGTTACATTCTTGGAGGTGGGGAGACAGTAACTGAAATCTGAAGGATGGGGTTTGGGGATGTTTTCAGTCCGGAGGTGGGGGAGTAAAAGTGTGTGTACTCTGATGGATGGGTGGGGGATGTTTCAAATGCTGGAGGTGGGTAGTACAAATGGGCTGTAAAATCGAAGGACGGGTGGCGATGTTACAGTCCGAGGTGGGTAATACAGTGCCCGTAAATCTGAAAGGGTCTGTGGGGATGTTACAGTCCTTTGGGGGGGGTACACAAATGCCTGAAATCTGAAGGGGTCTGTGGTGATGTTTAACCCGTCCCTTTGGGGGTGGGTTTGCACATTTCCTGAAAATCGAAGGATAGGGGGTGAAGTTACTCTTTTTAGTTGGGGGAGGGAAAAGGTTTCCCGTACTCAGAAGGAAAAGGGGGGTGATGTTACAGTTTTTTGGGGGTTGGGAGCACAATTTTCCTTACTCTGAAGGATAGGGGGTGATTTACATTTTTTGGAGGTTTGGGGGCACAGTGCCCCGTTTCCTGGGAAAGGGTGGGTGGGATGATTTTCAGTCCTTGGGGGTGGGTAGCCCCCATGCCTGTAATCGGGAAAGGGTGGGTGGTGGGGTTTACAGCTTTGGGGGTGGGTATCAGTGTCTTTTCTCTGAAGGGTGCGTGGTTTATGTTTTCAGTCCTAGGGTTGGGGAGTACAGTGGGCCTGTACGCTGAAAAGGGTTTTGGGGTGAGTTTTCAGTCTTTGGGGGTGGGTAGTTACAAGTTTTGACTCTGAAGGAAAGGGGGGTGAGTTACAGTCTTGGGAAAGGTTTGGGGAGTACAGTGTCGTACCTGAAGGATGGAGGGGATTTTAAAAGTTTTTGGGGGTGTGGTAGTAAAAGCCGTGTACTCTGAAGGAAAGTGTGGGGGTGTTTCAGGGCTTGGAGGGGTAGGGAAAAGTTGGGGGGTTTCTCTGGGATGGGTTCTGATTTACAGTCCTGAAGGTGGGGATTAAAAGTGCCTGGTTTCCCTGAAGGGTGGGTGGTGATGTTTTCAGCCCCTTTGGGGGTGGGTTTTAAAATTTTCCTGTACTCTTTAAGAGGACCCGGGGAAAGGGAAAAGCCCTTTGGGGGGGGTAGTAAGTGCCTGGAAATCTGAAGGATGAGTGGTTATGTTACAGTCTTGGAGGGGGGTATACAGTGCCGTAATCTGGGAAGGGTGGGGCCGGGGGGGTGTTACAGTCTTGGGGGTGGGTAAAATACATGCATTGGGACTCTTTAAGGAAAGTGTGATGGGTTTAAATCTTGGAGGGGGGTAGTTTTAGTGCCTGTAACCCCTGAAGGGGTGGGTTTTTATGGTTTTTCAGTCTTGGAGGGTGGGGAGTACAGGTCTTTTAAATCCCGAAGGATGAATTTGGGGATGTTACATCTTAAAGGAGGTTTTTAAAAGTGCCTGTACTCCCGAAGGAAAGGGTGGGTTTTGTTTTCGGCTTGGAGGTTGGGGATACAGTGCCCTTTCTCTGAAGGAATTTAGTGGTTTATGTTTTCAGTCTTTGAGGTTTATAAAAAGTGCCTTTTCTCTGAAGGATGGGTGGTGAATTTTGAGTCTTGGAAGGGGTGTTTGTAAAGTGTTTTTTACCCAGAAAGGGTGGGTGAAAATATTACAGTCCTGGAGGGGGGTAGTATAGTGTCGTACTCTGAAGGATGGGTATGATATTTTCAGACCTGGGGGTAGTACAGTGGGCTGTACTCTGAAGGATGGGGGATGATATTAAAAGTCCGGAGGTTTGGGGAGTATAGTGTCCCTTAAACCCGGAAAGGAAGGGTTTAAAGATAATTTCATTTCCGGGGGTGGGGTTTGTATAGTGTCCCGTACTCGAAGGATGGGTTGGGGGATGTTTCCCGTGGGTTTTACTTCTCCTTTCCCTTTGTCCCCCTGTCCCCTTTACTTTTTTCCCCCCTTTCCCTTTCCCCTTCCCCTTTCCCCCTTCTCTTCACTTTCTTTTCCCCCTTCCTTTTACTTTCTTCCACCTTCCCTTTACTTTTTTTTTTCCCCTTTCCCCCCCTTTAAATTTCCCTTTTTTCCTTTTTACCCTTCCCCTTTCCCTTTTTTCCCCCTTCCTTCACTTTTTTCCCCCTTCCTTCCCCTTTTTTCCACCTTTCCCACATTTTTTCCACCTTTCCCTTTTCTTTTTTTCCCCCCCTTTCCCCATTCTTTTCCCCCTTTCCCTTTCCCCTTTTTTCCCCCTTTCCCCACTTTTTTTCCCCTTCCCCTTTAAATTTCTTCCACCTTCCCCTTTCCCCTTTTTTTCCCCCACCTTCCATCACTTTCTTTCCCCCTTTCCCTTTAAAATTTTTTACCCTTCCTTTCCCTTTTTTTTCCCCCTTCCTTCACTTTTTCCCCCTTCTCTTCCCCCTTTCTTCCAAACCCTCCTTCCCCTTTCTTCCCCCCCTTAATTTAAATTTCTTTTCCCCCTTCCCTTTCCCCTTTTTTCCCCCCTTCCTTTCCCTTTCTTTTCCCCTTTCCCCTTTAAATTCTTTTCCCCCCCCCTTCCCTTTCTTTTCCCCCCTTTCCCTTTACTTCTTTTTCCCCCTTTCCCTTCACTTTTTTTCCCCCTTCCTTCCCTTTTTTCCCTCTTCTTTCCCTTTCTTTCCCCCCTTTCCTTTTCCCTTTTTTTCCCTCTTTTTTCCCTTTCTTTCCCCCCTTTCCCTTTACTTTCTTTTTCCCCCTTCCTTTACTTTTTTTCCCCCCTTTATTAACTTTCTTTTCCCCCCCCCCCCTTTCCCCTTTTTTTCCCCCTTTTTCCCTTTACTTTCCCTTCCCCCTTTTCCTTTTACTTTCTTCCCCCTTCCTTCACTTTCTTCCCCCTTTTCCCTTTACTTTCTTCCCCCTTCCTTCACTTTTTTCCACCCTTCCTTCACTTTCTTCCCCTTCCTTCACTTTCTTCCCCTTCCTTCACTTTCTTCCCCCTTCCTTCACTTTCTTCCCCCTTCCTTCCCTTTTCCCCTTCCTTCACTTTCTTCCACCTTCCTTCTCTTTCTTCCCCCTTCCTTCACTTTCTTCCCCTTCCTTCCCTTTCTTCCCCCCTTTCCCCTCACTTTCTTCCCCTTCTCTTCACTTTCTTCCCCCTTCCTTCACTTTCTTCCACCTTCCATCACTTTTTCCCCCTCCTAACTTCCCTTCACCCTTCCTTCCCTTCTTCCCCTTCCTTAATTTTCTTCCCCTCTCTTCACTTCTTCCACATCTTCACTTTCTCCCCCTTCCCATTAACTTTTTTTCCCCCTTCCTTCCCTTTCTTCCCCTTCATTAACTTTCTTCCCCCTTCCTTCCCTTTCTTCCACCTTCCTTCACTTTCTTCCCCCTTCCTTAACTTTTCTTCCCCCCCTTTCCTTCACTTTCTTCCCCTTCCTTCACTTTCTTCCCCCTTCCTTCACTTTCTTTCCACCTTCCATCACTTTCTTCCCCCTTCCTTCACTTTCTTCCACCTCCTTCACTTTCTTCCCCCTTCCTTCACTTTCTTCCCCCTCCTTCACTTTTTCCCCCTTCCTTATTTTCTTCACCTTCATCACTTTCTTCCCCCTTCCTTACTTTCTTCACCCTTCCTTCACTTTCTTCACCCTTCCTTCACTTTCTTCACCCTTCCTTCACTTTCTTCAACCCCCCTTTCACTTTCTTCACCCTTCCTTCACTTTCTTCACCCTTCCTTCACTTTCTTCACCCTTCCTTCACTTTCTTCACCCTTCCTTCACTTTCTTCACCCTTCCTTCATTTTCTTCACCCTTCCTTCCTTCTCCCCTTCCTTCACTTTCCCTTCCGTCAAAATTCACATCAAAATTTAAAACCCCAACATACTTTCTTTTTTTCCTGATGGAATAAATTTCAGGATCTGGAAATAAATTGACCGCGAGTTGTTTGTTTTTGAGAAAAATTTTTGGTTTTGTGTGTGTGTTGTGTGTGGGGTGGTTGTGTGTGGGGTGTGTGTGTTGTGTGTGTGTGTGTTGTGTGCGTGTGTGTGTGTGTGTATGTGTTGTGTGTGTGTGCGCGCGTGTGTGTGTGTGTTGTGTGGTGTGGTGTGTGTGCGTTTTGTGTGTGTGTGTGTATGTGTGTGTGTGTGTGTGTGTGTGTTGTGTGTGTGTGTGTGTGTGTGTGTTGTGGTGTGTGTGTGTGTGTGTGTGCGCGTGTGGGTGTGTGTGTATGTGTGTTGTGTGTGTCGCGCGTGTTGTGTTTTGGCGTGTGTGTGTGTATGTGTGTGTGTGTGTGTGTGTGTGTGTGTGTGCGTGTGCGCGCGTGTGTGTTTGTGTGTGTGTGTGTTTGTGTGTGCGTATGTGTGTGCGTGTGTGTGTACTCACCTAATTATTCACCTATTGTGGTTGCAGAGATCGTGGCTCAGCTCCTGCTCCGCCTCGTCCTGATCACTACTAGGCCCTCTCTCCTGCTCCCTGACTTTGTCATACCTCGTCTTAAAGCTATGTATAGTTTCCTGCCTCCAAATACATCACTTGCTAGGCTATTCCCTTCCTGACGACTCTATGACTGAAGAAATAAATTTTTTAACACCATACGACTCCCTCTGAGTCTTCAGTTTCCAATTGTGACTCCTTTTTGCTATGTCCCCTCTCTGGAACATCCTGTCTCTGTCCACCTAAATCTATTCCACCAGTACTGTATTCGTTTAATGTTCCCCTGACCCTTCGTCCTCCAGTGTAGTCAGTCCGATATCCCTAAAGTTTTCCCTCGTACGACATTCCCCTGAGTCGGGGATAGTTTTGTTGCAAACCTTTGTCTTTTCCAAACTTCTGACTCTGACCAGGTGGGGTTTTCCAAACTGGGTGAAATCCCCCCAGTAGGCCTAACAACACGCTGTACATGTCTTAACGATTCCTTACTAAGGTTCGGAACGCTATTCTCGGGTTTTCCCGGGCTCCCATATGCTGCAGCAGTTATTTTGGGGTGCCTCCGGAGCATGCTGGTGTTATGGAACTTTTTGGGTGAGGTTTGCAGCCTTTGTCCCCCGCCATACTCTGTCTGCGGTCTTTTTTGCCCTTCCAATCTTCATACTTTGCATTTGGCAGGGTTGAATCGAAAGCCGTTTCTGGACCACGTGCCCCATTTTTGTAGCCCCTGCCTGATCCTCATCCGTTTTAAATTTTTCTCATAACTTCCGCATCTCGAATAGGGACACTTCAGATCTACCCCCTTCTATTGTATTAAAATTAATCAAAATAGCACTGGTCCTAAAACCGACCCTGTGGGAACCCGCTCGCGCGGGGGCCGACTGTGATACCTCTTTACTACCTGACTCGTTGTTCCTCCCTGTAAAGTTACTCTCGACCCATTTCAGTGCCTTTTTCCTTTTTAACCGCCTGTCCTCCACCCCTGCACTAGTTCTGTGAGGAACTGTGTCGAAAGGTTTTTTTGCGTCCAGGAAAAGAAATCCACCCACCCTCTTTCTCGTGTCTTTTTTCTGGTGTGTGTGTGTGGTGTGTGTGTGTGTGCACGAGTCCCTGACCCATCAGCTCTCTACAATGTGGTTTTTGTTACTCAACAGCAGTGACTCCAGTCACTGTGACTTCTCTTTTAAGTCCCCGTTACTGTCGTTACTGGGAACCTTTAACCTTTTCCTTGTTCACACTAGATTAAAAACAGACTCTTCCGTACAGTTTCCCATACCTGGAACCCCACTGTTTCCCCTCATACATGTAATACTTGAAATGTCTTACTCGTAGACATCCACGTTTGTTTTTTCCTATATATATATGTCGGCCGAATAGGAAAACTTGTCATTAGAAAGAACTCATCCAGTTATACAAAATTAAGATTTTGTACCAAAAAAACCCTAGGAAACTTACCTCCTTATTAAACCAGGCTTTTTAATTTAGCCTAACCAAACTAAATAATTTTAATAAGTTTACAAAATTTAATAAAAACATTGAAAAAATTTTTTTTTTTCGTTTGATTCAAAAATTTTTTTTTGCCGTGTAAGCCTCGTTTCCCGGCGAGGGTTGCGTTCTTCACAGGGGGGGTAGAAACATTAAATGTTTTTTTTTTAAAAACCGGTTGTTTTTTTCACCCATAGTAAAATGGGTACCGGGTGTTAGTGGACGGTGGGGGGTCGATCCTGGGACAAAACTGACCAAATTTGCGGGAAAGCTCAGCAAAAAACCGGGGCTTTCTGTTAGTAATATGTCATTGATGTTTTTTAAGGGGTTTGTTTGGTAGGCTGAGGGGGGTGGTTAATGATAAAGTCCGGTTTCTTTGTTTATTAAAAAGTTGTGGGGGTACACGGGCTTGTGTGTTGTGCCCATGGCCCGGGCAGGCCACCCACGAAGAGAGCTAGGAGTGGGCCCCGGGTCTTCCTTAGGCCCGCTGGAAGGGGAACAGTGAGGCAAGGGCAGGCAGGCGAAGTGGAAACCCCCAATGGGTGGCCACCACATGGCGCGAAATAGGGAACTGACGGGCAGACAGCAGGGCTTCTGGCAGACAGTAAGGCTGCTACACATGTAGCTATGGTCGTATCCTTCAACTTAGAAAAAAAGATTTTTTAAATATTATTTTTATTATTTATATTATTAATTATTATTAAATTTTAGCTTTAAATATGCTTTTAAAGAGGTGGGGGGAAAGCCGGCGGAAGTCTTGGGGTCAGATGCTCACGAAATCGTAAGGGACACGATGGCAAACAAACCATCCAGGGGGCGAAAGAACCTGGGGTCAGAGAGTTCTAAACCCGCGGGGGTTTAGCCCTGCCCATTACCCATTTGTGGTCACAGTGGTGCCTTCCAAACCCTTCCTAGGGGGTTAGAAAATAACCTAGGGCGAATCTTATTGTGGCTAGCTTCCATGGCAAACGCGACGGTCGGAGTTCTGAACTCTGACCGGGGGTTCAAATCCCGCCGTGGTATGGTTTCCTTTGTCAGTAAGCAAAACCCAGCGTGAGTCATCATATGACTAAGAATCCGTCAGGAAACACTTGTCCCCTTTTCATACGAAACCCACTACCTACCTGCAGTTTTTCCCGGGTACCACCGAGTAAATTTTGGGTACCTACCTGCATATCCTGGGGACCTCCTGAGTATCCTGGCTCCACGAGTAGTTCCTGGGTACCACCTGCAGTATCCTTGTACCTACCTCATACATGGGGACCTACCCGCATATACAGAGCCCTACCCGCTATCCTGGATCCCTACCTCGATCCTAGCTCCTACCTGCAGTATCCTGGAAAAGCGACGGGATGCGTTTGGGGGATGGACTATCCTACCGCAGTACTGGGTACCCACCTGCAGTACCGGGTACCTACCTGAATCCTGGGCTCCTACCTGCAAATCCCGGGGCCCTCTGCAATCCTTAGCCCTACCTGCAGATCCGGGGTTTTTTTACCCGCATTTCCTGGGGGGCCTACCGCATTATCCCGGGAAAATACCCCCAGTATCCTGGGGTCCTACCTGCAGTACCCGGGTACCATTTGCAGTATCCTGGGACCTACCTCAGTACCTGGGCTCCTACCTCATATCCTGGGTACCTACCTGAAGTATCCTGGGTACCTAATGCAAACTGGGTTCCAAACCCGCAGTACCCCCGGGAAACCTACCTGTATTATCCTGGGTGCCCACCTGCAGCATAATGGGTAACCTACCCGCAGTATCCGGGCCCACCTGCAGTATCCCGGGTATCTACCTGCAGTATCCTCGGTACCTACCCGCAGATCCTGGGGACCCACTTGCAGTATCCTTGGTCCTACCTGCAGTATCCCGGGGACCTACTTGCTAAACCTGGGTACCTACTGCAGTACCCCCGGTTACCACTTGCAGTATCCTGGGTACCACCCGCAAACCCGGGTCCTACCTCAGTATCCCCAGCTCCTACCTGCAGTATCCTGGTACCTACCTGCATATCCTGGGTACCTACTGCATATCCGGGGTCCTACCTGCAGATCCTGGGCTCCTACCTGCAGTATCCTGGGTACCTACCTGGGGAGTATCCTGGTACCTACCTGAATCCTGGGCTCCTACCTGCAGAATCCGGGTCCCTACCTGCAGTATCCTGGGCTCCTACCTGATATCCTGGGGTCCACCTGCAGTATCCCCGGTGCCTACCTGCATACCTAGGTACCTACCCGCAGTATCCCGGCTCCTACCGCAGTCCCCCCGGGGACCTACCTGCAGTATCCGGGGTACCTACCCGCGGTATCCTGGGGCCCCACCCCGCATACCTGGGTCCTACCTGTAGTATCCTGGATCCCTACCTCATATCCTGGGGTCCTACCGCAGTATCCCGGGTACCACCTTGGTATCATGGGACCTATCTGCAGATCCGGGGCCTACCAGCAGATCCTGGGTACCCACTGCAGTATCCTGGGTGCCTACCTGCATTACCTGGGGACCTACCTCATATCCCGGGGGACCTACCGCAGTATCCGGGTACCTACCTGCATTTTCCTAGGTACCAACCCCGCAATTTTCCCGGGTACCCTACCTGCATACCGGGTGCCCCACCTGCAGTATCCTGGGTTCCTACCTGCGTATCCTGGGTACCTACCTCTTATTTTCGTACTACCTGCGTACCTGGGGACCTACCTGCTAATCCTGGGGGCCTACCCGCATTATCCTGGGTACCCCCCTGCGTATCCGGGTACCTACCCGCAGTATCCTAGGGGAACCCAGCTGCAGAAACCCGGGGGACCTACCTGCATATCCCGTGTACCTACCTGCATATCATGGGTACCCACCCGCAGTATCCCCGGCTCCTACCCGTATCCAGGATCCCCACCTGCAGTATTTCCCATGCTCCTACCTGCAGTATCCTGGTTTCCTACCCGCTATTCTGGGTTACCTAATGCAGTTTCCTGGGCCCTACCTGCTGTTCCTGACTCCTACCTGCGGGATCCCGGGTACCTACCGCGATCCGGGTACCTCCTGCAGTATCTGGGCTCCTCCGCAAAATCCCGGGTCCCACCGCATACCTTTCCCTACCTGCAGATCCAGGGGTTCTACCCGCAGTTTCCTGGGACCTCCTGCATTACCGGGGGAAAAAAACCTCAGATCCCGGGCCCCTACCCGCATATCCTGGGGACCCCATTTTCAGTACCTGGGGACCTACCGCGTATCCTGGGCTCCTACCTCAATTTCCTGGTACCTCCTGAAGATCCTGGGTACCCAACTGCAGTATCTGGGTTCCAACCCAGTACCCGGGTACCTACCTGTATTACCTGGGTGCCTATGCAGCATAATGGGTTACCTACCCCATTTTCCGGGGTCCACCCTGCAGTATCCTGGATCTACCTGCATTATCCCGGTACCCACCCGCAGTATCCTGGGGACCACTTGCAGTACTTGGCCCTACCTGCACATCCCGGGTACCACTTGCAGTATCCCGGGTACCTACTGCGTACCCCCGGTTACCTACTTGCAGTACCTGGGGACCACCGCATACCTGGGTACCTACCTAGAATCCCGGGTCCCCAGGCCCGTATCCTATGCTCCTACCTGCAGTATCCGGGTACCAACCTGCAGTTTCCTGGGTACCACTGCAGTATCCTGGGGGTCCCCACCTGCTAACCCGGGGTCCTACCGAAATTTTCCCGGGTACCTACCGCAGTACCGGGGACCTACCTGCAGTATCCGGGGGTCCTACCGCAAAACCTGGGGCCCTACCTGCAGTATCCGGGCTCCACCTGCAGTATCCTGGGTCCTACCTGCATATCCCTTGCCCACCCGCAGTATCCTAGGGACCTACCTGCAGTATTTTGGGCTCCTACCTGCAGAATCTGGGGCCCTACCCGCAGTATCCTGGGCTCCACCTGCAGTATCCCGGGCTCCTACCTGCAGAAACCCCGGTGCCTACCTGCGTATCAGGTACCTACCTGCCCCTACCTGGGGTCCTACCTGCGTACCCTGGGTACCTACCTGCGTACCGGGTCCTACCTCGGGATCCTGGGCTCCTACCGCAGACCCGGGTACCTACCTGCAGTATCCTGGGTCCCCCACCGCCCGTACCTGGCCCTACCCCCAGTACCGGGGGGCCACCCGAATACATGGGTCCTATCGCAGTTCCTGGTACCTACCGCAGTATCCTGGGATTAAATGCAGTATCCCGGGGCCACCGCATTATCCTGGGTACCTCCTGCAGTATTGGGTACCCACCTGCAGTATCCTGGGTACCCACCTGCAGTATCCCCAGGTACCAACCTCAGTATCCTGGGGCCCCACCGCGTATCCCGGGGCCTACCGCAGACCGGGTCCCACCCCCATAAAACCGGGGACCTACCTCAGTACCTTCGTACCTACCTGCAGTATCCGGTACCTACCTGATATCCTGGGGCGCCTACCGCATTATCCCGGGGACCTACCCGCATATCCCGGGTACCTACCTGCAGATCCTAGGTACCAGCTGCATATCCCCCGGGGACCTACCTGCGTACCCCCGGGGCCTACCTGCAGTATCCTGGGTACCCACCGCAGTACCTGGGTTCCTCCTGAATCCTGGTACCTCCGCAGTATCTTGGGACCTACCTGCAGTATCCTATGCTCCCACCTGCGTATCCTGGTACCTACCCCCATTCCTGGGGCCACATGCACTTCCTGGGCTCCTACCCGCTGTATCCTGGCTCCACCTGCAGCATCCTGGGTACCTACCGCAGTACCTGGTACCTCCTGCGATCCTGGGTACCTATCTGCGTATCCGGGTACCTACCCGCATATCCTGGGGACCTATTCATTTCCCCGGGACCACCGCATTTTCCTGGGTACCTACCTGCAGTATCCTGGGTACCTACCTGCAGTATCCTGGGTACCTACCTGCAGTATCCTGGGTACCTACCTGCAGTATCCTGGGTACCTACCTGCAGTATCCTGGGTTCCTACCTGCAGTATCCTGGGTACCTACCTGCAGTATCCTGGGTACCTACCTGCAATTTCCTATGCTCCTACCTGCAGTATCCTGGACACCCCCCAGTATCCTGGGGGACCTACAGCATTTCCCGGGGTCCTCCTGCGTATCCTGAGCTCCTCCTAAGTATCCTGGGTACCTACCTGCATATCCCGGGTACCCACCTGCATATCCGGGTACCCTTTCAGTATCCTGGGGACCTACCTTTTTTTGATCCTTGGTACCTTCGGGAGTATTCCCGGGTACCTATCTGCATATCCTGGGTCCTACCTGCATTCCTGGGTACCTACCCCAGTATCCTGGGGTCCCCTGCAGTTCCTGGGGGACCCCACCTGCAGTGTGCTGGGTACCCACCGCATATCCTGGTAACTACCGCAGTATCCGGGTACCCCCCTGCAGATCCCGGGTACCTACCTGCAGCATCCTGGGGACCTACCTGCAGTCCTGGGTACCTACCTGCATATCCAGGGACCTACCCGCGTTCCTGGGGAACTACCTGCAGTATCCGGGTACCTACCTGCAGTTCCTGGGTACCTACCTGCCCAAATCCGGGGGCCCACCTCAGTTCCTGGGGACCTACCCGCAAAACCTGGGTACCTACCTGCAGTATCCTGGGTACCTACCTGCAGTATCCTGGGTACACCTGCGTATCCCGGGCTACGACACTATGTTTTCCTTCAATTTGTAAAAAAAAAAGTGTAATTACATACAAAACCAACAATGTACAGGTAATATGTACCCAAGAGATGTACATAACCCTGAAGCAGCAGGGGTACAGTACATTCAACAGACAGTTGTACAGTCACAACACTGGCCGGGGTACAGTACACATCAACATGACAGGTGTACAGTACACTCAACAAAAAGGTGTACAGTACAATTCATATGACAGGTGTAAATTAAATTTAACGTAACAGGTGTACTCACATCAACATGGGCAGGTGTAGGCACATCAACATAACATTTTAAAGTACACTCACATGAAGGTGTACAGTAAATCAACAACGGTGTACAGTCACATCAAAATAACAGTGCACTAACATCAACATGCAGGTGTACATAACATTAACATAACAGGTTTAATACACATTAACATAACAGGGTAAAAGCACAATCAACATGACAGGGGGTACATACATATCAACATGAGAGGGGTACATACCATCAACATGACAGTTTACAGTACACATCAAAAATGAAATTACATTACACATCAAAAAAGGTGTACAGTAAAAATCAACATGGCCGGGGCACAGTACACATCAACATGGCCGTGTACAGTACATACAACAGAAGGTGACAGTACACATCAACATGAAGGTGTACAGTACACACAACATACAATTTACATTTACACATCAACAAACAGGTGTACAGAAAAATAACTGACAGTGTCAGTACACAAATATGGGCCCGGGGTAAATACAAACAACATGACATGTAAGTAACATTAAAACCCGACGGGGTAAGTACACATCAACATGCAGGTTTCAGTAACTCAACTGACAGGCCCTACATAACATCAAAGACAGTTGTACAGTACACATCAACATTGCAGGTGTACAGTAACACAAATGACAGGTGTATATAAAACCCTCAAAATTGACAGGTTACAGTCCATCAACATGACAGGGGTACAACACATCAAATGACAGGTGTACAGTACACATCAACATGAAGGGTACAGTACACATCAACATCAGGGGGTTCCGTACCACAAACATTCAGGGTGTACAAACACACAACATGACAGGGGTACAGACACATCAACATGGGAGGGGTACAGTAACATGAACATGGCAGTTTTACATACACATCAACAGGCCGGTGTCATCTAACAACATGAGATGTACAGTACACCAACATGACAGGTTACAGAACATCAACATACAAGTGTAATTTCACTAACTACAGTGTAAGTAAACTCAAAATGGCCGGTGTACAGTACACATCAACATGACATTTTACATAACAATTAAAAATGACAGGTGACAGTAACATCAACATGACAGGTGTACAGTACACATCAAAAGACGGCGTACAGTACACACAACAGACAGTTGTACTACAATCAACATTGCAGTGTACATAAGCATCAAAATGACAGGGGATACTAAACATCAATATGACAGGGGTACAGTACACCAACATGACAGTGTACAGACAATCAACATGCAGGTGACAAACACTCAACATGACAGGGGTACATACACTCAACAAAGGGGACAGTTTACCATCAACATGAAGGTTTCAGAAACTCAACATAAGGTGTACGTACACATCAACATGGCAGGTGTACATACACATCAACATGGCATTTAACAGTAACATCAACATGCAGGGGTACAGTAAAAAACAACATGACAGGTGTACAGTAAACATAACATGACAGGCGTACAGACACTCAACATGGCCGGGGTTAAAATTTTCACATCAAAAGACAGGGTACATACACATAACATGAAAAGGGGTACATTCACATCAAACAGGTGTCAGTAACCAACAGGCCGGACAGTCACACCAACATGACAGGGGTACATACACATTTTTCCTACAGGTTACTACACATCAACAGACAGGGGTTTCAGTACACACAACATACAGTTGTACAGTACCACAACATGACAGGTGTACAGTACACATCAACATACGGTGTACAGACCCAAAACAACTGACAGGTTGTACAGTACACATTTACCTCAAGGTGTACAGAAAACATCAAACCCTGACGGTGTACATACACACAACAAGACAGTGACATACACACAACATGACAGGTGTACAGTACACATCAAAGACAAGGTGTACAGTACACATCAACATGCAGGTGTACGTACAATCCCAAATGCAGGTATACCTACCACAACATGACGATTTTACAGTACCATCAACATGACAGGTGTACAGTACACATCAAAAATGACAGGTAAAAGTACACATCAACATGACGGTTACAGTAAACATCAACATGACATTTTACAGTAAACACAACATGACAGGTTAAGACACATCAACATGACAGGTTACGACACATCAACAGAAGGTGTACATTACACATCAACAAACAGGTGTACAATACACATCAACAAGGCCGGTTTTACGAAAACATCACATGACAGGTTACAGTACCAAATTTTTCCGAAGGTTTACAGTACACATCAACATACAGGTGTACGCACATCAAAATGAAGGGGGCAGTACAACAACAGAAGGGGACAAAACACACAACTGGCCGGTGTTTCAGTACATATCAACAGCAGGGTTTTCAGTACCATCAACTGACAGGTGACATACACATCAAATGACGGGGTACAGTAAACATCAACATGCAGGTTACAGTACACTCAAAAATGGCAGGGGGTCAGTAACACAACAGCAGGGGATACATACACACAAAAATACCGTTACATAAACTCAACATGAAGGTGATTACCTGTATTTCCTGGAGAGAGTACATGTGTGTACAGTACACTCAACAACAGGTGTACAGAACACATCAACTGACGGTGTACAGAAAACACAACATGACAGGTGTTCGACACATAACATGACAGGGGTAAGTCAAAATCAACATGGGAGGGTACGTACACATCAACATGGGGAGGGGTACGTAAAAATAACATGACAGGTGCACGTACACAAACATGCAGGGGTGATAAATCAACAGACAGGTGACAGTACACACAAAATACAGGTTACGTACACACAAAATGACAGGTGTACGAACACATCAACAGGAAAAGGTTACAGTACACATCAAAATGAAGGGGACAGCACATAAAAATACAGGTGTACATACCCAAAACAACATGACAGGGGTACAACACATGAACATAACGGTTTTACATTAAACAATCAACATGACGGTGTACAGTACCGTAACAGGCGGGGTACAGTAACAACAACATGGCGGTGTACAGTACACTCAACATGGCAAGGTGTACAGTGCACATAACATTGCAGGTGTACGTACACAAACAACGACAGTTGTACATACCATCAAATTGCAGGTGTACATAAACATAACTGACAGGGTGTACAGTAAACATCAACATGGCTGGTGTAAGTACACATCAACTGGCGGTTAAGTAAACTCAAAATGGAAGTATACGTCAATCAACATAATGTTACAGTAAAAAACAACATACGGTGTACATACACATCAACATGACGTTTTACAGTACACATCAAATACAGATTACAGTACACATCAAAATGACAGTTGTCAGTCACATCAACTGGCAGGTGTCAGTACACATCAACAGACATTGCATACACATCAAAATGGGGAGGGTTACAGAACACATAAAAATGGGGGTGTACAGTACAACACAACATGACAGTTGTACAGTACCAAACAACATTTAGGTTACGTAAAACTCAAAGACGGGTGTACAGTAAACATCAACATGGCCGGTAGAGTAACATCAAAAATGGCAGGTGTTCAGTAAAAATCAAATGAAGGGGTACAGTACCACAACATGACAGGGTACAGTACACTTTAACATGAAGGTGTACATACACATCAACAGACAGGGGTCATCACATCAACAGACAGGGATACAGTACACACAAATGGCCCGGGGCAAACTTCAACATGAGAGGGGAATACACATAACAGACAGGTGTACATACACTCAACATGACAGGGGTTTTAGTACACATCAAAAATGACAGGTGTACTTTCACATCAACAGACAGGTGTACAGACACACAACATGACAGTGTACATACACATCAACATGACAGGTAACAGAAAAAATCAACATGGCCGGGTACATACATATCAAAATGAAGGAGTACAGTACACAACAACAGACAGGTGTACATACACATCAACAAAAAGGTGTACAGTACAACAACATACCAGGTGTTCCTTTTACTAATTTTTGACTTTGGCTCCGGCAAGACAGGGGAACATCTTAGCGGGTACGTATATAGGGGGGGAGGAGGAGGAGGGGGAGGGGGAGGAGGGGAAGTAGGGGGAGGGGCGAAGGGAAAGGGGGAGAAGGGGGAGAAGGAAAGGGGGTGAGGGGAATGGCGGGGATGATAGACTAATTGCGAAGACACGGATAAGTATTTGGTTTGTGTTTGGGGTGGGGGTGTTTGGGGGTGTGTGTGTGTGTTTTGTGTGTTTTTGTTGTGTGTGTATGTGTGCGTGTGTTGTGGTGTGTGTTGGTGTGTGTGTGTTGTGTGTGTGTATGTGTGTGTGTGTGGGTGTGTTGTGTGTGGGTGTGTGTGTATTTTGCGTGTGTGTTTTTGGTTATGTGTGTTGGTGTGGTGTGTGTTGGGGGTGTAGTTGGTGTGTGTATGTGTGTGTGGTGTGTGTGTGTGTGGTGTGTGTGGTGTGGTTTTGGTGTTGTGTTGTGTGTGTGTTTGTGCGTGTGTGTGTGTGTTGTGTATTGTGGTGTGTGTGTTGTGTGTGTGTTGTGTGTGTTGTGTGTGTTTGTTGTGTGTGTTTGTGTGTGTGTGTGGGGAGTGTGTGTGTTTTTTTTTTTGTGTGTGTGTGTTGTGAGGGGTGTGTGTTTTGTGTGTTGTGTGTGTGTGTTTTTGTTTGTGTATTGGGTGTGTGTGGTGTGTTGTGTGGGTGTGTGTGTGTGTGGGTTGGTGTGGGTTTTTTTGTGTTGTGTGGTTGGATGTGTTGTGTGTTTGTGTGTGTTTGTGTGTGGTTTTGTGTGGGTGTGTATGTGTGTGTGGGGTTGTGGGTGTGTGTGTGTATGTTGTTGTTGTGGGGTGTTTTTGTGTGTATGTGTGTGTGTGTTGTTTTGTGTGTGTATGTTGTGGTTGTGGGGTGTGTGTGTGTTGTGTGTGGATGTGTGTGGTGTTGGGGGGTTATTTTGTTTGTTTTTATTGGTTTTTATTTCCGAATAAAAAAAGTTTTTTAAAAAATTTTTGGTGTAAAAAGGGCAATAATTTCCCCAAAAAACATTCTGAACCTAACGGAAAAAAAATTTTTTATTGTGTTTATTTATTATTAAATTATGTAAATTATCTAAAATATATTTTTTGGATTAACTAAAAAAATTGTTTTTTGTAAAAAGGTTAGGGAAATTTCCTAAGGTTTTTTTTTGGGATAAAAAAATTTTTTATTTTAACATAAATGTGAAAAATATATCTTTAAATGTATAAGAGAATATATATATATATATATATATATATATATATATATATATATATATATATATATATATATATATATATATATATATATATATATTATACACAGCTATTTCGGAATTTTTTTTCTTTCATGGGGATTATTTTAAATCTAAATTTCATTCAAATTCAATTATACATTCTATGAATAAAAATATTATTGGAACCCGAGTTTTTTTATCTTTCTAATTTAGGCGAATTTTCTCTGACAGACTTTTTAAAAGACGATGTTGTTGTTGTTGTTGTTGTTTGTTGTTGTTGTTTGTTGTTGTTTGTTGTTGTTGTTTGTTGCTTGTTGTTGTTGGTTGTCGTTGCTGTTCCTGTTATTATTATTATTGTTGTTATTATTATTACTATTATTATTGGTGTTATTGCTACTGATTTTCTCATTATCAGTCATATATCTTATTACTGTACGTGTTTTAGAGAGAGAGAGAGAGAGAGAGAGAGAGAGAGAAAGAGATGATCCACTTCGAGGACAGCGAGAAGCCAGCCTCTATACCACAAGACGGGCAGAAAGCAGCAACTTCACTCTGGCTGTACCCTTCTCCAGATCATCACTCCATCTGAGATCATACATACCCAGGATGACTCGAGTATGGAACACATTCGTACAGCATAATGATGTCAACGAGATAAAGTCAGTTGATCAAATGAAAATGCTGGCCCACAGATGGCTCCAACTTCATCCTGTTCCCTACTTGTATTTCTCATAATAAAAATGCTTTCAAATGAGCTGATGTAAGTAACAGCTCTTAGCTTGTCAATAAAGTTGGGAATCCTTAACCTGTAAATAGCTTGTCAATAAAGCTAGGGATCCTTAACCTTGTCAAACCATGTCATAACACGTTTAAAACACAGAGAGAAAAAACATGTTTGAGACATGTCCTCTCACCTGAAACAAGACGTTAATCCCCCGTTAAATCCTGCCTCTTAGACATTTAGCTTTTCCTGAGGGATTACTGGGAGGATTTATGAAGGCTCTCCATCAGTCTTAGGTAGCCTGAGGCTTCACCTGTTTACCCTCCTAATTAACCTCACTACCTAACAACCACGCCGATACTATGCTAGGTTGCTGGTGGCTCGGTTGTTGGCTTTATAGCTTGGTTGCTGGACTGGTGGTTTTGTTGCTGGTTTGATGGCTTGGTTACTGCCTCTAGTTGCTTGGTTGCTGGCTTCTTTATTGGCTAGGTGGCTTGTATGCTCGCTTGCTGGCTTATTTGCTGGTTTGATGGCCTTGTGGCTTGGTACTGGCTTCGTTTCTAGCATGGTAGCTTGGTTGGTGACTTGGTTGCTGTCTTGGTTGTGGGAGTGGTTGCTGGCTTAATGGCTTTGTTCCTGGCATAGTGTTTTCGTTGCTGGCTTAGTAGCTTGGTTTCTGCCTTGGTGGTTGGCTTGGTTACTGTATTGGTGGCTTATTGGCTCGATTCCTGGCTTGATGGCTGGCTCGGTGACTTGGCATGCCCTCCCAGCCAACAAACCAGATACTAAGAGTATAACAAATAGGTCCTTTCATTATGCTAGCAGCAGCCAATGGAAAGGAGACCAACCCAAGTTGTGAAGCGATGTGGTGCACTCGTGAATCAACATTGGCAGACTTACCTCCAAGTCCGGTTGAAGATGGATCTCACTGTGTCTCTTGCTTGTCTTACTGTACGTAGCCTCTGTATATATCGTACATTGCTGTTTGGTGAAGGAAATATAAGTATTTTCTGTGTTGCCATTGGCTCGTTCCTTATTTCTATCTTGGTTATCATGATACAACCAAGTGTGCAGGCCACTAGACTACACGCGTGTTCGTAATATGGGTGTCTGTCTTGAAGTCTTTGTCTCTGCATTGTCTCTACAGGAGTGCCTACAGAACTGCATTGGTGGGTTATGCCACCAATGCGGATTAGGCGATTGGTGACTAAATATACCCTGCAAAACTTGCCCGGACTATCTCTACAACGTTGCTGGCGAACTGCTCGTTCCCTTGGTACAGAGTATCACTGAACTCTTACTGCTGTATAGATGAGTGGGAGTATACATAACAAATTAAGATTTAACTCGAGTAAAATGGCGTACCAACCCGAGGTTGCTGCTACTGGAACTATTAATCGCCGATCCAGGCTTCGAGTTCTTCGTAATGGGGAAGGACAAACTCTGGAGCAACAGGGACACTATTCACCTGGAGAAACAAGTGGTGAATCAGGGTTTTCTCCGGGAGGCGAGTCATCTTTGTTAGCGCTTGAGTTGACTAAACTTAATCTTGAGCATACCGTGGCCTGGTGGCTAAAATTCTTGCTTCACATGGCGAGGGTCCGGGTTCGATTCCCAGCGAGGGTAAAAACATTGGGCGTGTTTCCTTACACCGGTTGTCTATGTTCACCCATCAGTAAAATGAGTACCTGGGTGTTAGTCGACTGGTGTGGGTCGCATCTTGGGACAAAACTGACCTAATTTGCCCGAAATGCTCTGCATAACAAGAGGCTTTCTATATAGTAGTATGTCACTGATGTCAGCTAGGCCTCTATACCTTGTACATGTACTTGTAGAAATAAAGATATTACTATTATTACTGATGAAGGATAGAAAGATGGCGAGGAGACAACTTCGGTGCACTGTGGATGCCAGTTTCATTGTGCAGAAATCCGTTTCAGTTTTCTGATTCTGCACCTCAGCACTTTTCCGAGTCTTTCAAGAATCAGGCACGAGCTATGCGATGGCCAATCGAGCATTGGGCAGCTCTGGTTCATACAGCATTATACCTGGAGTTTACCTGGAGAGAGTTCCGGGGGTTAACGCCCCCGCGGCTCGGTCTGTGACCAGGCGCAGGAATTTACAGCTAGTGTGAGTGATCAAGATTTCGATAATTATGATTTCGTGAAAGTAGGTATACTCTAGCATATCAGTTTAAATTCCCTCCAGATACAGGCGATAATTTAAGCTGAGTAAGCTTCAAGTGACCAGGAAAGATGACTGGGAGAAGATGCGTACAAAACACCCTACGATCCAACATTAAGACTGCATGTGGCTCGTCAGTTAGGTAAGATCAACCTAAAATCTACTCAAAACAACATGAAACAAGGGCGTGATAAAAGTTCTAAATTTCGCTCCTTTAACCCAGGAGACAAGTTGTTGATCCAGGAACCTGAAACTGGTCACACCTTAGGTACAAGGTTTATGGGTACGATGCAGGTGGTCAAAAAGAATTCTGATTTGCACTACGTGGTAGCATCTCCTGGTGAACCCAACACGGGTAAAGTGTATGACATTAATCGGATTAAACTAATCATGGACTCACCTAAGGTCCTATTAACTACACTTTCCTCTAACCCTGACCTTGTGGACAACCCTGATTCCCAGTACAAAATTCAGGAGATTCAGAAAAGGCTTCCTAATCCAGCCATCCTCCAGGATCCTCGCCCTATAATGCCGGGACTTGAAGAAGACTAAGTAGTAACACTAACTACCCTTCTGCAAACCTGTCCCAACATATTTTCGGATGTTCTGAAAATGTGCAACCTGGGTTACCACAATGTGGATGTACGAGCTGCTAAACCTATTAAACTCTCTCCCTACACAGCTGAGCTTATCCTGAAACACAGAGCTACATCAGGAGTAAGTTGCATTTCTTGTAGAAATACAACTTCCTGTTGTGGTAGCTTCGTCCAGCCTGTGAGCTTCGCTGTGCAGCCTTGTTAAGAAGCCTGTCGGAGAATTCTGGATGTGTACCAACTACTGTAAGGTAAATGATGTCACAGTACCGGATGGTTACCCTCTTCCACGTTTGGACGATATAGTGGACTTTGTGGGTAAGGTCCCTTTTGTTTCTAAACTAGATCTCGTTGAAGGTACCTTTACCGGATAAAGCGGAGGAGATTTCTGCCTTTGTAATTCCAAGAGGTCATTATCAATATTTTGTGACCCCCATTTGATATACAGAACTTGGCTGCCTCATTTCAAAGGTTGATCCATCAGGTGATCGAAGGACTTCAACGCACGATGGCTTACCTGGACGATATAGTTTTAGTTTCTGATACGTGGTATCAACATGTATCCCATCTTGAATCCCTGTCTGAGAGGTTCAGAATCTTTCAACTAACCGTTAACATAAGTTAATCATCTTTTGGCCAATCTACTATAACTTTCTTAGGTCATGAAGTAGGTGGTGTCAGGGTGGCACATACATTTGTCAATGTTCTGACCATTAAAAATTATCCAATTCCTTCGGATAAGAAGCCTCTGCAAAGATTCTAAGGAGCGACAGGATTTTATTGCAAATTCTGCAAAAATTTTGCAGATATGGTAGCCTCCCTAATCTCTCTTACCAGTCTTAAAACTAAAATTTATTGAGCCTTTAGTTATCAAGAGATGTTACTGTGTTCAACATCTCTTATGCTGAACATTAAAATGGTATAAAATACCGACAGGTTGTTAGGTAAGACACATATGCAACAGTTAGGTATCTTTATTATGAAACGTTTCGCCTACACAGTAGGCTTCTTCAGTCGAGTACAGAAAAGTTGATAGAAGCTTCTATCAACTTTTCTGTACTTGACTGAAGAAGCCTACTGTGTAGGCGAAACGTTTCATAATAAAGATACCTAACTGTTGCATATGTGTCTTACCTAACAACATCTCTTATGTTCAAAGTACCAGTGTACATTACCCTCAGATGTGACCATCATTCCCGCACCTTGTTCTCCACGACGTCACTCACCTGAAAGAGTGAAAAAAAACGCTGTTTAATGTTATTAAGACTATTTATTCTAAGAAATTGCTGGAAACATTTCTTAAACAAGATTAAAATAAGTCAGCAAGAAATAGGCTGGAAACGTTTCTTAAACAGAAGGTGAGTATGTGAGAATTTAAGTGAAAGTTGAACTGTTGAGGTTTAATTATAGGTTCAGATGCTGGTATGGTTAATGTTGTTAACAGGTCTTCTCTGTTCTTAACAGTTACAAGACTGTGATAACTGGCTGTCAGAGTCAAACCTCAGGTGGTTAAAGTATTATCTAAGAACCTTGTTAACTATAGTTATTAATGTTGCTGCCTCAGAACTGTTACTTACTCTTAATGCCTTTATATGTTATATATATATATATATATATATATATATATATATATTATATATATATATATATATATATATATATATATATCAAAGGATTCGAACCTGGGTACAGTTTGGTCAGCAGTTTTTACTGTACAGGAGAAAATTCTACATGTGGGTATTTTATTTTATATATATATGTATATTTCGACTACGAGGCGCTGCAATAAATTTTATTTCAGATCACACCCCCACCCAAAAAAAAATGAATAAAAAATTTTGACGGTGTGTGTTTGTGTACTCCCCTATTTGTGGTTCCCGGGGTCGATACATAGCTCCTGGCCCCGTCTCTTCACTGATCGCTACTAGGTCCTTTCTCTCCCTGCTCCATGAGCTTTATCATACCTCGTCTTAAAACTACGTATGGTTCCTGCCTCCACTACATCACCTGCCAGACTATTCCACTGCCTGACAACTTTAGGACTAAAGAAATACTTCCTAACATCTCTTTGACTCATCTGAGTCTTCAACCTACAATTGTGTCCCCTTGTTTCTGTGTCCCATCTCTGGAACATCATGTCTTTGTCCACCTTGTCTATTCCACGCAGTATTTTGTATGTCCTTATCATGTCTCCCCTGACCCTCCTGTCTTCCAGTGTCGTCAGGCCGATTTCCCTTAACCTTTCTTCGTATGACATTCCCCTGAGCTCCGGAAATAGTCTTGTTGCAAACCTTCGCACTTTCTCTAATTTCTTGACATGCTTGACCAGGTGTGGGTTCCAAACAGGTGCTGCATACTCCAGTATGGGCCTGACGTACACAGTGTACAGTGTCTTGAACGATTCCTTACTAAGGCATCGGAATGCTATTCTCAGGTTTACCAAGCGCCCACATGCTGCAGCAGTTATCTGGTTGATGTGTGCTTCCAGAGACGTGCTCGTTGTTATGGTCACCCCAAGATCGATTTCCTTGAGCGAGGATTGCAGTCTTTGGCCACCCTAGCCTATACTCTGTCTGCAGTCATCTTTGCCCTTCTCCGATCTTCATGACTTTGCATTTGGCACGGTTAAATTCGAGGAGCCAGTTGCTGGACCACGTGTCCAGCCTGTCCAGGTCTCTGTGAAGTCCTGCCTGATCCTCATCTGATTTAATTCTCCTCATTAACTTCACATCATCTGCGAACATTGACACTTCTAAGTCTATCCCTTCCATCATGTGATTCACATGTACTAAAAATAGCACTGGTCCTAGGACCGACACCTGTGGAACCCCGCTCGTCACAGGTGCCCAGTGTGACACCTCATCACGTACTATGACTCGCTGTTGCCTCCCTGTCAGGTATTCTCTGATCCATTGCAGTGCCCTTCCTGTTATACGCACCTGATCTTCTATCTTCTGTACTAATCTCTCGTGAGGAACTGTGTCGAATGCCTTCTTGCAGTCCAAGAAAATGCAATTAAGTCACCCTTCTCTCTCGTGTCTTACTTCTGTTACTTTATCATAAAACTCCAGAAAGTTTGTGACACAGGATTTGCCTTCCATGAATCCGTGCTGGTTGCCGTTTATAATCTTGTTCTGTTCCAGGTGTTCCACCACTCTCCTCCTGATAATCTTCTCCATGACTTTGCACACAATACATGTCAGAGACACAGGTCTGTAGTTTAGTGCCTCGTTTCTGTCTCCTTTCTTAAATATGGGGACTACATTTGCTGTCTTCCATATCTCAGGTAGTTGCCCAGTTTCAAGGGATGTGTTAAAGATTGTGGTTAGTGGCACAAACAGCGTTTATTCTCCCTCTCTAAGGACCCACGGGGATATGTTGTCCAGTCCCATCGCCTTTGAGGTGTCAAAGTCACTTAGCAGCTTCTTCACCTCCTCCTCAGTTGTGTGTATGTCATCTAACACTTGTTGGTGTCCCCCTCTGTCCTGTCTCCGCAGAGTCCTTCCTGTCTCCTCTGTAAATACTTCCTTAAATCTCATACCTCGTGATCGTTTCTTGTGAGTTCCCCACTTTTTTTCCTCAGTCTGGTCACCTGGTCTTAGACTGTTGTCTTCCTCCTAATGTGGCTATACAGCAGTTTCGGGTCAGACTTGACTTTCGATGCTATGTCGTTTTCATACTGTCGCTGGGCCTCCCTCCTTATCTGTGAATACCCGTTTCTGGCTCGCCGATTAATCTCCTTATTTTCCTGCGTTCTCTGCCTTCTGTACTTTTTCCATTCTCTATTGCACTTAGTTTTTGCCTCCTTGCACCTTCGGGTAAACCAGGGGCTCGTTCGGGTCTTCCCATTATTTCTGTTGCCCTTAGGAACAAACCTTTCCTCTGCCTCCTTATATTTTGTTGTTAAATATTCCATCATTTTGTTTACTGACTTTCCTACCAGTTCTCTGTTCCACTGAACCTCCTGCAGGAAGTTCCTCATACCTGTGTAGTCCCCCCTTTTATAATTTGTGTGTGGTGTGTGTGTGTGTGTGTGTGTGTGTGTGTGTGTGTGTGTGTATGTGTGTGTGTGTGTGTGTGTGTGTGTGTGTGTGTATGTATGTGCGTCTGTGTGTGTGTACTCACCTATTTGTGGTTGCAGGGGTTGAATCCTAGCTCCTGGCCCCGCCTCTTCGCTGATTGCTACTAGGTCCTCTCTCTCCCTGCCCCATGAGCTCTGTCATACCTCGCCTTAAAACTATGTGTGTGTGTGTGTGTGTGTGTGTGTGTGTGTGTGTGTCACACCTCGCTATCATCAGTGCTCGAACCCGGTTATATTATATTATTTTTTTCTATATCATCAATTCCATATATCAGTTTTGGGACTGTTTTTTTTATTTTTCTAAGTTTGAGACGATATTGTACTTCCAGGGATCAATGCTGACAGTCTAACAGGTTCCAGGTGTCTTGTGACCCTTACTGATCTAGCGCTTCCCCGTAAATGCATTAATAATAATAATCATCACAAAAATAATAATAATATCAATAACAATAATATCGATAATAATAATTGTAATAATAATAATATTTTTTTATATTTTATTTAAAATACAATACATAGCTTAATATAAAACCCTTAAACAAGGGTGATATATATTTAATGTGGTATAAACCTTGATAATAAATACCGACAAGTTGGTTTAGAAAGACACGTAAGCAAACACTATAACATATTTATTAGAAAACGTTTCGGTCCTGGAACCTTGATCACTTCTAACATACAGAGGTAGAAAGACATTACATATATAGGCGGAGAGTGAGATGTGACGCACGTGACATTATGAATCACAATCCCTCAGAACGTACACTAGCAAAATAACAAACACAATATTAACAGTCACAAAGAGGTTACACAAATACACTAGAAAATATCACTTATGACAGAACATAACATTAAGAAGATGGGTAATCTTAATCCTACTTACACAAGAACAACAACAAGAACATAACATGTAGGTGACCCCTGTAACAGGTTCAATAATATAATTAAATCCATAATCCCTTCAGGTATACACTATTTACATAATATTACTGTGACATATTGTCAATTCACAATACAATAAGAAGAATATTACGATAAATATATCGGTTACTCACACCCTGCACAAATAATCAATAAATGAAAGGACCTACATCACAATCTCATGATAAAACAAAGTACATACTCGTACTCAACTAACCCTCCAGTACATAAGTTCCCTACAGTCACACATACTCGCCTTACCACAAGTCTTACGAGTCAGCCACAAAACTAGAAAAGCCATAAGCATTCCGCACTCATCTACAGGCTATACACATTATATAATACAGCAATAAAATGCTCGGTACAAACACATAAAACCCCGTTTGCCAGGCAAAGCCTAAAGGTAAATCAAGTACGTCAACAAAGAAAGAAGGTAGTAGACTCTGACATAAGACAGCTATAACACATTATATAACTGCACCACCACATCCGCTCACACAACCACATTCACCACAACCACACAATACACTGATACACACAGCAACACAGCCCTTGTGCATACCCAACCCCGGAGACGAGCCCGTTCCATCCCCTGAACTTCAACCCCCTCCCTTTCACAACGCTAACAATGCTCTCACACCATACTACGGTACCCTGCTGAAAAAGCCTGGTCCCAGTGACTTCCATATATTTCCCGATTACAACACAACGTTCTATAAATGGTCGCCGCCAACACCCTTTTGCGCACCTCTACTTAATAATAATAATTGTCGGAAATCACAGGAATGGCCTAAGCCATCCACCAACAACAAAATACCTTTTATCAGTGGACTTCTAGTGGAGTCTAATGCAATGTTTGCAGCCTTCACAGAGACTCACACAAAAGATCACTTTGACAGTGAAATATGGATAAGTGGTTACAACCTTTTTAGATGCGACAGAAAAAACAGGCAACAAGGGGGGGGGTTGGCCTGTATGTCAAAGAGTCCCTATCTGCACGGAGTTGCTGAACACCACAAATGAGGTAGTTGAAGTTCTATCAATAAAGATCGAGAACCAAAACCTAGTCATTGTGGTTGTATACAAGCCACCAGATGCAACCTCCAAAAGTTCAAGGAACAGCTACTGAAAATCGATTACTGTTTGGAAAACCTTCCAGCTCCATCCCCAAACATCTTACTGCTTGGTGATTTCAACCTAAGGAAACAAAATGGAAGAATGTAGCAAATAATGTTATAGCTGAAACAATCCCCGGAGGTAGCGCAGATGAAAGGTCACACACACATGAGCTGACTAAGTCTCTGCGAAAAACACACCTTAAGCCAGCAGATAGTGGAGCCAACAAGACTAGAAAACACACTTGACCTTATCTTCACAAATAATGAGGACCTGATAAGAGACATAAGAATATCAAAAACAACTAATTCCGATCACAATCTAATCGAAGTCCAGACGTACATGCATAGGGGTCCTGAACAGCAGAATGCATGTACCTGTGAAGGTGTCTTCACAAAATACAATTTCAACAACAAGAACATCAACTGGGACCAGGTAAACCATGTCCTAAACGAAACATGTTGGGAAGATGTCTTAAATGACATGGATCCAAACCAGTGCCTTGAAAGGATCAACTTCCTGGTAGCCGAAGCATGTTCTAGGCATATTCCCCTAAGAAAGAAGAAGAGCAGGAGTAAACTGGAGAGAAAAAGACGCTCCCTCTACAGAAGACGACGAAGAGTCACTGAGCTCCTCAGGAGTGCTAGAATATCTGATACAGAAAGGAGGCGCTGACCAGGGAAGTGGAAACTATCGAACTTAAGCTAAATGACTCTTACAGGAACCAGGAGAGGCAGGAGGAGCTTAAAGCTATTAGTGAAATTGAAAGAAATTCAAAATATTTCTTTTCATATGCCAAAAACAAGGCAAATACCACATCTAGTATCGGGCCCTTACTCAGACAGGATGGGACTTACACAGATGACAACAAGGAAATGAGTGAAATATTGAAATCCCAGTACGACTCTGTGTTTAGTGAACCACTAATCGGTCTGAGGATCGACGACCCAAATGATTTTTCATGAATGAGCCTCAAAACTCCATAAATGTATGCCAGATTTCCGACATTACCCTAACTCCGATAGATTTCGAAAAAGCCATTGACAACATGCCTATGCACTCAGCCCCGGGCCCAGACTCGTGGAACTCTGTTTTCATTAAGAACTGCAAGAAACCCCTCTCGCGTGCCCTAAGTACACTATGGAGGAGGAGCTTGGACATGGGTGAAATTCCACAGTCACTTAAAACAACGGATATAGCCCCACTCCATAAAGGTGGCAGCAAAGCATTAGCTAAGAACTATAGACCAATAGCTCTGACGTACCACATCATAAAAATCTTTGAAAGAGTACTAAGAAGCAGGATTGCAAATCACCTGGATTCCCAAAATCTGCACAATCCAGGGCAACATGGGTTCAGGGCAGGTCGCTCCTGCCTCTCACAACTACTGGATCACTATGACATGGCCTTGGATGCACTGGAAGAAAATCAGAATGCAGATGTATATACACAGACTTTGCAAAAGCATTTGACAAATGCGATCATGGCGTAATAGCCCATAAAATACGTGCTAAAGGAATAACTGGAAAGTGGGGAGATGGATCTTCAACTTCCTAACAAATCGAACACAAAGAGTAGTGGTCAACAGAGTTAAATCGGAGGCTGCCATAGTGAAGAGCTCTGTTCCACAAGGCACAGTACTCGCCCCCATCTTATTCCTTATCCTCATATCAGACATAAACAGAGATATACACCACAGCACCGTATCATCCTTTGCGGATGATACTAGGATCTGCATGAGGCTGTCATCTGCTGAGGACGCGGTTAACCTCCAAGAAGATATAACAAAGTTTTCCAGTGGGCAACGGTAAACAATATGATGTTCAATGAGGACAAATTCCAACTACTCCGTTATGGAAAACTGGAGGAGATAATAACTAGAACAGAGTATACTACTGACTCCGGCCATACAATAGAGCGGAAAAAATAATATAAGGGACCTGGGAGTAGTAATGTCTGAGGATCTCACTTTCAAGGATCACAACAGTGCCACGATCGCACGTGCAAAGAAAATGATAGGATGGATAATGAGAACTTTCAAAATCCTTTTCAAATCACTTGTTCTCTCTAGGCTGGGATACTGCTGTACATTAACATCTCCATTCAAAGCAGGTGAAATCGCAGATCTAGAGAGTGTACAGAGATCCTTTACTGCACGTATAAGTTCTGTCAAGCACCTTAACTACTGGGAACGCTTGGAAGCACTTGACTTGTACTCGTTGGAACGCAGGAGGGAGAGATATATCATAATCTACACTTGGAAAATCTTGGAAGGAATGGTCCCAAATCTGCACACAGAAATCACTCCCTACGAAAGTAAAAGACTGGGCAGGCGATGCAAAATGCCCCCAATAAAAAGTAGGGGCGCCATTGGTACACTAAAGGAAAACACCATAAGTGTCCGGGGCCCAAAACTGTTCAACAGCCTCCCATCAAGCATTAGGGGAATTGCCAATAAACCCCTGGCTGCCTTCAAGAGCGAGCTGGACAGATATCTAAAGTCAGTGCCGGATCAGCCGGGCTATGGCTCGTACGTTGGACTGCGTGCGGCCAGCAGTAACAGCCTAGTTGATCAGGCCCTGATCCATCGGGAGGCCTGGTCATGGACCGGGCCGCGGGGGCGTTGATCCCCGGAATAACCTCCAGGTAACCTCCAGGTACCATTAGACCTCCCTAAGTGGGGAGTGAGAGCGGGGGTGGACCAACAGGTGCCCCACATGTGCCTACTCGGGGGTACTAGATTTTCTTGTAATAATATATAATATATCTTTATTTACTACAAGTACATGTACAAGGTATGTATATAGTATACATACTACTATTTAGAAAGCCGCTTGTTATGCTGAGCATTTCCTGCAAATTAGGCCATGCCCAATACAATACATTAGCCTCCATAGGCTAATGTATTATACACTGCTATTTACATGTATTAAGCTGAGCTAGAGTTAGAAGTTAGATATCCAGTAGTTTAGTGTCTACATCTCCTCCAACAGTAACCACTTGTTCAGGCAGCCATGACTGCCCAATACCCACACACAGCTTACCCCAGGCTGTCTACCCCGACTTCAGTCACAAAAACCCGCAGTGAGTGAACAGTCAAGTGCACGAGACTCTGCCTAGCTCAGCCGATTTATTAACAGCTTAGTTAATTAGGAGGACTTATCGTACGACAAGCCTATGTGTAGTGAAGTGCTCTAACACTCGATAATACATTACAACGCGAATTAGATAACATTTCACGGCAGTAAATGGCTCCTTGGCTGTAAATAAGGCGGTGGCAGAGTGTGGCTCAGAAGCAAGCAGCTCAGATGTCCCAAGACTCCCTCACTCCACTAGTAAGTACCTACCCGTTGTCCCAAGACTCCCACACTCCACTAGTAAGTACCTACCCGTTGTCCCAAGACTCCCACACTCCACTAGTAAGTACCTACCCGTTGTCCCAAGACTCCCACACTCCACTAGTAAGTACCTACCCGTTGTCCCAAGACTCCCTCACTCCACTAGTAAGTACCTACCCGTTGTCCCAAGACTCCCTCACTCCACTAGTAAGTACCTACCCGTTGTCCCAAGACTCCCACACTCCACTAGTAAGTATCTACCCATTATCCCAAGACTCCCACACACCACTAGTAAGTACCTACCCATTATCCCAAGACTCCCACACTCCACTAGTAAGTATCTACCCATTATCCCAAGACTCCCACACACCACTAGTAAGTACCTACCCATTATCCCAAGACTCCCACACTCCACTAGTAAGTACCTACCCATTATCCCAAGACTCCCACACACCACTAGTAAGTACCTACCCATTATCCCAAGACTCCCACACTCCACTAGTAAGTACCTACCCATTATCCCAAGACTCCCACACTCCACTAGTAAGTACCTACCCATCATCCCAAGACTCCACACACCACTAGTAAGTACCTACCCATTATCCCAAGACTCCCACACTCCACTAGTAAGTACCTACCCATCATCCCAAGACTCCCACACACCACTAGTAAGTACCTACCCATCATCCCAAGACTCCCACACTCCACTAGTAAGTACCTACCCATTATCCCGAGACTCCCACACTCCACTAGTAAGTGTCCATTCTATCATTAAATGCAACACACCTGAAGTTGCATACTGCACACACTGCCCTGTGCAACTAGACGGAAGAATTCAGAGAGCTGACAATGGGACGGCAGATTTCTAGGCTGAATTAAACACGTGGATTGATTAGATCACTAATCTAATCAATCATAACCCACAAACACCCTCTATTATACACAGTAATAACTAAAAATAATAATTATATCAGTAATAAATTAATAATAATAATCACAATAATTAAAAGTAAACTTACAACTCTGCAATGTTTACAGCAACTCTATAATTTCCTGCAGTTAATCATGTCAGTTTTATCAATGTTTTGAACATTTGGCGAATGTTTTTTCAAAGTAATGTTTAATTAAGCCCAAATACGCTCTAATGACCTTATCAAAACTTTTAGTTAAATCCCCAGTTGCGTCAGCTTTGTTTTTTAGTGTTATAAACATATATTTAAGTCCCCCGTTGCGTGTTTTGTTGTTGTGTTGCGATAAACATAAGTCTCCTCCAGATGTTACTGCAAATGTTTGTTTATAAGTGTCCATTAAGAGCAAGCAATGTTTGAATGTTTGGCAAACACTGCGCCTACTGGCCCATACAAGGCAGCTTCTTGTCAAACCCATCCCTTCCCAAGGCTACCCAAGAATTTACTACCGTACCCATGACACAAGTCAAACCCAGCCCCTCCCACTCGTATATATGTCCAATCTCTCTTTAAAGCTACCCAGGGTCCTAGCCTCGAGTACCCTACTCGGAAGATTGTTCCAAGCATCCACAAATCTTTGAAAATCTATGCCTGCCTATGTCCTTTCTAAATCTAAATTTATCTAATTTATATCCGTTATTCCTGGCTCTTACCTGGTTCGACACCCTCAACATTTTATAAGTATTGCCTTTGTTTATGCCCGTTATCCACTTATCCACGTCGATGACATCTCCCCTCATTCTATGTCTCTCAAGAGAGTGAAGATTCATGACTTAAGTCTATCTTCATACGGAAGATTCCTTATACAGTAAACCATTTGTCATTCTTCTCTGTATGATCTCCAATGCATTTATCTCCATCTTGTAGTAAAGAAACCCAGACTGAACCTCATAATCCAACTGAGGCCTCGCATGTATAAACCTATAAAACAACTTTCGGAGTCCTGTTGCTTGTACTTTTTGAAAAGGTTCAGAAAAACACGTAAGCAAATAGTAGGACATATTTATTAGAGAACGTTTCGGTCCTGGGACCTTGATCACTTCTAACATACAGAGGTTGAAAGACAGTATATATAGGCGGTGAGTGAGGTGCGAGTGATGCATAACCTGAAGAATAACATGTAGGGATGAGAACGGGTAGACGATGAGATCATGTGACTCCTGTGTTGTTGGGTTGGTGGTGCTTTGTCTGCTTGAGTATCATGTACGCTAGGTTGGTGGTGCTTTGTCTGCTTGAGTATCATGTACGCTAGGTTGGTGGTGCTTTGTCTGCTTGAGTATCATGTACGCTAGGTTGGTGGTGCTTTGTCTGCTTGAGTATCATGTACGCTAGGTTGGTGGTGCTTTGTCTGCTTGAGTATCATGTACGCTAGGTTGGTGGTGCTTTGTCTGCTTGAGTATCATGTACTCTAATGTTTTAGAAATTTTGGATGGACGCATTAAACACGCTCGTTAATAGCTAACTTCCAACTTTCATTCCTTAAGTACTCTTGAAAATAAGTCATCGGGTCCCGGGAACTTTGTTTCATTAAAATGGTATAAAATACCGACAGGTTGTTAGGTAAGACACATATGCAACAGTTAGGTATCTTTATTTCGAAACGTTTCGCCTACACAGTAGGCTTCTTCAGTCGAGTACAGAAAAGTTGATAGAAGCAGAAGAGATTTGAAGACGATGTAATCAGTCCATCACCCTTGAAGTTTTGAGGTGGTCAGTCCCTCAGTCTGGAGAAGAGTATTGTTCCATAGTCTGAAACAATATGGAGTAGAAGTAACGAACGAACGAACGAAAGTTCAGGTAAGATTCCAAATGGGATGAGCGGGGAAGACGGGACAGACGAAGAATAGTGCTGGAGAGGAGTGTTCTTAGTTGCAGAAATAGAGCCAGGGCTTAACCCAGCAGCTAAGTCGATCGTGGGACAGTCATAAAGAACTCATAGCAGGCTCTTTTGGGACTCCGGTGGGTGAATGGGGAAGTGTGGACAGACGAAGAATAGTCGGTGAAAGGAAGGTCTTGAGTTGTAGATGAAATAGCCAGGGCTAAACCCAGCTGCGTGGCACTGCGAGGCAGTGTAGAGAGGGCAGACTGCAGACAGTGCTTGCTGGCTGATATGCTTCAGGCTGAGGTGAAGAGCTGGTTTCGACGTCAGGCTTCGGGAGGCTCACATTGTGTGTTGCGGAAGCGTGTTGTGTGTTTGGCTACACTTCGCTGGTGACGGAGCCACTCTTGAGTCTTTTAAAGTCTCTCTTGGACATGTGGAATAGTTCCATTCTGAGGTTGGAACAGTTCAGATTCGTTACGAGGTAAGATAGTGCATTTTCAAAAGGAATAAGGGTGGGAACCCTGTCATATGTGGTATTTTGCCAAGGAGAGGAGTTGGAAATGAATGGTTGTCCAGGGCAATTGGTGTCAATTGCTGGCTGGACAAATACTGTAAGGAAAATGCGGTAACATTCATTGACAACTGGGACCTCTTCTATGGCAGAAATGACATGTATGCCAGGGATGGGGTTCACTTATCTAGGTCTGGGGTGGGAGCACTGGCAACTGCAGTGGAGGGAGCAGTTAGGACTTTAAACTAGGAATAGTTAGTGGTATGGGTTTTGGCAGGAAAACAGTGAAGTCCCAGTGTAGTAATATTACGAGTTCTAGGGGAACTAGTAATAAGCAGAACGAGATAGATATTGAAAAGCCGGGGGACTTTGGGTGAAAAAGGACAGTAATGGGTTTTTGTAGAAAAACAAAAATTAGCGGGAAAGGGGTAAAGAGAAAAAAAGGTCTTTCAATGTTTATTATGCTTTTGCCGTAGTGAGGAATAAGATGGACGATTTGGTTTAGTTGCTAGTGCGTAACATTGTGTATTTCCCTTTAACTGAGACGGGGTTTAATTCAAAAAAGTGGCATCCCCTGGGGAAATGTCAATTCGGGGTTTTAAAATTTGTTCAAGAGTAGAAGTATGGGGGAAGGGGGGGGGGGGGGCATTGTATGTCCAATCGCTTGAACTTTTGCATAAAAAGGGTTTTAAAGCTAAATAAAACATACAGAGTCTTTTTGGATAAAATTTTTCAGGGGGGGATGAAAAAACTGTTTTAGGAGTGATAACCGTCGGGGGAGGTCTTTATAGTGTGGTTTATGGTGAAAATAAATTTTTACTCTTAGAAGGCCGGCGATTTTTCTGGCAACATCGCCACAGGGGAGCACTAAAAACTTCTTAGAAGCGGTTTAAGTATCCTGCCTCGGGAAACGTTTCCCCACACAGTGATTCATCAGTCCAAAAATTTGCCAGGCAGGAACGCCTCTTGTGAATCCATTTGAGAAAAATTTAAATAAAAAAGTGCCTTCAAGGTGACTTCTAATAAATCACTATAAAAATTCAATTTTGCATATATGGGTCGGGAAATTTTAGGGGAAAATTTGATAGAAGGGAGTTATCCCCTGATTTAAATATGGGAATTAATCACCCTTTCCACATCTCTGGCAACCAATTTGGAACCTTTAAACACCCCTCGTTAATACTAACTTAACTTTAATTCCTTTGTACTCTTTAAAATAAGTCTGGGGCCGGGGACTTTGTTTCTTTTATTATCTGTTTTTATAATATGTCCCCGGTAAAGTATTTTTCTTAATCTGTTTCCTTCAAAAACTGAATAATTTTTAATTTTGGGGTATTTATGTCTTGTTCAGAGATGACAAAAATAACAACTATATAGAGAACACATTTCCTGTTTATTTTCTAAATTTTCATGTTGTAAAACCTCTCCAAAATACCCTTTTTTCAAATTTGTTTTGAAACCGGACGTGTATTAGTGGTGAAGGACGACAGGACAGGGCATGGCAGGAGAAATGTTTTATGGTTTCAAGAACGCTGCTGAAGAAGACGTATAAGACGTCACGGGTTTGGGGTTTTTGGGTTTTAAGGGGGGGGGGGGGCAGTGATTTTGGGTAGTTTAGGGAACAGGTTTTTTTGTTGGTTTTGGTGCTCTGGGGTTTCCTGTAAGGTCCTGTGTGCCGAGGTGGTATTTAGAGTACTCGTGGGTTTTTTGTTTGTAGGTTAAGAACCCAGCAATATGGGGGGGGGGGTCTGGAGTTTCCCTCTTATAAATGTTTTAGTTTTCTTTACCAGTTAGTAGCTAATGTGAAAGAAACGGGTAAAGGGTACTGGTGTTTGGTGATTTTTGTAGTATGGGTATTTTTTTAATTTTTTAAATAAAAAAATTTGGGCCCGGAATTTTAAAAAATGGTCTTAGAAAGAACTCATTTAAAATAAGCCCTTTCAAAAATTTTCTCTTATCGTTTAAAGATATTTTTTTTCATTAATGTTGATGAAAAAATTTTAAAATTTTTTGCACCAAAAAGGAACTTAAAAAACTCCCAACCTTATTATAAAAGGAAATTTTATTTTAGCCAAAACCAACTAAATATATTTTAAATTTGTTTAATAATTTAATCTAAACAAACACAGTGAAATATTTTTTTCGTTAGGTTAAGAATTTTTTTGGCAAAAAAAAGCTACAAAATTTTATTGTCCAATGGAAAGGGGTGACGTTGCTTTTTACCCAAAATCGAAAAATTCTCCCTATTCGGCACATATTATATAATATATATATATTTAAAATATATTATAATATATATATATATATATATTATTTATGATCTGGATTTTATTGAGAGAGTTGGGGGGTCAACCCCCCCGCGGCCCGGTCTGTGACCGGGCCCCCTTGGGTCATTCCCAGGATGCGACCCACCCAGCACTAACACCCAGGTACCCTTTTCTAGGGGGAACTAGAAACAGGTAAAAGAAACACCCCCAAGTTTTACTTGGCTGGGAATCGAAACCCAGGCCCTCACCGTTGAAGCGAGAGCGTTAAACCACCGGCCACCAGAGCGCGCAATAAGATCACAGTAAACAGGGGGATATCGAATATGCAAAAAAACCCCTGAGAAAGAAAGTGAATTTCCAAGCGCTTTGTAACTTTTTCACATTATCATAGTTTCCCTTGATAATATGAGAAGTCACGAAAGCGCTTGGAATTTCACTATTCTATCACAGTGGTTGTTTTGCATATATATAAATTTTTATAGGTAGTTTTTTTTGCCCTTATAAAAATATAAAGTATTGACCTTTAATTAAAGCTTCATAACTTGTTAAAGGAACATCTTGGTCCCAGGTTGGTTTATGTGGCTTAAAAAAGTTATATGTCCCTAGAGCAGGGGTTCTTTTCCCCCCGGATTCATAAGAACATAAGAAAGGAGGAACACTGCAACAGACCCGTTGGCCCATACTAGGCAGGTCCTTTACAATCCATCCCCCTAACAAAATATTTGCCCCCAACCAAATTTTAATGCCACCCAAAAAACAAACCTGTTAACCCCATCCAGTCAATGCAAGTCCCACTCAAAAACCAAACCCCCCTCATAATGCTTTATCCCAAATTTTTTAAGCTACCCAAGGTTTTTGCCCAAAAACCCAACAGGCAGGTTCCACCCTCAAATACCCTATTTCCAAACCCTTACTTTTCCTATATCCTTTTCTAACTCTAATCGGGACTTTTATTTACATAACAAAAAAAACGTAATAGTCAGCTGTTAAACCTTGGAAAAAAATGGTATAAATACCGCACAGTGGGAAATTAAACCTATGAGATAAAGTGATCCTTTATTTAAAGTTTCACCCACACAGTGGCTTTTTTAAAATCACAACAAAACGTTGTGTGAAACGTTTTTCAAAAAAGGATCACATTATACTGCATATGTGTTTATATGTTCATCCCTAACTCTCAGTGGTTCCACTTTTTTCTTGACTTGATAAAACCGTCTTGGATTAGTTATTGATTCAGTGGTAACTTTCTTTTTAAAGTCGTATTTTAGGATTTCCAGTCCCCTTCTTTCTCTTGATTTTTCGAATATAAACTATTAGATTATTTATTAAGAATGTGTATGAATGTTGGTACTTTAATGTAGATAATTTAGATGTTTATATCAATAATAATAAATTTTATAATTTACGTGAGTAATGATTGACATATGACAGGTGACATATGGGACCTGACAGGTGACATGATATGGGACCTGACAGGTGACATGATATGGGACCTGACAGGTGACATGATATGGGACCTGACAGGTGACATGATATGGGACCTGACAGGTGACATGATATGGGACCTGACAGGTAAATGATATGGGACCTGACAGGTGACATGATATGGGCCCTTTGACAGGTGACATGATATGGGACCTGACAGGTGACATGATATGGACCGACAGGTGACATGATATGGGACCTGCAGTGACATGATATGGGCCCTGGCAGGTGACATGATATGGGACCTGGCAGGTGACATGATATGGGACCTGGCAGGTGACATGATATGGGACCTGGCAGGTGACATGATATGGGACCTGGCAGGTGACATGATATGGGACCTGGCAGGTGACATGATATGGGACCTGGAGGTGACATGATATGGGACCTGGCAGGTGACATGATATGGGACCTGGCAGGTGACATGATATGGGACCGGGCAGGTGACATGATATGGGACCGGCATGACATGATATGGGACCTGGCAGGTGACATATAGGGACCTGACAGGTGACATGATATGGGACCTGGCAGGTGACATGATAGGGGACCTGGCAGGTGACATGATATGGGACCTGGCAGGTGACATGATATGGGACCTGGCAGGTGACATGATATGGGACCTGGCAGGTGACATATGGGACCTGGCAGGTGACATATGGGACCTGACAGGTGACATATGGGACCTGACTGGTGACATATGGGACCTGACTGGTGACATGACATGGGACCTGACTGGTGACATGACATGGGACCTGACTGGTGACATGACATGGGACCTGACTGGTGACATGACATGGGACCTGCCAGGTGACATGACATGGGATCTGACAGGTGACATGATAGGTGACAAGACAGGTGACATGAGTACTGACAAAGACCAGACTCGGCTTATTAACCCAGGACAGCATGGTTTAGCATGGGTTGGTCGGGTGGGGGGAGGGTGGAATAGAGGAGGACTGGTAGGAGGGATGGAAGGAGTGGTGGTAGGGAGGACAAGGTAGTGGGAGGGAGAATGGGAAGCAGTGAGTAAACGTGATAAGAAAGAAGAAGAGCCGTACAGAGTGATGGAGGATGATGGAGAGTGTAGAAACTGACGCCTAGAGTGATAAACTATTTTTTGAGGGGAGGGGGGGAAAGGGGGGAAAGGAAGGAGGGGAGATTAGGAGAGGAGGGTAGAAAAAGACGGGAGGGGGAGGAAAGATTGTCACGTTCTCAAATCAAATTTCACATCCAGCAACAACACCAAAGTTTGCCCAGGAGCTGTGACTCGACCCCTGCAACCACACAGCTCGATAGCTAATGCACTCAGCTCACACACTGAGGTTCGAGGATCGATCCCCAATACGTCTGGACAACATTAGGACGTGTTTTCTTAAGACGTTTGTTGTCCATGTTCACCTAGCAGTATAATAGGTACCTGGGTGTTAGTGGACTGGTGTGGGTCGCATCCTGGGACAAAACTGACCTAATTTTCTATATAGTAGTATGTAATTGATATCAACTGTGGTCTGTATAACTTCTAGGAATAAAGATTATTATTATTTTTAGTAGTGGTGGTGGTAGTAGTCTATAGTGTATGTAGATATACACACAAGAGTGGTGTGATAATGCAGGAGCACTGGGGGAGGCCTACTGGCTTATGCTTGCTAGGTCCTTGCTAGATGTTACCCTCTCTCCCACTCAGATACTCATCTAACCCACTCATTAAATCTACCCAAGGAAATGCTTGGTCAATCCCACTCACCCATGCTCTCAGCGTCCCACTCACCCATGCTCTCAGCGTCCCACTCACCCATGCTCTCAGCGTCCCACTCACCCATGCTCTCAGGGTCCCACTCACCCATGCTCTCAGGGTCCCACTCACCCATGCTCTCAGGGTCCCACTCACCATGCTCTCAGGGTCCCACTCACCCATGCTCTCAGGGTCCCACTCACCCATGCTCTCAGGGTCCCACTCACCCATGCTCTCAGGGTCCCACTCACCCATGCTCTCAGGGTCCCACTCACCCATGCTCTCAGGGTCCCACTCACCCATGCTCTCAGGGTCCCACTCACCCATGCTCTCAGGGTCCCACTCACCCATGCTCTCAGGGTCCCACTCACCCATGCTCTCAGGGTCCCACTCACCCATGCTCTCATCGTCCCACTCACCCATGCTCTCGTCGTCCCACTCACCCATGCTCTCGTCGTCCCATTCACCCATGCTCTCGTCGTCCCACTCACCCATGCTCTCGTCGTTCCACTCACCCATGCTCTCATCGTTCCACTCACCCATGCTCTCATCGTCCCACTCACCCATGCTCTCAGCGTCCCACTCACCCATACTCCCAGCGTCCCATTCACCCATACCTGGAGGTTACCTGGAGGTTATTCCGGGGATCAACGCCCCCGCGGCCCGGTCCATGACCAGGCCTCCCGATGGACCAGGGCCTGATCAACTATGCCGTTACTGCTGGCCTCACGCAGTCCAACGTACGAGCCACAGCCCGGCTGATCCGGCACTGACTTTAGGTATCTGTCCAGCTCCCTCTTGAAGGCAGCCAGGGGTTTATTGGCAATTCCCCTAATGCTTGATGGGAGGCTGTTGAACAGCCTTGGGCCCCGGACACTTATGGTGCTTTCCCTTAGTGTACCAATGACACCCCTACTTTTTATTGGGGGCATTTTGCATCGCCTGCCCAGTCTTTTACTTTCGTAGGGAGTGATTTCTGTGTGCAGATTTGGGACCATTCCTTCCAGGATTTTCAAAGTGTAGATTATGATGTCTCTCTCCCTCCTGCGTTCCAACGAGTACAAGTCAAGTGCTTCCAAGCGTTCCCAGTAGTTAAGGTGCTTGACAGAACTTATACGTGCAGTAAAGGATCTCTGTACACTCTCTAGATCTGAGATTTCACCTGCTTTGAATGGAGATGTTAATGTACAGCAGTATTCCAGCCTAGAGAGAACAAGTGATTTGAAAAGGATCATCATGGGCTTGGCATCTCTCGTTTTGAACGTTCTCATTATCCATCCTATCATTTTCTTTGCACGTGCGATCGTGGCACTGTTGTGATCCTTGAAAGTGAGATCCTCAGACATTACTACTCCCAGGTCCCTTATATTATTTTTCCGCTCTATTGTATGGCCAGTCTGTAGTATACTTTGTTCTAGTTATTATCTCCTACAGCTTTCCATAACGGAGTAGTTGGAATTTGTCCTCATTGAACATCATATTGTTTACCGTTGCCCACTGGAAAACTTTGTTTATATCTTCTTGGAGGTTAACCGCGTCCTCAGCAGATGACAGCCTCATGCAGATCCTAGTATCATCCGCAAAGGATGATACGGTGCTGTGAAGTATATCTGTCTGTGCCTGATATGAGGATAAGAAATAAGATGGGGGCGAGTACTGTGCCTTGTGGAACAGAGCTCTTCACTATGGCAGCCTCCGATTTAACTCTGTTGACCACTACTCGTTGTGTTCGATTTGTTAGGAAGTTGAAGATCCATCTCCCCACTTTCCCAATTATTCCTTTAGCACGTATTTTATGGGCTATTACGCCATGATCGCATTTGTCAAATGCTTTTGCAAAGTCTGTGTATATACATCTGCATTCTGATTTTCTTCCAGTGCATCCAAGGCCATGTCATAGTGATCCAGTAGTTGTGAGAGGCAGGAGCAGACCTGCCCTGAACCCTTGTTGCCCTGGATTGTGCAGATTTTGGGAATCCAGGTGATTTGCAATCCTGCTTCTTAGCACTCTTTTCAAAGATTTTATGATGTGGGACGTCAGAGCTATTGGTCTATAGTTCTTAGCTAATGCTTTGCTGCCACCTTTATGGAGTGGGGCTATATCCGTTGTTTTAAGTGGACTGTGGAATTTCACCCATGTCCAAGCTCTCCTCCATAGTGTACTTAGGGCACGCGAGAGGGGTTTCTTGCAGTTCTTAATGAAAACAGAGTTCCACGAGTCTGGGCCCGGGGCTGAGTGCATAGGCATGTTGTCAATGGCTTTTTCGAAATCTATCGGAGTTAGGGTAATGTCGGAAATCTGGCATACATTTATGGAGTTTTGAGGCTCATTCATGAAGAAATCATTTGGGTCGTCGATCCTCAGACCGATTAGTGGTTCACTAAACACAGAGTCGTACTGGGATTTCAATATTTCACTTATTTTCTTGTCATCTGAGTAAGTCCCATCCTGTCTGAGTTAGGGCCCGATACTAGATGTGGTATTTGCCTTGTTTTTGGCGTATGAAAAGAAATATTTTGAATTTCTTTCAATTTCAGTAATAGCTTTACTCTCAGCGTCCAACTCACCCATACTATCAGCATCCCACTCACCCATACTATCAGCGTCCCACTCACCCATACTATCAGCGTCCCACTCACCCATACTATCAGCGTCCCACTCACCCATACTATCAGCGTCCCACTCACACCATCACTATCAGCGTCCCACTCACCCATACTATCAGCGTCCCACTCACCCATACTATCAGCATCCCACTCACCCATAGTATCAGCATCCCACTCACCCATAGTATCAGCGTCCCACTCACCCATAGTATCAGCATCCCACTCACCCATAGTATCAGCGTCCCACTCACCCATAGTATCAGCGTCCCACTCACCCATACTCTCAGCGTCCCACTCACCCATAGTATCAGCGTCCCACTCACCCATAGTATCAGCGTCCCACTCACCCAGATACGTCTCACCCGTCCACTCCACTCCCATAGTATCAGCGTCCCACTCACCCATACTATCAGCGTCCCACTCACCCATACTATCAGCGTCCCACTCACCCATACTCTCAGCGTCCCACTCAGATCCAGTACCTCTCACTCACCTACTTTTCTAACCTATTTTTGAGGCTGTCAAATCATTCCTCTTTAATGACCCGGCTAAATCTAAATCCCTTTTCAATATCCTTTCTAAATCTACACCATCTTCCTACATCATTTCTGAATCTAAACTATTTATCTACACCCTTTCTAAATTTAAACCACTTACCTAGATCCTTTTCTAAAGCAAAACTTATCCAGTTTGAATACATTACGTAGTTATTTCTTGGTTAGGTATCCCAAGTTCCATACTTGGGATACCTCCTTTACTTATCCCTGTCTTCCACTTGTCTATCTCAATCATATCTACAGTTATTCTACGTTGTTTTTTAAAGGGAGTGAAGGTTCAGGGCTCTCAGAGTAGAGAGAGTGAGAGTGAGAAAGAGAGAGTCTACACACTACCTAGACATTTTCCAACAGGGACACCGTCAGTTGCACTTGTCAATATAGACAGTGAATACAACGGGCCTCCCGTCCCTTGCTTTTTGCCCATTGTCTCTCACTCTCAGCTATTGTCCATGTCTTCTCTCACTCTCTGTACATTTTATATATATATTATATATATATTATTATATATATATATATATTATTATATTATATATATATATATATATATATAAACACTGCAACTAGCCAAGGACTCGAACTCGTGGTGTTTTGGCCCGCCTCCTGGTGAGCAAAAACCAAATGACAGTCTAACCCACAGGATCACCAAATCCTACATGAATCATGCACCCAGCAGAGTTAGGAATTTTACCGTGATCTGAAGACATACGATGGCTTGGGTACCTTCCCCAAACGGGGAGTAGAATGAAATTAGCTCAGAAGCACCCACACTACCGTATCTCTTCGGATCGCGGGTAAAATGCCTAGCTCTGCTGGGTGCGTGATTCTTGTAGGATTTGGTGGTCCTGTGGGTTAGAGCGTCATGTGGTTTTCGCTCACAAGAAGGCGGGCCAAAAAAACATGGGTTCGAGTCCTAGGCCAGTTGCAGTGTTAATGATCAATACCTCTTGTCCGTGGTTACAATAATATAATATATATATATATATATATATATATTATTATATATATATAATATATATATATATTTATATTATATATATATATATATAATGTATTATATATTTAGTAATATGTAAAGTCAATTTAAGTGGCGTCAGGAAGAGGCAGACGCAGTGAGAAAGTGAGAAAGAAAGAGAGTGAGGGTGACATCAAGTGGTAAAAGTGTCAGCCAGGGCGACACGCACACTTGCTGACAGCTATGTGACTTTGAACTCATCCCGTGAAGTCCCAGATTACGTCCACCATCTCTCCCCTCCACTATCCTCCCACCCCAATCCCCTTTCCCCTACCCATCCCCTCCCCTACCCATCCGGGCTGCCTTCCCATTTCTACTCGCCCCTCTTCTATCCACTTCCCCCTTCTACTCACCGGCTTTCCCCTTCCATTACCCCCCCCAACATCTACTCACTCCACCCAACGCCGTCTCTCTTCCTCCTCTTCCCCCTCCCCCCTCCTTCCATTCTTCGTACCCTCCTCTTTTCCCGTCCCTCCAACTTTCTCCCAATCATCCCTGCCGTCGTTCTCCCCTCCCTCTGTGTCTGTCCCCTCCCCCTCCCCTCTCATAAACCCATCAGCTGAGGTGAGAGGAAATAAACCAATCTTCATCCTGCAGGAAAACATTCCAATACCTGAGACCCACTTGAGTATGTGCTTCAGCAGGTGTTAGTGTGCCTGTGTGTGGTACAGCAGGTGTTAGTGTGCCTGTGTGTGGTACAGCAGGTGTTAGTGTGCCTGTGTGTGGTACAGCAGGTGTTAGTGTACCTGAGTGTAGTACAGCAGGTGTTAGTGTACCCGAGTGTGGTACAGCAGGTGTTAGTGTACCCGTGTGTGGTACAGCAGGTGTTAGTGTACCTGAGTGTGGTACAGCAGGTGTTAGTGTACCCGTGTGTGGTACAGCAGGTGTTAGTGTACCCGTGTGTGGTACAGCAGGTGTTAGTGTACCTGAGTGTGGTACAGTAGGTGTTAGTGTACCTGAGTACTCGCCTATTTGTACTCACCTATTTGTGGTTGCAGGGGTCGAGTCATAGCTCCTGGCCCCGCCTCTTCACTGATTGCTACTAGGTCCTCTCTCTCCCTGCTCTATGAGCTTTATCATACCTCGCCTTAAAACTATGTATGGTTCCCGCCTCCACTACTTCACTTTCTAGGCTATTCCACGGCTTGACTACTCTGAAGAAATACTTCCTAACATCCCTTTGATTCATCTGAGTCTTCAACTTCCAATTGTGACCTCTTGTTTCTGTGTCCATCTTGGAACATCCGTCTTTGTCCACTCGTCTATCGCGCAGTATTTTATATGTCGTTTCATGTCTCCCTGACCCTCCTGGCCTCCAGTGTCGTCAGGCCGATTTCCCTCAACCTTTCTTCGTAGGACAATCCCCGTAGCTCTGCGACTAGTCTTGTTGCAAACCTTTGCACTTTCTCTAATTTTTTGACGTGCTTGACTAGGTGTGGATTCCAAACTGGTGCTGCATACTCCAGTATGGGCCTGACGTAAATGGTATACAGAGTCTTGAGCGAATCCTTACTGAGGTATCGGAACGCTATCCGTAGGTTTGCCAGGCGCCCGTATGCTGCAGCAGTTATCTGAATGATGTGCGCCTCGGGAGATATGCTCGGTGTTATACTCACCCACAGATCTTTTTCCTTGAGTGAGGTTTGCAGACTTTGGCCGTCTAAACTATATTGTGTCTGCGGTCTTCTTCGCCCTTCCCCAATCTTCATGACTTTGCATTTGGCAGGGTTGCTGGCCAGTTGCTCGACCAGGCTTGTAGCCTGTCCAGGTCTCTTTGCAGTCCTGCCTGATCCTCATCCGATTTGATTCTTCTCATTAACTTCACATCGTCCGCAAACAAGGGCACTTCTGAGTCTATCCCTTCCGCTATGTCGTTCACATATACCAAGAACAGCACAGGTCCTAGGACTAACCCCTGTGGAACCCCGCTTGTCACAGGCGCCCACTCTGAGTGTGGTACAGCAGGTGTTAGTGTACCTAAGTGTGGTACAGCAGGTGTTAGTGTACCTAAGTGTGGTACAGCAGGTGTTAGTGTACCTGAGTGTGGTACAGCAGGTGTTAGTGTACCTGAGTGTGGTACAGCAGGTGTTAGTGTACCTAAGTGTGGTACAGCAGGTGTTAGTGTACCTAAAGTGTGGTACAGCAGGTGTTAGTGTACCTAAGTTTTGGGGACAGCAGGTGTTAGTGTACCTGAGTGTGGTACAGCAGGTGTTAGTGTACCTGTGTGTGGTGCAGCAGGTGTTAGTGTACCCGATTGTGGTACAGCAGATGTTTTTTGTCCCTGAGTGTGGTACAGCAGGTGTTAGTGTACCTGGGGTGTGGTACAGCAGGTGTTAGTGTCCCGGGAGTGTGGTCAGCAGGTGTTAGTTTTAACCTGAGTGTGGTACAGCCGGTGTTAGTGTACCCTAAGTGTGGTACGGGCAGGTGTTAGTGTACCTGAGTGTGGTACAGCGGTGTTAGTGTCCATGAGTGTGGTCGAGGTGTTAGTGCCTGAGTGTGGTTCAGCAGGTGTTAGTGTACCTGAGTGGGGTACAGCAGGTGTTAGTGTCCCTTTGAGTGTGGTAAGGCAGGTGTTTGTGTACCTGAGTGTGGTACAGCAGGTGTTAGTGTACCTGAGTGTGGTACAGCAGGTGTTAGTGTACCTGAGTGTGGTACAGCAGGTGTTAGTGTACCTGAGTGTGGTACAGCAGGTGTTAGTGTACCTGAGTGTGGTACAGCAGGTGTTAGTGTACCTCTGTGTATGGTACAGCAGGTGTTAGTGTACCTCTGTGTATGGTACAGCAGGTGTTAGTGTACCTCTGTGTATGGTACAGCAGGTGTTAGTGTACATCTGTGTATGGTACAGCAGGTGTTAGTGTACCTCTGTGTATGGTACAGCAGGTGTTAGTGTACCTCTGTGTATGGTACAGCAGGTGTTAGTGTGCCTCTGTGTATGGTACAGCAGGTGTTAGTGTGCCTCTGTGTATGGTACAGCAGGTGTTAGTGTGCCTCTGTGGTATGGTAGAGGTGTTAGTGTCCCTCTGTGTATGGTCAGCAGGGTTAGTGTCCCTTTTGTGTATGGTACAGCAGGTGTTAGTGTGCCTCTGTGTATGGTACAGCAGGTTTAGTTGGTGCCTCTGTGTATTGGTACAGCAGGTGTTAGTGTGTTGTGTATGGTGCAGCAGGTTGTTAGTGTACTCTGTGTATGGTGCAGCAGGTGTTAGTGTACCTTGTGTATGGTGCAGCAGGTGTTGTGTATCTGTGTATGGTGCAGCAGGTGTTAGTGTACCTCTGTGTATGGTGCAGCAGGTGTTAGTGTACCTCTGTGTATGGTGCAGCAGGTGTTAGTGTACCTCTGTGTATGGTGCAGCAGGTGTTAGTGTACCTCTGTGTATGGTGCAGCAGGTGTTAGTGTACCTCTGTGTAGGTGCGCAGGTGTTGTGTACCTCTGTGTTGGTGCAGCAGGTGTTACTGTACCTCTGTGTATGGTGCAGCAGGTGTTACTGTACCTCTGTGTATGGCGCAGCAGGTGTTACTGTACCTCTGTGTATGGTGCAGCAGGTGTTGCTGTACCTGTATGGTGCAGCAGGTGTTGCTGTACCTGTATGGTGCAGCAGGTGTTGCTGTACCTGTGTATGGTGCAGCAGGTGTTGCTGTACCTGTGTATGGTGCAGCAGGTGTTGCTGTACCTGTGTATGGTGCAGCAGGTGTTGCTGTACCTCTGTATGGTGCAGCAGGTGTTGCTGTACCTGTTGGTGCAGCAGGTGTTGCTGTCCCTGCGTGTGGGCGCAGGTGTTGCTGTCCTGCTTTGTGGTGCAGAGGTGTTGCTGTACCTGCGTGTGGGCAGCAGGTGTTGCTGTTACCTGCGTGTGGTGCAGCAGGTGTTGCTGTACCTGTGTGTGGTGCAGCAGGTGTTGCTGTACCTGTGTGTGGTGCAGCAGGTGTTGCTGTACCTGCGTGTGGTGCAGCAGGTGTTGCTGTACCTGCGTGTGGTGCAGCAGGTGTTGCTGTACCTGCGTGTGGTGCAGCAGGTGTTGCTGTACCTGCGTGTGGTGCAGCAGGTGTTGCTGTACCTGCGTGTGGTGCAGCAGGTGTTGCTGTACCTGCGTGTGGTGCAGCAGGTGTTGCTGTACCTGCGTGTGGTGCAGCAGGTGTTGCTGTACCTGCGTGTGGTGCAGCAGGTGTTGCTGTACCTGCGTGTGGCGCAGCAGGTGTTGCTTGCTGTTTACCGGGATATGTTCCACCTCCTGTCGTCTTTTGCTCTCAGACGGAGTGATTTCAGTGATCAGATTTGGGACTAGTCACTAGAATTTTCCCGGTGTAAGTATGATGTATCTTTCTCGCCTACTTTACAAGGAGTACATCGTACACTGTACATCGTCAGTGACACCTGGAAAATTATAGATTGACTAGTCTCCCTACGACAGCAAAAGACTGGACAGGCTGTGCAACAACCCCCCCCCCACCCAGTGAAAAGCAAGAATACCGTGAGTACACTAACAGATCACAGTAAGTGTCAGGGGCCCAAGACTCTTTAATTATATTTTAATAGTCCCAATAAATTTTTCATCATCATCAAAGCACGACAAAGAAATTCTCACACAAAAAATAACAATAATTGAAAGTGTTGCCGCAGTCTGCCGCAGCCAGTCTGCGCTCTCCTCTTGAACACTGCGGCAGATCTCAAGCAGAGTGCCGCAGCCAGTCTGCGCTCCCCTCTTCAACACTGCGGCAGATCTCGAGCAGAGTGCCGCAGCCAGTCTGCGCTCCCCTCTTCAACACTGCGGCAGATCTCGAGCAGAGTGCCGCAGCCAGTCTGCGCTCCCCTCTTCAACACTGCGGCAGATCTCGAGTAGAGTGCCGCAGCCAGTCTGCGCTCCCCTCTTCAACACTGCGGCAGATCTCAAGCAGAGTGCCGCAGCCAGTCTGCGCTCCCCTCTTCAACACTGCGGCAGATCTCAAGCAGAGTGCCGCAGCCAGTCTGCGCTCCCCTCTTCAACACTGCGGCAGATCTCGAGCAGAGTGCCGCAGCCAGTCTGCGCTCCCCTCTTCAACACTGCGGCAGATCTCGAGCAGAGTGCCGCAGCAAGTCTGCGCTCCCCTCTTCAACACTGCGGCAGATCTCGAGCGCAGAATACGTCAACTCCTTCAATAAATCGGATCAACACGAGTCAATAAAACATCGGAGTTAAGGTGACATTATTGACGTCTTTCTTGAAAATAGACGACCACAACTTTGCCAGGAATTCTAAGTGGAAGATCTTTTGAAATGTTACTTAGAAAGGGTCGTTTGATTGAGCGTATGGGTTAATTACCTACCTGGAGGTCGTTTAGAGAAATATGCGTACCCGGAGGTCGTTTTGTTGGGTGGTTACCTATCTGGAGGACGTTCAGGGAGGTAGGTAATAAGTACCAGGATGTCGTTCAGGGGGGTAATTACCTACCGGGAGGTCGTTCAAGGAAGTAATGCTTACCTGGAGGTCGTTCTGATGGATTATTACCCACCTGGAGGTCGTTCTGGTAGGTAATTACCCATATATATATATATATATATATATATATATATATAATATATATATATATATATATATATATATATATATATATATATATATATATATTGTAACCACATATGAGTAGTATTTAATCAATATCAACACTGCGACTAGCCGAGGACTCGAATCCATGTCGTTTTGGCCCACCTCATGGTGAGCAAAAATTACATGATGCTCTAACCCACAGGACCACGCAATCCTACAAAGAATCATGCACCCAGCAGAGCTAGGTGTTTTACTGTGATCCGAGGACATGCACCAAACGTGGAATAGAATGAAATTAGCTCTGAGGAACCTACACCATCGTATGTCATCGGATCACGGTAAAACACCTAGCTCTGCTGGGTGTGTGATTCTTTGTAGGATTGGGTGGTCCTGTCGGTTAGAGTCGTGTGATTTTTTGCTCACCATGAGGCGGGTCAAAACGACATGGGTTCGAGTCCTCGACTAGTCGCAGTGTTCTTATTGATTAAATACTACTCGTCTGTGGTTACAATATATATGTCGTGCCGAATATGTAAAACTGGTCAATTAGCAAGAACTCATTTAAAATTAAGTCCTTTCTAAAATTTTCTCTTATACGTTTAAAGATATATTTTTTTTCATTAATGTTGATGTAAAAATTTATAATTTTGCACCAAAAGGAACTTAGAAAACTTACCTAACCTTATTATAACAAGAACAATTTATTTTAACCTAACCCAACTAAATATATTTCAGATTTGTTTACAATAATTTAATACTAAACAAACAGTGAAATATGTTTTTTTTTTCGTTAGGTTCAGGATGATTTTGGCGAAATTATTGCATACACAAATTTTCGCTTGTCCTATATGCAAGATGAACGTTGCTATTAAGACAAGATCGCAAGTTCTGCCTATTCGGCACGACATTATTATATATATATATATATATATATATATATATATATATATATATATATATATATATATATATATATATATATATATTAATAATTAATTCTTAGCAGTATTATAGGCAGGCTCCCTTGCTGGCCTGACGTCACATACTCCCCCACACGTAGGCCGCCTTCACACTTCCAGGCAGGTTTTATGAGACGAGCAGACGTAAAGGCTGGACTCTTCCACGCTAACCAATATACACTTCCCAAACAGTGTACAGTTGTTTCCTTACACCATCACTCCATCTACAAATCCCCACAACAAATGGTGGCAGCAGTGGGATACAATTTTCGAAATTACGTCAATGTTGAGTGATTGAAATTGTCAAGACCACCGCATGACAGCGTGTCACTGGGTGAGCCAGTTGACATCCAGTGGTCTGGTCTTTAAAACCTTTCCGAGACATGTACCAGTACCCTGTTCATGTCTTGACAGATCACGCTCCACTGATTCTTCTGTTCCAGGACAGCTAACCAACTAGAAGATTAACCAGATGGTCTTTGACCATTCAAGAGTTCAGTCCAACCCTCGAACACTTGCCTGGCAAATAGAATGTAGTCACAGATGCTTTATCTTGACACATAGGTACAGAAGTAACAGATCCTCCATTCAGTGCCGAAGATGTAAAAAATGCCCAAAGACCACATCCTTTATGGTGGTCTGGTGTGATTTGATTCCTTCTGCAGGAAGATCGAACACACTCTTTGAAACTACCAGCACCTATCATTGACTTTGTTATGAACCAAAGGTTACTGTATCGCATAGCCAATCTGAGTGCTCCTAACGGAATACATCAGTTAGTAATTCCGAAGTCACTAGTGAATGTAGCCTTGCAGCTAGTTCACAGTGTGCCTGGTGTTGCACACCCTGGTATGGATCGTCCTGTAAACCAAGCCAGACTGAAGCACTTTTGGCCTTACATGACAACTGATATTTCTGAATGTTAATAACGGTAGTGCTTGCATAAAGGAAATGTTAGTGGGCCAAATCCAGTTCAAGCATATCCACCACAAGTGAACCTTGGGAAAGGGTAGCACTAGATTTGTTAACCAATTTCCAATGTTCACTCCAGGGTAACAAGCATCTGTGTGTAATAGACAATTGCGCCAGATAGTTCCTATAGCAGATAAGACTACCGAGTAGCTAAAACATTTAAGGAACGCATGATCTGCAGGCACACTACTCCTAAGTCCCTGTAACAGATAAAGTGAAGTCATCCCTGATGTACAGTGTGCTATAAATTCTGCTTGCAATGCCTCTATAGGTAATACCCCACTTTGCACATTGTATAGTGTATATAAGGATTCACTGAATGAACTGCTATATTCTATTCCAAAACCAAACTATAATGCAGATGATTTCATAGCAACTCGTACCAGCTTAGCTCAATGTCTTCAGAAGAATCCGAGAAACACTCCATAAATCGACAATGGAATTTACAAGTCACTAACACTCGAGCAAAGCCAACCAATGTAGTCTCAAGACTTTTATTAACTAATTTCAATATAACATCAGCAATGTTAAAGGTCAACCAGAAGTTTGTTGGTCCCTATCGAGTAGTTGAGTATGTCAGTGGTAATCAATATATAGTTAGAGAAATTAATAGTGGTCAGTATAAAGAATTGCATTTAGATCATGTGAGGTATGCGACGATGATGATGAGATTCCTGGCACCCGGAGAAGTGAGTCAGATTCTGACAACCCTCCTGACCCCATCTGTCTCTAACTGATGTACAATCTGACTTGTTATTCTCTATGTACAGATGATCAGTATAGTCCAATTAGTACTTGACTGTGTAACAAGACTTACACTATGCCAGATAAATCATGGATCAATTTTTTTTTTTTTTTTTTTTTTTTTTTTTTTGTGTGTGTGTGTTTACGTTCTCTCCGAATTCTGTCTTTTCTGTTAAATACTTATTTAAAACAGAGACAAGTTTCCTCAGAATCCGTAAATAACATGAATAACGATCAGTTGATCTCATTTGTTCATATGTAAAGTCATTAATTCTTATGATCCATCATGATTTGTAATGCATTATGTCCTAGCATGTCCTATGTTCGTTACACAATGTTTTCCTTGCATTGATCAGAACCATCTCGGAGCTTGAGGATTGTGCTGTCTACCTTTAATATCAGTTTGTAGCTGTACGTCGAGGACGGCATACGTTAGCGTCGCCGAGCTGTCAGCAGTGTAACACTTATATGTACATTTCCTAACATTATAGGAAGGCTCCCTTGCTAGCCTGACGTCACACTTGGAGGTTTTACGACACGAACAGACGTGAAGGCTGAGTTCTTCCATGTTCACCAATATACATACCATCACTTAAATTTCAAACCCCCACGCAACACTGGCACCTGTCACCTTTCCCTGGCATCTGTTACCTTACCCCTGGCACCTTTCACCTTCCCCTAACACTTGGCACTTTCCTCTGGCACCTGGCACTTTCCCCTGGCATCTGTCACCTTCCCCTGGCACCCGTCACCTTTCCCTGACACCCGGCATCTGTCACCTTTCCCTGGCACATTTCTCTGGTACCTAACACTTTCCCCTGGTATATGTCACCTTTCCCTGACACCCGTCACCTTCCTCTGGCACCTGTCACCTTCACCCTGTGTGACACCGTGCAGACGAGAGGTATATGGAGGGAGGTAGCAAGTGAGAAGACGGAAGAGAGGGGAGAAGGGAGGGTAGAGAGGAAAGAAGAGAGGGGAGAAGGGAGGGTAGAGAGGAAAGAAGAGAGGGGGAAGGGGGTAGAGAGGAAAGAAGAGAGGGGAGAAGGGAGGGTAGAGAGGAAAGAAGAGAGGGGAGAAGGGAGGGTAGAGAGGAAAGAAGAGAGGGGAGAAGGGTAGAGGAAAAGGGGAGAGGGTAAAGAAGAAGAGGGGAGAAGGGAGGGTAGAGAGGAAAGAAGAGGAGGGAGAAGGGAGGGAAGAGGAAAGAAGAGGGAAGAGGGTGGAGGAAGAAGAGAGGGAGAAGGGAGGGTAGAGAGGAAAAAGAGAGAGAGGGTAGAGAAGAGAGAGGAAAGAGTAAGGGAAAGAAGAGAGGGGAGAAGGGAGGGTAGAGAGGAAAGAAGAGAGGGGAGAAGGGAGGGTAGAGAGGAAAGAAGAGGGGAGAAGGGAGGGTAGAGAGGAAAGAAGAGAGGGGAGAAGGGAGGGGTAGAGAGGAAAAAAGAGGGGAGAAGGGAGGGTAGAGGAAGAAGAGGGAGAAGGAGGGTAGAGAGGAAAGAAGGGAGAAGAGGGTAAAGAGGAGGGAGAGAGGTAGAGGAAGAAGAGGGTGAGAAGGGAGGGTAGAGAGGAAAGAAGAAGGGGAAAGGGAGGTAGAGAGGAAGAGGGGTAAGGGAGGAAGAGGAAAAGAGGGTATAGGGAAGAAGGAGAAATAGAGAAGAGAAGGGAAAGGGGTAGAGAGGAAAGAAGAGAGGGGAAGGGAGGTTAAGGAGAAGAGGAGTAGAGGGAAAGAAGTCAGAGCTGGGATGAAGCCCTGGTTGGTGAGGGGCCTTTCCGTGACTGGAGCACTGCGGGTGTAGGCGAGCGGGCGAAGTGAGGGTATGTCCCCGTGGACTCTCAACCGCACCTTTGATCGACGAAGAGTTCTACGCTCGTATACACCCCGCACGTTTTCCCTGGGCTTGTAGAGTCACTCCCGGAGGGCTACTTGTACGACGTGCAGCCCTGGCCTAGAGGACGCCGGGTTGAAGGCTCCAGATTTGGGTAGATAGGGGACGAAGCTGTGACCCAGTCTCTAGGGTCGCAGGGGGTGAAAGGGATGGACGGGAAATGGAGACGTCCAATGAGCTGCAATGGTGCCGCCCATGCTGGCAGCTGTGCCCATGCGAGAGAGCGTCGAGAGATGGGGGGGGGGTAACTCGACCCCTCAATCACAAATTGGTAAATACACGCTCGCGCGCGCGCTCCTACACACTCCAATCACACCACACTACTCACTACACACACACACACACCTCGTTGCATCCGACACTGTGTGATAGCGTTACACTTGTAAGACATTAGATATCCCGCGATAAGTTACCCTCTGTTAAATAGTGTACAACCTCCCCTAATTAGTTACACACTCCCCCCGTAGATTTCACACTCCCCCTAATAGTTACAACCACTCCCCGTAATAGTTACAACACTCCCCGTAGATGTTACAACACTCCCTCGTTAGTTACAACACTCCCCGCTAATAGTTACAACACTCTCCCGTAATAGTTACAACACTCCCCGTAGATACAACCTCCCCGAATACAACATCCCCGTAGATACAGACCTCCCCGTAGATACAACACTCCCCTAGATCACACTCCCCGTAGAACAACACTCCCCGTAATACCAACACCCCGTAGATAGTACAACACTCCCCGTAGTGTTACAACACCCCCGTAATATTACAACACTCCCCGTACGATCAGTTACAACACTCCCCGTAGCATAGTACAACACTCCCCGTAATGTCACAACACTCCCCGTAGATACAACACTCCCGTAATCAACACTCCGTAGATACAAAAACTCCCCGTAGATAGTTACAACACTCCCCGTAGATAGTTACAACACTCCCCGTAGATAGTTACAACACTCCCCGTAGATACAACACTCCCCGTAGATACAACACTCCCCGTAGATACAACACTCCCCGTAGATACAACACTCCCCGTAGATACAACACTCCCCGTAGATACAACACTCCCCGTAGATACAACACTCCCCGTAGATAGTTACAACACTCCCCGTAGATAGTTACAACACTCCCCGTAGATAGTTACAACACTCCCCGTAGATAGTTACAACACTCCCCGTAGATAGTTACAACACTCCCCGTAGATAGTTACAACACTCCCCGTAGATACAACACTCCCCGTAGATACAACACTCCCCGTAGATAGTTACAACACTCCCCGTAGATAGTTACAACACTCCCCGTAGATAGTTACAACACTCCCCGTAGATAGTTACAACACCCCCGTAGATAGTTTACAACACCCCTATAGATAGTTACAACACCCCCTGTAGATAGTTACAACACCCCCTATAGATAGTTACAACACCCCCCTATAGATAGTTACAACACCCCCCTATAGATAGTTACAACACCCCCCTATAGATAGTTACAACACCCCCCTGTAGATAGTTACAACACCCCCCTGTAGATAGTTACAACACCCCCTGTAGATAGTTACAACACCCTGTAGATAGTTACAACACCCCCCCTGTAGATAGTTACAACACCCCCCGTAGATATTACGTCACTCCCGTCGTAAACAGGGACCAAGGGAAGGCAACGTTAAGCGAACATACTTTAAGTGGAACCATCTTATACCTTAAGACGGATTTTAGGTAAATTTCAATATTTTTCTCTCGCTAATAAAATTTTGGGTTAGAAATTATATAGCATAAACATAGCCAATTTTAATGATGAAATTGGAAAAAATAGGATTTGTGTTCTGGGCAAGAATTGCAATTGCAAGGAGTACTTTCAGTGTGCAAATCTGGAGCCAGTTCACCCAGCATCTTACTGCTGTGAATTATACACGTGCAACATTTGGGTATCATTATTAAGGAAACTTTTCGCTACACAGCGGCTTCATCAGTCCTATACAAGGAAGAATGGTGAAGATCAGGAGGAGTTTGAGGTAATCTGTCCCTCAGCCTTGAGTCGATGTAATCAGAATATAGCATATGTACTGTAGACACACGAGGTGAAGAGAAAACACTAAGTGTCCGGGGCCCAAGACTGTTCAAGAGCCTCCTACCAGCAATAAGGGGAATTACCAGTAGACCCCTGGTTGTCTTCAAGAGGGAGCTGGACAGATACCTAGTGTCAGTGCCAGATCAGCAGGGCTGTGGTTCGTACGTTGGACTACGTGCGACCAGCAGTAACAGCCTCGTTAATCAGGCCCTGATCCACCAGGAGGCCTGGTCATGGACCTGGTCGCGGGCACGTTGCTTCCGGGAATGCCCTCCAGGTAGGTAGGCATCACAGTGGTCAAATCCACATGTAGAAGTTGGTTATGACTAAAGGTTAGGCAAGAATTCCTTGTATCAAGAGCCTAAGATGTTACTGTGTCTGACAGGAATGTTGATCAATGAGTCAGAGAACCGACATCTTGTCAGTTCTCTGAGGCATTTATCTACAAGTTATGATGTATCTTTCTCAAACAGGGAGTAGTTTCAGTGTGCAGATTTGGAACTAGTGGTTGCAGCATCGTCCTGGTGTGGGTTGTGAGGGGTTTTGTTCCCCTCGCTGTCATTCCGGTTTCATTGACTTAAGTTGGTAATAACAGAGATGGTTGAGACGTAGTGAGGCACCGGGCCGCCGGGGGCGCTGACCGGACTGCGGGGGGCGATGACTGGGCCGCGGGGGGGTGCTGACTGGGCCGCGGTGGGCGATGACTGGGCCGCGGTGGGCGCTGATCCCCTCGTAAACATTCAGCTACACCATGTAGATAAGTTAGAGATAGTTAAATGACACTTGTTGACGTGACAGAGAGAGAGAGATCACAACTACCATTAGGTGAGAGTTTTAAGCCTCTCTCATTAACACTTTCACTGGCTCTACTTTCCCCTCTCGATCCCTTCACTTCCCTCTCTCTCTCACTCTCCTTCCCCTCCCCCGTCCTCTTCCCCCCTTCCTCTTCCCCTCCCACCTACATTTGCTTGACAAATGAGATGACAGTGGAGTGATTACTCCCTTGAGTAATATTGATGAATGATCACTACCTCCCTCTCTTTCTCTCCCTTCTACTCTACTGTCCCCTCCCTTGACCTCTTCCTTCATCCCTCTCTCTCTCCCTTCTACTCTACTGTGTCCTCCTTTAACCTTTTCCTTCATTCCTCTCTCCCCCTTTCTCTTTTTTCTCTCTATTATCTTCTCCCTTGACTTCCTCCTTCCTGACAATGGAAAAAAGTCATTTTGACTGTGTTATCCCAGGTTGTCTACACAAATAAGCTGCTGTGTATGATAGTCTATGTAACTGTATTTGTGTATACCTGGATAAACTTACTAATTCCCTCCCTCCCTCCCTTTCTTTTCTTCTTTTTTTCCCCTCTTTTGTCTTCTCCCTTAACCTCATTCATTCCACTGTTATTTTCCTCCTTTTTCACTTCCCTTTTTTCCGTAGTTTCGTTTTATCACCCACACTCAGTTTTTTTCTCCTCTCTCTCCACTTTCTCTTACTCCTCGTTTTCTCTCACTTTCTCTCCTATCCCCGCTCATCGCTTTTTTTCTACCCTACCTCCCCTTTCTCTCTCTCTCTCTTTCTCTGCCTGTCTTTTAGGATAGAGACAGAGAGGTGGAATGGAGTAGGTGAAACAGAGAGAAGTATAGAAAAAGACAGATAATGAGAGAGAGAGAGACGGTTCAGTCAAGGGCTGGTGAAGAGCTTTTGATCCGAGGAACACGAGTCACCCTCGTCTCCCTGCGATGATGAGATTTATCAATTTATATTTTATTCTGTGTAGAGCTTTATCAAGTTATGTTTCTCTGTGTAGAGCTTTATCAAGTTACGTTTCACTGTGTAGAGCTTTATCAAGTTACGTTTCACTGTGTAGAGCTTTATCAAGTTACGTTTCACTGTGTAGAGCTTTATCAAGTTATGTTTCTCTGTGTAGAGCTTTATCAAGTTACGTTTCTCTGTGTAGAGCTTTATCAAGTTACGTTTCTCTGTGTAGAGCTTTATCAAGTTACGTTTCTCTGTGTAGAGCTTTATCAAGTTACGTTTCACTGTGTAGAGCTTTATCAAGTTACGTTTCACTGTGTAGAGCTTTATCAAGTTACGTTTCACTGTGTAGAGCTTTATCAAGTTATGTTTCTCTGTGTAGAGCTTTATCAAGTTATGTTTCTCTGTGTAGAGCTTTATCAAGTTATGTTTCTCTGTGTAGAGCTTTATCAAGTTACGTTTCACTGTGTAGAGCTTTATCAAGTTATGTTTCTCTGTGTAGAGCTTTATCAAGTTACGTTTCACTGTGTAGAGCTTTATCAAGTTACGTTTCACTGTGTAGAGCTTTATCAAGTTACGTTTCACTGTGTAGAGCTTTATATCAAGTTAGTTTCTCTGTGTAGAGCTTTATCAAGTTACGTTTCTCTGTGTAGAGCTTTATCAAGTTACGTTTCTCTGTGTAGAGCTTTATCAAGTTACGTTTCTCTGTGTAGAGCTTTATCAAGTTACGTTTCTCTGTGTAGAGCTTTATCAAGTTACGTTTCACTGTGTAGAGCTTTATCAAGTTACGTTTCACTGTGTAGAGCTTTATCAAGTTACGTTTCACTGTGTAGAGCTTTATCAAGTTATGTTTCTCTGTGTAGAGCTTTATCAAGTTACGTTTCTCTGTGTAGAGCTTTATCAAGTTACGTTTCTCTGTGTAGAGCTTTATCAAGTTACGTTTTCTGTGTAGAGCTTTATCAAGTTACGTTTCTCTGTGTAGAGCTTTATCAAGTTACGTTTCACTGTGTAGAGCTTTATCAAGTTACGTTTCACTGTGTAGAGCTTTATCAAGTTACGTTTCACTGTGTAGAGCTTTATCAAGTTACGTTTCACTGTGTAGAGCTTTATCAAGTTACGTTTCACTGTGTAGAGCTTTATCAAGTTACGTTTCACTGTGTAGAGCTTTATCAAGTTATGTTTCTCTGTGTAGAGCTTTATCAAGTTACGTTTCTCTGTGTAGAGCTTTATCAAGTTACGTTTTTTCTGTGTAGAGCTTTATCAAGTTACGTTTCTCTGTGTAGAGCTTTATCAAGTTACGTTTCTCTGTGTAGAGCTTTATCAAGTTACGTTTCACTGTGTAGAGCTTTATCAAGTTACTTTCACTGTGTAGAGCTTTATCAAGTTACGTTTCACTGTGTAGAGCTTTATCAAGTTACGTTCACTGTGTAGAGCTTATCAAGTTACGTTTCACTGTGAAGCTTATCAAGTTACGTTCACTTGTAGCGCTTTATCAATTACGTTTCACTGTGTAAGCTTTATCAAGTATTTTTCTGTGTAAGCTTTATCAAGTTACGTTTCTCTGTGAGACTTTATCAAGTTACGTTTCTGTGTAGAGCTTTATCAAGTTACTTTCTCTGTTAGAGCTTTATCAAGTTACGTTTCTCTGTGTAAGCTTTAATCAAGTTACGTTTCACTGTGTAGAGCTTTATCAAGTACGTTTCACTGTGTAGAGCTTTATCAAGTTAACGTTCACTGGTAGACTTATCAAGTTATGTTTCTCTGTGTAGACTTTATCAAGTTATGTTTCTCTGTGTAGAGCTTTATCAAGTTATGTTTCACTGTGTAGAGCTTATCAATTACGTTTCACTGTGTAGATCTTTACATTAGTTATGTCTCTGTGTAGAGCTTATCAAGTTACGTTTCACTGTGTAGAGCTTTAATCAAGTTACGTTCACTGTGTAGAGCTTTATCAAGTTACGTTCACTGTGTAGAGTTTTACAAGTTATGTTTCTCTGTGTAGAGCTTTATCAAGTGACGTTTCTCTGTGTAGAGCTTATCAAGTTTACGTTTTCTCTGTGTAAGCTTTTCAAGTTACTTTCTCTGTGAAAGCTTTATCAAGTTACGTTTCACTGTGTAAGCTTTATCAAGTTACGTTCACTGTGTAAGCTTTATCAAAGTTACGTTTCACTGTGTAGAGCTTTATCAAGTTATGTTTCTGTGTAGAGCTTTATAATATGTTTCTTGTGTAGAGCTTTACAAGTTATGTTTCCTGTGTAGAGCTTTATCAAGTTGTTTCTCTGTGTAGAGCTTTATCAAGTTACGTTTCTCTTGTAAAGCTTATCAGTTACGTTTCTCTGTGTAGAGCTTTATCAATTATGTTTCTCTGTGTAGAGCTTTATCAAGTATACGTTTCTCTGTGTAGAGCTTTATCAAGTTACGTTTCTCTGTTAGAGCTTTATCAAGTTACGTTTCTCTTGTAACTTTATCAAGTTACGTTTTCTCCTGTGTAGAGCTTTATCAAGTTATGTTCTCTGTGTAGAAGCTTTATCAAGTTACGTTTCACTGTGTAGAGCTTTATCAAGTTAAGTTTCTCTTGTAAGCTTTATCAAGTTACGTTTCTCTGTGTAGAGCTTTATCAAGTTACGTTTTCTGTGTAGAGCTTTATCAAGTTGTTTCTCTGTGTAGAGCTTTATCAAGTTATGTTTCTCTGTGTAGAGCTTTATCAAGTTACGTTTCTCTGTGTAGAGCTTTATCACAATTTCCATCGCAAGATTCTTGCAACAATCACAACCTCCATCACAAGATTCTTGCAACAATCACAACCTCCATCACAAGATTCTTGCAACAATCACAACCTCCATCACAAGATTCTTGCAACAATCACAACCTCCATCGCAAGATTCTTGCAACAATCACAACCTCCATCGCAAGATTCTTGCAACAATCACAACCTCCATCACAAGATTCTTGCAACAATCACAACCTCCATCACAAGATTTATGCAACAATAACTTCCATCACAAGATTCTTGCAACAATCACAACTTCCATCACAAGATTCTTGCAACAATCACAACCTCCATCACAAGATTCTTGCCACACTTCAGAATGGTCTGTGACAAATGACACGCAGATCACAGTAAGTCTGCAGCAGTGAAGGTGTTGCGGTGTCTGGCTGTCAGGAGGGTTCCTTCACTTGTTTGTTTGTGTTCACTGACATACGAGGCAGCAATGGCGTTTCTAAACTCAATATATATACAAATGTTTTTTTTTTCTCGTAAGCTTTTCCTAAATAATTAGCTGCAATATTATTCACATCATTTCACACACACACACACACACACACACACACACACACACACACACACACACACACACACACACACACACCACCACACACACAATATATAATATATATATATATATATATAATAAAATATATATATATATATATATATATATATATATATATATATATAATAAATATCGTGCCGAATATGTAAAACTGGTCAATTAGCAAGAACTCATTTAAAATTAAGTCCTTTCGAAAATTTTCTCTTATACGTTTAAAGATATATTTTTTTCATTAATGTTAATGGAAAAAATTTTAATTTTGCACCAAAAGAATCTTAGAAAACTTACCTAACCTTATTATAACAAGAACAATTTATTTTAGCCTAAGCCAACTAAATATATTTTAGATTTGTTTACAATAATTTAATACTAAATAAACACAGTGAAATATATTTTTTTCCTTAGATTCAGAATGATTTTGGCGAAATTATTGCATACACAAATTTTCACTTCTCCTATATGGCAAGATGAGCGTTGCTATTTAAGCCAAGATGGCAAGTTCTGCCTATTCGGCACGACATATATAATTATATATATATCAGTCAACAAGTCAACAAGTGATAAATGCAGTGAGATCAAAACTACCAGGAGCAGCAGTCATTGCCCCCACAAATAGTGTCTTGCTAGGAGCACCTCTGGGAAGCAATGCCATTGACACAATTCTCAGGAAGAAATTGGAAGAGTTAAGGAGAATGGAACAACGAATAGGCAATCTGGACACCCACGATGCCTTGTACCTTCTCACAAAGTGCTTGAGTCTGCCCAGGTTGACATATTTCCTAAGATGTGCACCTTCATATGATAACCCCATACTGCACGAATATGACAGTATTCCGAGGCAGATTTTTACGAAAGTATTTAACCTTATTCTAGAAGACGGGCAGTGGAACCAAGCTACACTTCCAGTCAGACTAGGAGGCATTGGTGTCCGCAAGTCATCACAGATTGCGCTACCTGCTTTTCTGTCCTCGTGTATTGCATCCAGAGAGCTTGTAGCAGCGATTCTCCCTGAACATCTTAGGGACAAGATTGGAGTCCAAGACCAAAAATTCATTGACGGAGCCATGATCTGGGATAATCTAACGGGCTCTGAAACCAGACCTGCTCCCCCCAACAACTACAAACAATCGCACTGGGATGGTCCAATAGTGGAAAATATTGCCTCAACAATGCTTCAGAGTGTGTCAGGGAAGGATAAAGCCCGCCTCCTGCCAGTGAGAGCCCCTCATGCTGGGGACTTTCTGTTGGCTGTTCCCAACTCCAGCCTTGGCACACGCCTCGACCCACAGACCATCCGCATCGGTGTTGCCCTTCGACTTGCCGCCCCTGTTCTCGCCGAACACAGGTGTATTTGTGGCAGTGAAGCAGCAGACCGATTCGGGTACCATGGTCTTGTGTGCCGTAAATCCGAGGGAAAGATTGCGAGACATGAGGAGCCTCACAACAGCTGGATGCCCAGCAGTAAGGCAGCCACCCCAACTATGCAGATCTGATGGCAGCCAGAAGCGTCCAGATGGTATCACCCTTCAAGCCTGGACAGATGGGAAGCAGGTGGTGTGGGACTATACACGTGCATCTACCTTGGCTGATACCTATCTCCAATACACCAGGAAGGAAGGAGGGGCAGCTGCCAGCTTCAGGGAGTCCCAAAAGTCTAGAAAATATGGAGAACTTGCCCATCATTATATGTTTGTTCCCATAGGCTCAGAGACCCTTGGCTCATGGGGAGAGAGTGCATCTAAATTCTGTAAGGAGCTGGGAAAAAGACTCATCAGGGTAACTAGGGATCCCAGGGCAGCTAGTTCTGTTCCAGCGGCTCAGTGCGGCTGCTCAAAGGGGTAATGCCTGCTGTATTTTGGGCACGCGCCCCAGCTATGAGGAGCTGGAAGAGATTTTCGCCTTATAATCGGTGATACACACGTAACAACATGTACCTTATATGCCACCTTTATATCAACAATGTATCTCTTAAATCTTCTGTACCATATTATGTAATAATATATTCCTATTGGTAAAAAGAAATATATATTAAAAGATGGGGTGGTAGGGGAAGTGGAATATTCAAACGGCTTCAGGAAGAAATCCAAATATTCTTCCTTGAAGCCATTTTATCCACTTCTCCGAGGCTATGGGTCCCACAATTTACACCAGAGGTAGACCCTATCCTATAATATATATATATATATATATATATATATACACTGATCTCTGGCTGAAGGAGACTCGAACCTACGAACCTTGGAACAAGGTACGCAGTGCTATACCAATCTACCCACACTGGACAATACCTTGGCGTCCAGCTTGCTCTAGACTTTGATCCAAGGCAGCCAGCTTTCAGGGAGAATGCTTACAGCTTTTCATCCCATCACCTGCATGCATCAGCCTTACTAGAGATATTAACAATGCAAGAAATTCGCAAGAGCAGGCGAAATATACACAAACACTGATCTCTGGCTGATGGAGACTCGAACCTACGAACCTTGGAACAAGGTACGCAGTGCCTTACCATTCTCACCACAGTGTTTGTGTATATTTCGCCTGCTCTTGCGAATTCCTTGTGTGTATATATATATATATATATATATTATATATATATATATATATATATATATATATATATATATATATCTGAGAGAGATAGAGTATCTGAGAGAGTTAGAGCAAAGGAAGGGGTAGCAGTAACGTTGAATGATCAGTTATGGAAGGAGAAAAGAGAATATGAATGTGTAAATTCAAGAATTATGTGGATTAAAGTAAAGGTTGGATGCGAGAAGTGGGTCATAATAAGCGTGTATGCACCTGGAGAAGAGAGGAATGCAGAGGAGAGAGAGAGATTTTGGGAGATGTTAAGTGAATGTATAGGAGCCTTTGAACCAAGTGGTAGGGGACCTGAATGCTAAAGTAGGAGAAACTTTTAGAGAGGGTGTGGTAGGTAAGTTTGGGGTGCCAGGTGTAAATGATAATGGGAGCCCTTTGGTTGAACTTTGTATAGAAAGGGGTTTAGTTAATAGGTAATACATATTTTAAGAAAAAGAGGATAAATAAGTATACAAGATATGATGTAGGGCAAAATGACAGTAGTTTGTTGGATTATGTATTGGTAGATAAAAGACTGTTGAGTAGACTTCAGGATGTACATGTTTATAGAGGGGCCACAGATATATCAGATCACTTTCTAGTTGTAGCTACACTGAGAGTAAAAGGTCGATGGGATACAAGGAGAATAGAAGCATCAGGGAGAAGAGAGGTGAAGGTTTATAAACTAAAAGAGGAGGCAGTTAGGGTAAGATATAAACAGCTATTGGAGGATAGATGGGCTAATGAGAGCATAGGCAATGGGGTCGAAGAGGTATGGGGTAGGTTTAAAAATGTAGTGTTAGAGTGTTCAGCAGAAGTTTGTGGTTATAGGAAAGTGGGTGCGGGAGGGAAGAGGAGCGATTGGTGGAATGATGATGTGAAGAGAGTAGTAAGGGAGAAAAAGTTAGCATATGAGAAGTTTTTACAAAGTAGAAGTGATGCAAGGAGGGAAGAGTATATGGAAAAAAAGAGAGAGGTTGAGTGGTGAAGCAATGTAAAAAGAGAGCAAATGAGAGAGTGGGTGATATTTTATCAACAAATTATTTTGAAAATAAGAAAAAGTTTTGGAGTGAGATTAACAAGTTAAGAAAGCCTAGAGAACAAATGGATTTGTCAGTTAAAAATAGGAGAGGAGAGTTATTAAATGGAGAGTTAGAGGTATTGGGAAGATGGAAGGAATATTTTGAGGAATTGTTAAATGTTGATGAAGATAGGGAAGCTGTGATTTCGTGTATAGGGCAAGGAGGAACAACATCTTGTAGGAGTGAGGAAGAGCCAGTTGTGAGTATGGGGGAAGTTCATGAGGCAGTAGGTAAAATGAAAGGGGGTAAGGTAGCCGGGATTGATGGGATAAAGACAGAAATGTTAAAAGCAGGTGGGGATATAGTTTTGGAGTGGTTGGTGCAATTATTTAATAAATGTATGGAAGAGGGTAAGGTACCTAGGGATTGGCAGAGAGCATGCATAGTTCCTTCGGATAAAGGCAAAGGGGATAAAAGAGAGTGCAAAAATTATAGGGGGATAAGTCTGCTGAGTATACCTGGTAAAGTGTATGGTAGAGTTATTATTGAAAGAATTAAGAGTAAGACGGAGAATAGGATAGCAGATGAACAAGGAGGCTTTAGGAAAGGTAGGGGGTGTGTGGACCAGGTGTTTACAGTGAAACATAAGTGAACAGTATTTAGATAAGGCTAAAGAGGTCTTTGTGGCATTTATGGATTTGGAAAAGGCGTATGACAGGGTGGATAGGGGGGCAATGTGGCAGATGTTGCAAGTGTATGGTGTAGGAGGTAGGTTACTGAAAGCAGTGAAGAGTTTTTACGAGGATAGTGAGGCTCAAGTTAGAGTGTGTAGGAAAGAGGGAAATTATTTCCCAGTAAAAGTAGGCCTTAGACAAGGATGTGTGATGTCACCGTGGTTGTTTAATATATTTATAGATGGGGTTGTAAGAGAAGTAAATGCGAGGGTCTTGGCAAGAGGCGTGGAGTTAAAAGATAAAGAATCACACACAAAGTGGGAGTTGTCACAGCTGCTCTTTGCTGATGACACTGTGCTCTTGGGAGATTCTGAAGAGAAGTTGCAGAGACTGGTGGATGAATTTGGTAGGGTGTGCAAAAGAAGAAAATTAAAGGTGAATACAGGAAAGAGTAAGGTTATGAGGATAACAAAAAGATTAGGTGATGAAAGATTGAATATCAGATTGGAGGGAGAGAGTATGGAGGAGGTAAATGTATTCAGATATTTGGGAGTGGACGTGTCAGCGGATGGGTCTGTGAAAGATGAGGTGAATCATAGAATTGATGAGGGGAAAAGAGTGAGTGGTGCACTTAGGAGTCTGTGGAGACAAAGAACTTTGTCCTTGGAGGCAAAGAGGGGAATGTATGAGAGTATAGTTTTACCAACGCTCTTATATGGGTGTGAAGCATGGGTGATGAATGTTGCAGCGAGGAGAAGGCTGGAGGCAGTGGAGATGTCATGTCTGAGGGCAATGTGTGGTGTGAATATAATGCAGAGAATTCGTAGTTTGGAAGTTAGGAGGAGGTGCGGGATTACCAAAACTGTTGTCCAGAGGGCTGAGGAAGGGTTGTTGAGGTGGTTCGGACATGTAGAGAGAATGGAGCGAAACAGAATGACTTCAAGAGTGTATCAGTCTGTAGTGGAAGGAAGGCGGGGTAGGGGTCGGCCTAGGAAAGGTTGGAGAGAGGGGGTAAAGGAGGTTTTGTGTGCGAGGGGCTTGGACTTCCAGCAGGCATGCGTGAGCGTGTTTGATAGGAGTGAATGGAGACAAATGGTTTTTAATACTTGACGTGCTGTTGGAGTGTGAGCAAAGTAACATTTATGAAGGGGTTCAGGGAAACCGGCAGGCCGGACTTGAGTCCTGGAGATGGGAAGTACAGTGCCTGCACTCTGAAGGAGGGGTGTTAATGTTGCAGTTTAAAAACTGTAGTGTAAAGCACCCTTCTGGCAAGACAGTGATGGAGTGAATGATGGTGAAAGTTTTTCTTTTTCGGGCCACCCTGCCTTGGTGGCTACCCTGCCTTGGTGGCCACCCTGCCTTGGTGGGAATCGGCCAGTGTGATAATAAAATAAATAAATATATATATAATAATATATATATATATATATATATATATATATAATACACACATACATACAATTCCCCCCCCCCAAAAAAAAAAATGTTGACGGTTGTGTCTAAGATTCCTTGTCAAGGATGTGATAAAGTTTATTACGGTCAAACTGGTAAAAGTCCTGATCTTAGGTTAAAACATAAATATATCATTACAAGTGAACAAGCTTCTAACGCTCTGTTTATTCGTGTGAGAGATTTTAACCACCCAGTTGCTTTTAAAAAGTTGAGAAAGTTGTATCAAGCAAGTTCATGGTCGACACGAATGTAATTGAATCTTGTTTCATAAAAAGCAGTTTTGAAAATAATATAAATGTTTCTTTTGGTTTATATAAATTGGATTTCACAAGAGGAGGTACCAGAAGTAAATAATACAAAGACAGTCACAAGAGAAGATACCAGAAGTAAATAATACAAAGACAGTCACAAGAGAAGATACCAGAAGTAAATAATACATAGTCACAAGAGGAGGTACCAGAAGTAAATAATACATAGTCACAAGAGGAGGTACCAGAAGTAAATAATACATAGTCACAAGAGGAGGTACCAGAAGCAAATAATACAAAGACAGTCACAAGAGGAGGTACCAGAAGCAAGTAATACAAAGACAGTCACAAGAGGAGGTACCAGAAGTAAATAATACAAAGACAGTCACAAGAGGAGGTACCAGAAGCAAATAATACAAAGACAGTCACAAGAGGAGGTACCAGAAGTAAATAATACAAAGACAGTCACGAGAGGAGGTACCAGAAGCAAATAATACAAAGACAGTCACAAGAGGAGGTACCAGAAGTAAATAATACAAAGACAGTCACAAGAGGAGGTACCAGAAGCAAATAATACAAAGACAGTCACAAGAGGAGGTACCAGAAGTAAATAATACAAAGACAGTCACGAGAGGAGGTACCAGAAACAAACACAAACACCACAACGGGAAAAACAACTTTAACCTTAGCGCAACTCTGATCATAATTATTAAAAAAACAAAAACAGATTTATTTGTTCCCACAAAGACATTAAGAGGAACGAAGCCACAGCTTAGAACCTGGTGAGAAATATAACCTAACATTTCTCACTACCAAAACAAATCACTGACATTAACTCAGATGAGAAAAAGAAAGCGAGTATCTGTCAAAATAACTTAGAAATTCTCGGTAATAACCCCCGTGGAGACACAGACCCGGCAGGCTGATTGATCCCGAGATTTCGATCCTCCTCTGGGATCCTCTTCAGCAGATCTGCTGATACATGTGCAAAAGTTAGGTATCTTTATTCCGAAACGTTTCGCCTGCACAGTAGGCTTTTTCAGTCGAGTACAGAAGAGTGAGTAGAAGCAATAGGGATGTAAAGACGATGTCATCAGTCCATCACCCTTGAAGACGTAGTTTTGAGGTGGTCAGTCCCTCAGTCTGAAGAGTTTTACTCCTTAGTCTGGAACATTGTGAAGTTGTAGCCACAGTAATGGTGATTTATATACCGTCGAGGACTGAAGAAATCTATTTTGTAAGTGAAACGTTCTCGACTAAACCTACATAACATAGAAGGTATTAACGTCAACGTAGACACCCTAGATTACGTTATTATGGCTAGATATAGTTAGATATAGTTAGATATAGTTAGATATAGGTAGTAGCATTGTCACTGGAAAGGAAGGGAGGTGAGTTCTGAGGAGAGTGGGTCCACCTACCTTTCTCTAGCACTGGGTGTGTTGTATATTGGTGGCCTGGTGGCTAAAGCTCTCGCTTCACACGGTGAGGGTCTGGATTCGATTCCCAGCGAGGGTAGAAACATTGGGCGTGTTTCTATACACCGGTTGTCTATGTTCACCCATCAATAAAAAGGGTACCTGGGTGTTAGTGGACTGGTGTGGGTCGCATCCTGGGACAAAACTGACCTAATTTGCGGGAAATGCTCAGCATAACAAGCGGCTTTCTATATAGCTCTGGTGGCCTGGTGGTTAACGCTCTGGCTTCACACGGTGAGGGCCTGGGTTCGATTCCCAGCCAGAGTAGAAACATTGGACGTGTTTCTTTCCACCTGTTGTCTATGTTCCCCATCAGTAAAATGGGTACCTGGGTGTTAGTCGACTGGTGTGGGTCGCATCCTGGGACACTGACCTAAGGAGGCCTGGTCACAGACCGGGCCGCGGGGGCGTTGACCCCCGGAACTCTCTCCAGGTAAACTCCAGGTAATAGTAGTATGTTATTGATGTCAACTGTGATCTGCACACCTTATATATGTACTTGTAAATAAAATTATTATTATTATTATTATTATTATTATTATTATTATTATTATTATTATTGTTAACCTAGAAAGAGGGTGCTGCCGGTTTATATTAAAATCATAATGTAAATAATAATGAAATATAATATTAATAATAATAATTATGATAATATAGTAACAAACAATAACAAAAGAGCAATAATTAAAATAAAAATCCAAAAAAAAAAACTAATTTTTATTTTTACAAGTACAATATCCAAGTTATGAAGACCATAGCTAACAGTGATGTACAGTGTTCATAGCTAACAGTGATGTACAGTGTTCATAGCTAACAGTGACGTACAGTGTTCATAGCTAACAGTGACGTACAGTGTCCATAGCTAACAGTGACGTACAGTGTTCATAGCTAACAGTGATGTACAGTGTTCATAGCTAACAGTGACGTACAGTGTCCATAGCTAACAGTGACGTACAGTGTCCATAGCTAACAGTGACGTACAGTGTTCATAGCTAACAGTGACGTACAGTGTCCATAGCTAACAGTGACGTACAGTGTCCATAGCTAACAGTGACGTACAGTGTCCATAGCTAACAGTGACGTACAGTGTTCATAGCTAACAGTGACGTACAGTGTTCATAGCTAACAGTGACGTACAGTGTCCATAGCTAACAGTGACGTACAGTGTCCATAGCTAACAGTGACGTACAGTGTTCATAGCTAACAGTGACGTACAGTGTTCATAGCTAACAGTGACGTACAGTGTTCATAGCTAACAGTGACGTACAGTGTCCATAGCTAACAGTGACGTACAGTGTCCATAGCTAACAGTGACGTACAGTGTCCATAGCTAACAGTGACGTACAGTGTCCATAGCTAACAGTGACGTACAGTGTCCATAGCTAACAGTGACGTACAGTGTCCATAGCTAACAGTGACGTACAGTGTTCATAGCTAACAGTGACGTACAGTGTTCATAGCTAACAGTGACGTACAGTGTCCATAGCTAACAGTGACGTACAGTGTCGCAAGTCCCTGGTTATGTAGAGCATTTGTGGCAAGTTAGGTGGAGAGGGGCGGTAGGTGTCTCAAGGTCACGCCCAGTGTTTCCACCCGTACCGGGGGTCGAACTAGGGACATCAGTTGTGTGAGATGAATAAGCTACCAACCCAGCTGCAAGGTTAAGGTTGTGTGTGTGTGTGTGTGTGTGTGTGTGTGTGTGTGTGTGTGTGTGTGTGTGTGTGTGTGTGTGTGAAAGTGAGAAAGAGAGAGAGAGAGCTGATGCAGGTAACAGTTCTAAGTTTGTAAATAAATTTAGAAACCATGAACATAACCTTGCAAAACCTTACTCGTGTGTGTGAGATAGAGAGAGAGAGAGAGTGAGAGAGTCTTCACACACTCTGGTTGTCCTTCATCTTTGATAAGGTAAAAAAATAAAGATCTCAGACGTCACTAGAGAAAGTGATTAATGTTGAACATACGTGTGTGTGTGTGTGTGTGTGTGTGTGTGTGTTTGTGTGTGTGTGTGTGTGTTGTGTGTGTGTGATGTGTGTGTGTGTGTGTGTGTGTGTGTGTGTGTTTGTGTCTGTCTGTGTGTTGTCTGTGTGTCTGTCTGTGTGTCTGTCTGTGTGTCTGTCTGTGTGTCTGTCTGTGCTGTGTGTTGTCTGTTGTGTGTGTGTGTATGTGTTTGTGTGTCTGTCTGTGTGTCTGTGTGTATTCACCTATTTATTCTTACTTATTTGTGGTTGCAGGGTTGATTCATAGCTCCTGGCCCTGTTAAGACTACTCTCTCCTTGCTACATGAGCTTTATCATACCTCTTCTTAAATCTATGTATGGCTCCTGCTTCCAATACTTCATTCTCCAGACTGTTCCACTTCGTGACAACTGTGACTGAAGAAATGCTTCCTAACATCCCTGTGACTCATCAGAGTTTTCAACTTTCAGCTGTGACACCTTGTTGTTCCTATTCACCTTGTCAATGTCCTCCAGTGTCGTCAGGTCGATTTCCCTTAACCTCTCCTCGTAGGACACAGCCCTTAGCTCCGGGACTAGTCTTGTTGCAAACCTTTGCACTTTCTCTACTGACATGCTTGACCCCCTAACCTGTACTCTGTCTGAAGTCTTGACCTTTCCCAGTCTTCATGACTTGCTCCTGGTGGGGTTAAATTTCAGGAGCCAGTTGTCTGACCAGGCTTGCAGCCTGTCCAGAGCCCTTTGTAGTCCTGCCTGATCCTCATCCACTTGAATTCTCTGCAAACAGGAACACCTCTGAATCTATCCCTTCTGTTATGCCATTCACATATACCAGAAACACCAGGGGTCCTAGAACTGACCCTTGCGGAACCCCGCTCGTCACAGGCGCCCACTCTGACACCGTTGCAGTGCCTTTTTTGTTATTCCTGCTGCTACTCTAGCTTATGTACTAATCTCTTGTGCGGAACTGCGTCGAAAGTCTACTCGCAGTCCAAGAAAATGCAGGAAACCCACCCCTCTCGTGTCTTCTGTCACCTTGTCGTAATACTCCAGTAGGTTTGTGACATGTGATTTCCCCTCCCTGCAACAGTGCTGGTTGTCGCGTATAAGCTCATTCCTGTCCTGACAAGCTTCTCCATGACCTTGTATACTGTACCTGTCAATGAGACAGGTCTGTAGTTTGTTACGTACCTGCCCCCTTTCTTAAAGATTGCGATTACATATGCTGTCTTCCACACCTCAGGTAGGTGCCCTGTTTTGCTAGATGTGCTGAAGATTGTTGTTAGTGGTACACACAATGCCTCTGCTCCCTCTATCAGGACCCATGGAGATATGTCTGGTCCCACCACCTTTGAGGTATCTAGTTCACACACACACACACACACACACACACACACAGAGAGAGAGAGAGAGAGAGAGAGAGAGAGAGAGAGAGAGAGAGAGAGAGAGGGGTGGTGTGTGTGTGTACTCACCTAATTGTGGCTGCAGGGGTTGAGACTCAGCTCCTCTGTGTGTGTGTGTGTGTGTGTGTGTGTGTGTGTGTGTGTGTGTTTACTGCACCTTCCGCTTAAACCACAGTCACTGACATTATTGGTTACTGGAGCACTGAGCCTTACCACATCTACTCTTGCAACTGTGTATGGAGTTTGCATCTACATTTCTTGTCTAGATCATTTCCTTTATTTTCTACCCTGTTGGTAAAGAAATACTTCCTTACATCCCTGTGGTTCATTTGTCAAAGCCTCTGAGTATCTTCTATGTTGTGATCGTGTCTCCTCTAAGCCCTCTTATAAAGTTATCAGGTTCAGTTCCTTTAATATCTTATCAGAACCCGATCACCTTCATCTCTGGGACTAGTCTTGTTGCAAATCTTTGAACCTTCATCTGACCACATCTGTATTCTGTCTATCCTCCCTCCCTCCTCTGCCAATCTTATTCTCCTCATTAGTTTCACGTTATCAGACTTACTGATATATAGAATTTAATCGTTTTTGACAAACTGTTTACATATGGAGGCTAGTGTGTGTGTGTGTGTGTGTGTGTGTGTGTGTGTGTGTGTGTGTGTGTGTGTGTGTGTGTGTACCCAGGGACACGCGCCTGCATGTACGTGTGTGTGAGGGATGACTTATATACGTTTAGGTTAATTTTACAGCGGGTTTTTGTTAATATTCAGTTTAATATGGTCGCAGGTGTGACCTTGCGTGTGTGTGTGTGTGTGTGTGTGTGTGTGAGAGAGAGAGAGAGAGAGAGAGAGCCAACTCAACCATTAACTAACCCAACAGGAAGGCTTGGGGGGGTGTTGTGACCCTCTATCTCCGAGCGTCAACACACCCAGGACCTCCTAGGCACACTCAGACGTGCGCTAAACCAAACTGGGCAGTGGTGAGTTGTACCACGTTCTCCCCGACCATTAAACCCCAATCACGTCACAAAACTGCTTGCCAACAAGCATTAAATAGTGCATAGGAATTTTGAAAGAGAGAGAGAGAGAGAGAGAGAGAGAGAGAGTGGGAAGGCAAAGAATGAAGAGAGTGGGATAAATAAGACATTCTGCGCGGAAGGAAGGAGTGTATAAATGAATAACAGAGGTGTGGCTCAAGCATGGTAAACATCACTCTCATAACAGAGGTGGTGTGGCTCAAGCATGGTAAACATCACTCTCATAACAGAGGTGGTGGTGTGGCTCAAGCATGGTAAACATCACTCGCATAACAGAGGAGGTGTGGCTCAAGCATGGTAAACATCACTCTCATAACAGAGGAGGTGTGGCTCAAGCATGGTAAACATCACTCTCATAACAGAGGAGGTGTGGCTCAAGCATGGTAAACATCACTCTCATAACAGAGGTGGTGTGGCTCAAGCATGGTAAACATCACTCGCATAACAGAGGTGGTGTGGCTCAAGCATGGTAAACATCACTCGCATAGAGGAGGTGTGGCTCAAGCATGGTAAACATCACTCTCATAACAGAGGAGGTGTGGCTCAAGCATGGTAAACATCACTCTCATAACAGAGGAGGTGTGGCTCAAGCATGGTAAACATCACTCTCATAACAGAGGAGGTGTGGCTCAAGCATGGTAAACATCACTCTCATAACAGAGGAGGTGTGGCTCAAGCATGGTAAACATCACTCTCATAACAGAGGAGGTGTGGCTCAAGCATGGTAAACATCACTCTCATAACAGAGGAGGTGTGGCTCAAGCATGGTAAACATCACTCTCATAACAGAGGTGGTGTGGCTCAAGCATGGTAAACATCACTCTCATAACAGAGGTGGTGTGGCTCAAGCATGGTAAACATCACTCTCATAACAGAGGAGGTGTGGCTCAAGCATGGTAAACATCACTCATAACACAGGAGGTGTGGCTCAAGCATGGTAAACATCACTCATCCTGTAGGGAAATTCTTAATACCTCAAATGGTTCAGAAAGTCGCTCATTTAAGGTGTACGTGTCAGTATGTATATCAGTGTGTGTGTGTATATCTCTGTGTATATGCACTGAGAGTTTATATTTTAATCTCTATTTCAGGTATTAAAGTATCCTTGACTTATTTTGTACAGGTATCATGCAAACTTAATGACCCTCTTGAGATATATACCCTCTCCAGGTATACTCCAGGCATACACTCCACCAACCGCTACAAAACTATATCCCCACCTGCTTTTAACATTTCTGTCTTTATCCCATCAATCCAAGCTATTTTCCCCCTTTTCATTCTACCCACTGACTCGTGTACCTCCCCCACACTCACAACTGGCTCTTCCTCACTCCTATAAGATGTTATACCTCCCTGCCCAGTGCACGATATCATTGCTTCCCTATTTTCAGTTTAGCGCTTCCCCTTTGATTATAATAATAATAATAATTCCCTATTTTCATCAACATTTAAGTCCCTCAAAATATTCTCTGTCTTCCCAATGCTTCCTACTGATCATCTAATAATTCTCCTCTTTTATTTTTAACTATCAAATCCATTCTAGCCGTAGGCTTTCTCAACTTAATCTCACCCCAAAACTTTTTCTTATTCTCAACAAAATTTGTTGATAACATCTCACCCACTCTCTCATTTGCTCTCTTCTTACATTCCTTCACCACTCTCTTAACCTCTCTTTTTCTCTCCATATATTCCTCCCTCGTTGTATCACTTCTGTTTTGTGAAAACTTCTCATATGCTAACTTTTTCTCCCTTACTACTCTCCTTACCTCATCATTCCACCTATCGCTCTTCTTCCCTCCCGCACCCACTTTCTTGTAACCACAAACTTCTGCTGAACACTCTAACACTACATTTTTAAACCTACCCCATACATGTTCAACCTCATTGCCTATACTCTCACTAGCCCATTTTTCTTCCAGTAGTCATTTATTTCCTACCCTAACTGCCTCCTCCATTAGTTTATAAACCTTCACTTCTCTCTTACTTGCTGGGTGCCATTTTCCTTGTATCCCATCTACCTTTTTCTCTGTGTAGCTACAACTAAAAATTATCTGATATGTCTGTGGCCCCTCTATAAACATATACATCCTGAAAGTCTACACGTCAATCTTTCATCTACCAACACGTAGTCCAGTAAACTACTGTCACTTACTCCCTATATCATATCTTGCATATTTATCTTTTTTCTTTTCTTAAAATATGATTACCTATTACCAAACCCCTTTCTGTACTAAGTTCAGTTAGAACTCGCTATTATCATTTACACCTGGCACCCCAAACTACCTACCATATCCTCTAACTGCTTCTCCTACTTCAGTATTTAGGTCCCTTACCCCAATTTATCACTTGGCTCAAAAAATCCTAAAAGCTCGCTGAACTTCTCCCAAAATCTCTCTCCTCTACACTCCTCTCTTCTTCAGGTGCATACACATTTATCATAACCCACTTTTTACATCCGACCCTTATTTTAATCCAAATAATCCTTGAATTTACACATTTATACTCCCTCTTGTCTCTACATAACTGATCCTTCAATATTATTGCTACTCCTTCCTTAGCTCTAACTCTCTGATACTCCTGATTTAATCCCATTTGTTTCTCCCCACTGAAACTCCCCTACCCCTTCAGCGTTGTTTCGCTTAGAGCCAGGACATCCAACTTCTTTTCATTAATAATATTGACCATCCTTTTCTTATCTGCACTACATCCACGTACATTCAAACATCCCAGTTTTATAAAGTTTTTCTTCTTATTTTTGTAATTTATACAGGAAAAGGGGTTACTAGCCCCTTGCTCCAGGCATTTTAGTCGTCTCTTACCACACACACGGCTTACGGAGGAAAGATTTTTTCCATTTGCCCATGGAGATGAAGGGATATATAAGAACAAGAACTATTTAGAAAAATAGGAGAAAATTCAAGTGGGTGTATATACACGTGCATGTGCATGTATATGTAGTGTCTAAGTGCGAGTAGAAGTAGCAAGACGTACCTGTATATGTAGTGTCTAAGAGCGAGTAGAAGTAGCAAGACGTACCTGTATATGTAGTGTCTAAGTGCGAGTAGAAGTAGCAAGACGTACCTGTATATGTAGTGTCTAAGTGCGAGTAGAAGTAGCAAGACGTACCTGTTTTCTTGCATGTTTATGAGGCAGAAAAACACCAGTAATTCCAACATTGTGTAAAACAGCTACAGGTCTCCATTTCTCACGCATTTGGCAGGACGGTAGTACCTCCCTGGGTGGTTGTTGTCTACCATCCTGCTACGACAGGACGGTAGTACCTCCCTGGGTGGTTGTTGTCTACCATCCTGCTACCACAGGACGGTAGTACCTCCCTGGGTGGTTGCTGTCTACCATCCTGCTACCACAGGACGGTAGTACCTCCCTGGGTGGTTGTTGTCTACCATCCTGCTAGCACAGGACGGTAGTACCTCCCTGGGTGGTTGTTGTCTACCATCCTGCTACCACAGGACGGTAGTACCTCCCTGGGTGGTTGTTGTCTACCAACCTACTACCACAGGACGGTAGTACCTCCCTGCGTGGTTGCTGTCTACCAACCTACTACTACAGGACGGTAGTACCTCCCTGGGTGGTTGTTGTCTACCTACCTGCTACCACAGGACGGTAGTACCTCCCTGGGTGGTTGTCTACCTTCCTGCTACCACAGACGGTAGTACCTCCTGGGTGGTTGCTGTCTACCTTCCTGCTACACAGGACGGTAGTACCTCCTGGGTGGTTGTTGTCTACCTTCCTGCTACCACAGGACGGTAGTACCTCCCTGGGTGGTTGTTGTCTACCTTCCTGCTACCACAGGAGGGTAGTACCTCCCTGGGTGGTTGCTGTCTACCTTCCTGCTCACCACAGGACGGTAGTACCTCCCTGGGGGTGATGCTGTCTACCTTCCTGCTACCACAGGACGGTAGTACCTCCCTGGGTGGTTGTTGTCTACCTTCCTGCTACCACAGGACGGTAGTACCTCCCTGGGTGGTTGCTGTCTACCTTCCTGCTACCACAGGACGGTAGTACCTCCCTGGGTGGTTGTCTACCTACCTGCTACCACAGGACGGTAGTACCTCCCTGGGTGGTTGTCTACCTTCCTGCTACCACAGGACGGTAGTACCTCCCTGGGTGGTTGCTGTCTACCTTCCTGCTACCACAGGACGGTAGTACCTCCCTGGGTGGTTGTCTACCTTCCTGCTACCACAGGACGGTAGTACCTCCCTGGGTGGTTGCTGTCTACCTTCCTGCTACCACAGGACGGTAGTACCTCCCTGGGTGGTTGCTGTCTACCTTCCTGCTACCACAGGACGGTAGTACCTCCCTGGGTGGTTGTTGTCTACCATCCTGCTACCACAGGACGGTAGTACCTCCCTGGGTGGTTGTCTACTTTCCTGCTACCACAGGACGGTAGTACCTCCCTGGGTGGTTGCTGTCTACCAACCTACTACCACAGGACGGTAGTACCTCCCTGGGTGGTTGCTGTCTACCAACCTACTACCACAGGACGGTAGTACCTCCCTGGGTGGTTGTTGTCTACCTTCCTGCTACCACAAGACGGTAGTACCTCCCTGGGTGGTTGCTGTCTACCAACCTACTACCACAGGACGGTAGTACCTCCCTGGGTGGTTGTCTACCTTCCTGCTACCACAGGACGGTAGTACCTCCCTGGGTGGTTGTCTACCTACCTACTACCACAGGACGGTAGTACCTCCCTGGGTGGTTGTTGCTTACCTACCTACTACCACAGGACGGTAGTACCTCCCTGGGTGGCTGCTCTCTACCAACCTACTACCACAGGACGGTAGTACCTCCCTGGGTGGTTGTCTACCTACCTACTACCACAGGACGGTAGTACCTCCCTGGGTGGTTGCTGTCTACCAACCTACTACCACAGGACGGTAGTACCTCCCTGGGTGGTTGTCTACCTACCTATTACCACAGGACGGTAGTACCTCCCTAGGTGGTTGTCTACCTACCTACCTACTACCACAGGATGGTAGTACCTCCCTGGGTGGTTGTCTACCTTCCTACTACCACAGGACGGTAGTACCTCCCTGGGTGGTTATCTACCTTCCTACTACCAACAGGAGGTAGTACCTCCCTGGGTGGTTGTCTACCTTCCTACTACCACAGGACGGTAGTACCTCCCTGGGTGGTTGTCTACCTTCCTACTACCACAGAACGGTCGTACCTCCCTGGGTGGTTGTCTACCTACCTACTACCACAGTAGGGTAGTACCTCCCTGGGTTGTCTACCTACCTACTACCACAGGACGGTAGTACCTCCCTGGGTGGTTGTTGTCTACCTTCCTACTACCACAGGACGGTAGTACCTCCCTGGGTGGTTGTTGTCTACCAACCTACTACCACAGGACGGTAGTACCTCCCTGGGTGATTGTCTACCTACCTACTACCACAGGACGGTAGTACCTCCCTGGGTGGTTGTCTACCTACCTACTACCACAGGACGGTAGTACCTCCCTGGGTGGTTGTCTACCTACCTACTACCACAGGACGGTAGTACCTCCCTGGGTGGTTGTTGTCTATCTACCTACTACCACAGGACGGTAGTACCTCCCTGGGTGATTGTTGTCTTCCATCCTACTACCACAGGACGGTAGTACCTCCCTGGGTGGTTGTCTACCTTCCTACTACCATAGGACGGTAGTACCTCCCTGGCTGGTTGTCTACCTACCTACTACCACAGGACGGTAGTACCTCCCTGGGTGGTTGTCTACCTTCCTGCTACCACAGGACGGTAGTACCTCCCTGGGTGGTTGTCTACCTTCCTACTACCATAGGACGGTAGTACCTCCCTGGGTGGTTGTCTACCTACCTACTACCACAGGACGGTAGTACCTCCCTGGGTGGTTGTTGCTTACCTACCTACTACCACAGGACGGTAGTACCTCCCTAGGTGGTTGTTGTCTACCATCCTGCTACCACAGGACGGTAGTACCTCCCTGGGTGGTTGTCTACTTTCCTTGCTAACCCACAGGACGGTAGTACCTCCCTGGGTGGTTGCTGTCTACCAACCTACTACCACAGGACGGTAGTACCTCCCTGGGTGGTTGCTGTCTACCAACCTACTACCACAGGACGGTAGTACCTCCCTGGGTGGTTGTTGTCTACCTTCCTGCTACCACAGGAGGGTAGTACCTCCCTGGGTGGTTGTCTACCTACCTACTACCACAGGACGGTAGTACCTCCCTGGGTGGTTGTTGCTTACCTACCTACTACCACAGGACGGTAGTACCTCCCTGGGTGGTTGCTGTCTACCTACCTACTACCACAGGACGGTAGTACCTCCCTGGGTGGTTGTTGTCTACCTACCTATTACCACAGGACGGTAGTACCTCCCTAGGTGGTTGTCTACCTACCTACTACCACAGGACGGTAGTACCTCCCTGGGTGGTTGTTGTCTACCTTCCTACTACCACAGGACGGTAGTACCTCCCTGGGTGGTTGTCTACCTACCTACTACCACAGGACGGTAGTACCTCCCTGGGTGGTTGTCTACCTACCTACTATCACAGGACGGTAGTACCTCCCTGGGTGGTTGTCTACCTTCCTACTACCACAGGACGGTAATACCTCCCTGGGTGGTTGTCTACCTACCTACTACCACAGGACGGTAGTACCTCCCTGGGTGGTTGCTATCTACCAACCTACTACCACAGGACGGTAGTACCTCCCTGGGTGGCTGCTCTCTACCAACCTACTACCACAGGACGGTAGTACCTCCCTGGGTGGTTGTCTACCTACCTACTACCACAGGACGGTAGTACCTCCCTGGGTGGTTGCTGTCTACCAACCTACTACCACAGGACGGTAGTACCTCCCTGGGTGGTTGTCTACATACCTATTACCACAGGACGGTAGTACCTCCCTAGGTGGTTGTCTACCTACCTACTACCACAGGACGGTAGTACCTCCCTGGGTGGTTGTCTACCTTCCTACTACCACAGGACGGTAGTACCTCCCTGGGTGGTTGTTATCTACCTTCCTACTACCACAGGACGGTAGTACCTCCCTGGGTGGTTGTCTACCTTCCTACTACCACAGGACGGTAGTACCTCCCTGGGTGGTTGTCTACCTTCCTACTACCACAGAACGGTCGTACCTCCCTGGGTGGTTGTCTACCTACCTACTACCACAGTAGGGTAGTACCTCCCTGGGTTGTCTACCTACCTACTACCACAGGACGGTAGTACCTCCCTGGGTGGTTGTTGTCTACCTTCCTACTACCACAGGACGGTAGTACCTCCCTGGGTGGTTGTTGTCTACCAACCTACTACCACAGGACGGTAGTACCTCCCTGGGTGATTGTCTACCTACCTACTACCACAGGACGGTAGTACCTCCCTGGGTGGTTGTCTACCTACCTACTACCACAGGACGGTAGTACCTCCCTGGGTGGTTGTCTACCTACCTAC
>NC_069438.1:19230498-19262998 GCF_026875155.1 Cherax quadricarinatus
TCATCAGTCGTGTACATAGAAGGACAGTGAAGATCAGGAGTTTGGAATAATTAGTCCCTCGGTTGAGGGACTGATTACTTCAAACTCCTTCTGATCGACATCATTCTTCTTTGTGTTGAACTGATGAAGCCAGTGTTTTTGTATTTTACTTTTTCCCAGAGCTACCCAAGAACTGGCTCCAGTACCTCAGGTAGTACTCAGACATGAGATCGTTGAGTGTGTTGTCAGTGGCTGAGTGTGACTCGCCCGCCAACAAGGGTCTCTCTACAATATAAATATATGAGAGTAAGACACATGTGCAACATCTGGGTATCTTTATTGTAGACGTTTCGCCATCCAGTGGCTTTATCAATACAAATTCCAGGACATAACTTGAATTTGTATTGATAAAGCCACTGGATGGCGAAACGTCTACAATAAAGATACCCAGATGTTGCACATGTGTTCTTACTCTCATCTTGTCGGTATTATATACCATTCGTATACAATAAATATATATATATATATATATATATATATATATATATATATATATATATATATATAATATTATATATATATATATATATTTATGGTAGTAGGTTGGTAGACAGCAACCACCCAGGGAAGTACTACCGTCCTGCCAGATGACTGTGAAACAGAAACCTGTAACTGTTTTGCATGATGGTAGGATTGCAGGTTTCTTTTTCTGTCTCATAAACACGCTAGATAACAGGGATATCTTGCTACTCCTACTTACACTTTGGTCACACTTCACAGACACGCACATGCATATATATATATATACAAACATCTAGGTTTTTCTCTTTTTTCTAAATAGCTCTTGTTCCTCTTTATTTCTTCTATTGTCCATGGGGAAGTGGAAAAGAATCTTTCCTCCGTAAGCCATGCGTGTCGTATGAGGCGACTAAAATGCCGGGAGCAATGGGCTAGTAACCCTTCTCCTGTAGACATTTACTAAAAAAGAGAAGAAGAAAAACTTTATAAAACTGGGATGCTTGAATGTGTGTGGATGTAGTGCGGATGACAAGAATCAGATGATTGCTGATGTTATGAATGAAAAGAAGTTGGATGTCCTGGCCCTAAGCGAAACAAAGCTGAAGGGGATAGGGGAGTTTCGGTGGGGGGAAATGGGATTAAATCTGGAGTATCTGAGTGAGTTAGAGCAAAGGAAGGGGTAGCAGTAATGTTGAACGATCAGTTATGGAAGGAGAAAATAGAATATGAATGTGTAAATTCAAGGATAATGTGGATTAAAGTAAAGGGTGGATGTGAAAAGTGGGTCATAATAAGCGTGTATGCACCTGGAGAAGAGAGGAATGTAGAGGAGAGAGAGAGATTTTGGGAGATGTTAAGTGAATGTATAGGAGCCTTTGAACCAAGTGAGAGAGTAATTGTGGTAGGGGACCTGAATGCTAAAGTAGGAGAAACTTTTAGAGAGGGTGTGGTAGGTAAGTTTGGGGTGCCAGGTGTAAATGATAATGGGAGCCCTTTGATTGAACTTTGTATAGAAAGGGGTTAAGTTATAGGTAATACATATTTTAAGAAAAAGAGGATAAATAAGTATACAAGATATGATGTAGGGCAAAATGACAGTAGTTTGTTGGATTATGTATTGGTAGATGAAAGACTGTTGAGTAGACTTCAGGATGTACATGTTTATAGAGGGGCCACAGATATATCAGATCACTTTCTAGTTGTAGCTACACTGAGAGTAAAAGGTAGATGGGATACAAGGAGAATAGAAGCGTCAGGGAAGAGAGAGGTGAAGGTTTATAAACTAAAAGAGGAGGCAGTTAGGGTAAGATATAAACAGCTATTGGAGGATAGATGGGCTAATGAGAGCATAGGCAATGGGGTCGAAGAAGTATGGGGTAGGTTTAAAATGTAGTGTTGGAGTGTTCAGCAGAAGTTTGTGGTTACAGGAAAGTGGGTGCGGGAGGGAAGAGGACGATTGGTGGAATGATGTAAAGAGAGCAGTAAGGGAGAAAAAGTTAGCATATGAGAAGTTTTTTCAAAGTAGAAGAGATGCAAGGAGGGAAGAGTATATGGAGAAAAAGAGAGAGGTTAAGAGAGTGGTGAAGCAATGTAAAAAGAGAGCAAATGAGAGAGTGGGTGAGTGTTATCAAAAAATTTTTTGAAAATAAGAAAAAGTTTTGGAGTGAGATTAACAAGTTAAGGAAGCCTAGAGAACAAATGGATTTGTCAGTTAAAAATAGAAGAGGAGAGTTATTAAATGGAGAGTTAGATTTATTGGGAAGATGGAGGGAATATTTTGAGGAATTGTTAAATGTTGATGAAGATAGGGAAGCTGTGATTTCGTGTATAGGGCAAGGGGGAATAACATCTTGTGGGAGTGAGGAAGAGCCAGTTGTGAGTGTGGGGGAAGTTCGTGAGGCAGTAGGTAAAATGTAAGGGGGTAAGGCAGCCGGGATTGATGGGATAAAGATAGAAATGTTAAAAGCAGGTGGGGATATAGTTTTTGGAGTGGTTGGTGCCAATTATTTAAATAAATGTATGGAAGAGGGTAAGGTACCTAGGGATTGGCAGAGAGCATGCATAGTTCCTTTGTATAAAGGCAAAGTTGGACAAAAGAGAGTGAAAAATTATAGGGGGATAAGTCTGTTGAGTATACCTGGTAAAGTGTATGGTAGAGTTATTATTGAAAGAATTAAGAGTAAGACAGAGAATAGGATAGCAGATGAACAAGGAGGCTATAGGAAAGGTAGAGGGTGTGTGGACCAGGTGTTTACAGTGAAACATATAAGTGAACAGTATTTAGATAAGGCTAAAGAGTCTTTTTTGACATTTATGGATTTGGAAAAGGCGTATGACAGGGTGGATAGGGGGGCAATGTGGGGAGATGTTTTAAGGTGTATGGTGTAGGAGGTAGGTTACTGAAAGCAGTGAAGAGTTTTTACGAGGAAGTGAGGCTCAAGTTAGAGTATGTAGGAAAGAGGGAAATAATTTCCCAGCAAAAGTAGGCCTTAGACAAGGATGTGTGATGTCACCATGGTTGTTTAATATATTTATAGATGGGGTTGTAAGAGAAGTAAATGTGAGGGTCTTGGCAAGAGGCGTGGAGTTAAAAGATAAAGAATCACACATAAAGTGGGAGTTGTCACAGTTGCTCTTTGCTGATGACACTGTGCTCTTGGGAGATTCTGAAGAGAAGTTGCAGAGATTGGTGGATGAATTTGGTAGGGTGTGCAAAAGAAGAAAATTAAAAGTGAATACAGGAAAGAGTAAGGTTATGAGGATAACAAAAAGATTAGGTGATGAAAGATTGGATACAAGATTGGAGGGAGAGAGTATGGAGGAGGTGAATGTATTCAATATTTGGGGTGGACGTCCCCAGCATGGGTCTAGAAAAAATGGGGTGAATCATAGAATTGATGGGGGGAAAAGGGGTGATGGTGCACTTAGGATCTGTGGAACGAAAACTTGTCCTTTGGAGGAAAAGAGGGGAATGAAATGAAGTTTTTTTTTTTCCAAACCTATTATGGGGGTGTAAAAGAAAATGGGGATGAAGTTGCAGCAGGAAAGGCGGGAGGCAGGGGAGATTCATGTCGAGGGCAATGTGTGGTGTGAAATAATCAGAGAATTCGTAGTTTGGAAGTTAGGAGGAGGTGGGGGATTACCAAAAACGTTGTCCAGAGGCTGAAAAGGGGTTGTTGAGGGGGTTCGGACTTTAAAGGAGAAGGGGAGCGAAACAGAATACTTCAAAGGTTCAGCTGTAGGAAGGAAGGGGGGGAGGGGGTCGGGCCCAGGAAAAAGGGTTTGGGGGGAGGGGTAAAGGGGTTTTTGTGCGAGGGGCTTGGGCTTCCCCGCAGGCGCTGAGCGTGTTGATAGAGGAATGGGAAAATGGTTTTTTAAATATTTACGTCTGTTGGAGTGTGAGCAAGTAACATTTTGAAAGGGGTTTTAGGGGAAAAACCGGCAGGCCCGGGCTTGAGTCCTGAGATGGGAATACAGTGCCTGCACTCTGAAGGACGGGTGTTAAGTTGCAGTTAAAAAACTGTAGTGTAAAGCCCCCCTTCTGGCAAGAGAGTGATGGAGTGAATGATGGGAAAGTTTTTTTTTCGGCCACCCTGCCTTGGTGGGAATCGGCCAGTGTGATTATATGTATATATATATATATATATATATATATATTAAAATATAAAATGTCGTGCCGAATATGTAAAACTGGTCAATTAGCAAGAACTCATTTAAAATTAAGTAAATTTGTGAAATTTTCTCTTGTAGGGTTTTAAAGATATATTTTTTCATTAATTTTTAATGTAAAGTTTTTAATTTTGCACCAAAAAAAATTTTAAGAAAACTTACCTAACCTTATTATAACAAGAACAATTTATTTTAGCCTATCCCAACTAAATATATTTAGATTTCTTTACAATAATTTAATACTAAACACCACAGTGAAATATTTTTTTTTCGTTAGTTTCAGAATGATTTTGGCGAAATTATTGCATACACAAATTTTCGCTTGTCCTATATGGCAAGATGAGCGTTGCTATTTAAGTCAAGATAGCGAGTTCTCCCTATTCGGCAGGGACATTTTATATATATATATAAAATATATATATAAAATATATATATATATATATATATATATATATATATATATATATATAATAAAATTTTTCTTTCTTTAAAACATACCAGCCATATCCCAACGAGGCAGGTGGCCCAAAAGAAAAAACTAAAGTTTCTCCTTTTAAATTTAGTAATATATACAGGAAAAAAGGGTTACTAGCCCCTTGCCCCGGCATTTTAGTCGCCTCTTACAACACGGGCCCTGGCTTACGGAGGAAGAATTCTGTTCCACTTCCCCATAGAGATAAGAGGAAATAAACAAGAACAAGAACTAGAAAGAAAATAGAAGAAAACTCAGAGGTGTGTGTATATATATGCTTGTACATGTATGTGTAGTGTGACCTAAGTGTAAGTAGAAGTAGCAAGACGTACCTGAAATCTTGCATGTTTATGAGGCAGACAAAAGACACCAGCAATCCTACCATCATGTAAAACAATTACAGGTTTCCGTTTTAAACTCATTTTGGCAGGAGGGTTTAGTACCTCCCTGGGTGGTTGCTGTCTACCAACCTACTACCACAGGACGGTAGTACCTCCCTGGGTGGTTGTTGTCTACCAACCTACTACCACAGGACGGTAGTAATTAATTTTTACAGTGGGCTAGAAGAAGATAAATTATGTAACATCACAGTCACTAGTGAGATGGTTGTGAGGCAGATAGACAGACTGAAGCAAAATAAGTCGCCGGGCCCTGATGAGGTTTTTTCAAGGGTTCTTAAGGAAGGGCAAAATGGAACTCTGTGAACCATTAACTAATATTTTTAATTTATCTCTTCAAACAGGTGTAGTGTCTGATATGTGGAAGATGGCTAATGTAACTCCTATTTTTAAAACAGGGACAAGTCGTTACCGTCAAATTACCGCCCAATAAGCCTGACCTCAATTGTAGGCAAATTACTAGAGTCAATTATAGCTGGATTATAAGAAGCCATCTCGATAAGCATAGCTTGATTAATGATACTCAGCATGGATTCACAAGAGGCCGGTTTTGTCTAACTAATTTATTAACTTTCTTCAGTAAAGCTTTTGAGGCTGTTGACCACAATAAAGAATTTGATATTATTTACTTAGATTTTTAAAAGGGCTTTTGATAGAGTTCCGCACCCATAGACTGTTAAAGAAAGTGGCAGCTCAGGGCCCATTGGGGGGAAAAGTGCTCTCGTGGAAATCGAGTCATGGCCACAGACAGGAAGCAGAGAGTGTCAATAAATGGGGGTTAAATCCGAGTGGGGATCTGTAAAAAGTGGCGTTCCACAGGGATCAGTCTTGGGCCCGTTGTTGTTTATAATATATATCAATGATCTTGATGAGGGAATTACTAGTGATATGAGCAAATTCGCCGATGACACAAAAAATAGGGAGGAAAAATTGATTCAACGTAGATTTTTAGGGAACTTCGGAGGATTTAAACAAACTTTATTCTTGGTCAGAAAAGTGGCAGATGCAGTTCAATGTAGATAAATGCAAGGTTCTGAAGCTTGGGAGTGCCCATAACCCTAGTACTTTAAATTAAATGATGTAAAAACTTAGCCATACAGATTGCGAAAAGGACTTGGGGGGTTTTGGTGAGCAGAACCTTAAACCAAGACAGCAATGCCTAAGCGTACGTAATAAAGGGAAATAGATTACTGGGATTTATATCAAGAAGTGTAAGCAAAAAGAAGTCCAGAGGTCATTTCTGCAGCTTTATACATCATTAGTAAGGCCTCACCTAGATTATGCAGCTCAGTTCTGGTCTCCGTATTACAAAGTGGACATAAAATTTGTTAGAAAACATTCAGCGTAGGATGACTAAATTAATACATAGCATCAGAAATCTTCCTTATGAAGAAAGAATGAAGACTCTTAAGTTACATTCACTTGTTAGACGAAGAATGAGGGGAGACCTGATCGAAGTGTATAAGTGGAAGATAGGTATTAATAAAGGGGATATTAATAAGGTCTTGAGGATGTCTCTCCAAGAGAGAACGCGCAGTAATGGATTTAAATTAGATAAGTTTAGATTTAGAAAGGACATAGGAAAGTATTGGTTTGGGAATAGGGTAGTTGATGAGTGGAACAGTCTACCTAGTTGGGTTATTGAGGCTGGGACTTTGGGTAGTTTCAAATCTAGGTTGGATAAGTACATCAGTGGGAGGGGTTGGATTTGAGTGGGACTTTCACATCAGAGCTTATTTCTTGGGTGGCATTGAAAATTGGGTTGGGCAAATGTTTTGTTAGTGGGAAGAATTGTAAAGGACCTGCCTAGTATGGGCCAGCAGGCCTCCTGCAGTGTTCCTCCTTTCTTATGTTCTTATGTACCTCCCTGGGTGGTTGCTGTCTACCAACCTACTACCACAGGACGGTAGTACCACCCTGGGTGGTTGTCTACCTACCTACTACCTACACCTAATGTATGTATATATATATATATATATATATATATATATATATTATATATATATATATATATATATATAATAATTTTCGCGTTTGCAGCCAATCAGAAGCCAGTGTTCCATTGTAACTACCCTCACTGCTTGTTAACACACACTAATCACCTTGTTAGGGTATGACACAAGACTGGTGGGCAGGGCAGACTGAACAGCCTCCTAATTGGTGGTGTTTACCACGGTTAATTAAGTCTCTACGCCCCACACACGTGGGTGATAGATATTCTGAGTAGACATATAAACAGACATATGTATGTGTTTATATATCTGTCAGGTGTCTGTAGCAACCTGAGATATGCTGTCAAAGGTAAATTTACGATGTACTCCTGAAAAGGATATGACAGCCTAGGGAGCTGTCAACTCTCCTTTCTGTCTCCCCTTCCTTTCTCCCTCCCCTTCCTTTCTCCCTCCCCTTCTTTTCCCCCGTCCCTGATGAGGGGGAGAGAACAGAAAGGGGAGGATGAGGAAAAGGGAGTCAGGAAGGGAGGGGAAACATTAAAATGGTATAAAATACCGACAGGTTGTTAGGTAAGACACATATGCAACAGTTAGGTATCATTATTTCGAAACGTTTCGCCTACACAGTAGGCTTCTTCAGTCGAGTACAGAAAAGTTGATAGAAGCAGAAGATACTTGAAGACGATGTAATCAGTCCATCAACCTTGAAGTTTTGAGGTGGTCAGTCCCTCAGTCTGGAGAAGAGCATTGTTCCATAGTATGAAACAATGTGGAGTTGAAGTGACAGGATGGAGCCTTATATAGCGCCAGGAGGTGAGATGTAGGTCGCTAGTAGAGGTAAGAATGTAGTCGTTGGGAGGTCAGGTCCCTCTCAAATCCAGCCATTCTCACTCTGTCGGACACTGCAACACAAGGGTATCTTGGTACAGACCTGAAAACAACTTGGACAACTAGTGAGAATGGCTGGATTTGAGAGGGACCTGACCTCCCAACGACTACATTCTTACCTCTACTAGCGACCTACATCTCACCTCCTGGCGCTATATAAGGCTCCATCCTGTCACTTCAACTCCACATTGTTTCATACTATGGAACAATGCTCTTCTCCAGACTGAGGGACTGACCACCTCAAAACTTCAAGGGTGATGGACTGATTACATCGTCTTCAAGTATCTTCTGCTTCTATCAACTTTTCTGTACTCGACTGAAGAAGCCTACTGTGTAGGCGAAACGTTTCGAAATAGATACCTAACTGTTGCATATGTGTCTTACCTAACAAGGGAGGAGGAGTAAGAGAATAGAGGAGGGAGAGAAGAGGAAGGGAAGGAAGAGGGAGGAGAGGAAACGAATACAAGAATAAATTAGTAAACTGGTAAATTGGAAAAAATAGAGAGAGAGAGAGAGAGAGAGAGAGAGACCACACCGGGACATCACAGATGATGCTAAAGCAACAACATAACTCAGAAAAAAAAGCAGAATACGGGTTGTACATCAGCATCAGCGAGCCAAATCAGTGTTATGTACCCGTAAACAGTTGTTTTTACACCCCTCTCTCCTTCCCCTCTCTCCTTCCTCACTTTACTCCTTACTCCTCACCCCTCCTTCCTTCTCTTTCCGTTCCTTATCACTTCCCCTCCCAATTCCCTATGACCATAAATCTCCCTTACCTCCCCTGCTATCTCCCCATTATCCCCCTCCACCCCTTCCTATACCTACAGAAACATACTCCAAAGGTACTTTTAACACTAGTAACCTTTTGGCCCTTTTTTTAACAATCTATTCGAGGCCTGGTCCCGGACAGGGCCACGGGGGCGTTGACCCCAGGAAATCCCCTCCAGGTATACTCCAGTTATTATTATACTCTCTATCATTGTCTATCATTATAAGTTTGTTATAGCATATAATTGTTATAGTCTGTAAACTAGAGGTTCTAAGAGGTGCTTATTTGTTCACTTATTAAGGAATATAGATACAGTAATAAGATATGCGATACGTCATATCTTGTTAAAGATAATACACCTGATAAATTAAGCAAATTTCCTAATTTTGCTTGTAACAGATAAGTGAACTGTAGATATGAATCCAGATGTACTTTTGTTAACCGTTTTTGGGCCTAGTTCCTAGGCCTATTGTGTATCCGTATGTTCTTGTACTACCCTCCACAGGATGGTTATGGGGTTCGAAATACACTAGCCACTTCGGTGGCAAAATCTAAAATCTAGTCTAGGAGCTAGTGCCTTGTACTCTGGGGAATGACACTAAGCATTTGCATTGTACTCTCTGCAATGACTCTAAGCACTTGTACTCTCTTCAACGAAGAAGAGATATGGTTTATCTCACATCAGTACTGACACTTTTCAAATCACTACTTGTTCCCTTCTATTTGGAATACTGCCCAGTGTTGACGGCTCCGTCCAGGACGGGAGAAATATCAGAGCAGAAACAGATACACAGATTGTTTACAGCCCCCACAGAGCCAGTAAAGGTATATCAAAGGTAGGCTCTCTCTGAACTAATTCTCTTAGAGCGCCCTCATCTCTGCCGTCTCTCCTCTACCACCAAGCAAAGGTGGCCAGAAAGAGAAGAAACACTTTCACCATCATTTATTCGGTCACTTTCTTCTCAGAAGTGCACTGATATTACAGTTCACATGACCCCCTGAGCTGTAACATCCTCACCCATCCTTCAGAATGTACTACCCACCTCCAGGACTGTAACATCACCACCCATCCTTCAGAGTACAGGCACTGTACTTCCTACCTCCAGCACTATAACACCACCCATCCTTCAGGGTACAGGCACTGTATTTCCCACCTCCAGAACTGTAACATCACCACCCATCCTTCAGGGAACAGGCACTGTACTTCCTACCTCCAGCACTATATCACCACCCATCCTTCAGGGTACAGGCACCGTATTTCCCACCTCCAGAACTGTAACATCACCACCCATCCTTCAGAGTACAGGCACTGTACTACGTACTTCCAGCACTATAACACCACCCATCCTTCAGAGTACAGGCACTGTATACAGTCTACACACTACCATAACAGCCTTGTGAGATATGGCAGGAGGAGGTGTTCAGTAACATCAGTGGATAATCAAGATTGCCACAGGCGGAATATGTGAACATCGTGTCAACATGCGTGGACCAAGACTCTTCAACCTGCTACCAGCAGGTATCAGAAATACTCACCTAACGAAGATTGAAAAGAAGGTGTTTCCTGACAAGCGTATGTGTGTGCGTGCAGCGTGTACGCATAAATCAACCTGTGTGTGTGTGTGTGTGTGTGTCTGCTATTAAACTCTGAGAAATTCCTTTGATCAACACTGGCACAAACATTGGTTTGAACTCACTCTCTCTCTCTCTCTCTCTCTCTCTCTCTCTCTCTCTCTCTCTCTCTCTCTCTCTCTCTCTCTCTCTCTCTCTCTCTCTCTCTCTCTCTCTCACACAGGGTTTGACAAGGTTAGATTAAGGATCCCTAGCTGTATTGACAAGCTATTTATAGGTTAAGGATTCCTAACTTTATTGACAAGCTAAGAGCTGTTACTTACATGAGCTCATTTGAAAGTGTTTTTATTATGAGACATACAAGTAGGGAACAGGATGAAGTTGGAGCTATCTGTGGGCCAGCATTTTCATTTGATCAACTGGCTTCATCTCGTTGACATCATAATGCTGTACGAATGTGTTCCAGCCTCGAGTCATCCTGGGGATAAATGATCTCAGATGAAGTGATGTTCTGGAGAAGGGTACAGCCAGAATGAAGTTGCTGCTTTCTGCCCGTCTTGTGGTATAGAAGCTTGCTTCTCGCTGTTCTCGAAGTGGATGCAAGTGTGGTACTTTGACAATGTTGGCCTTGTGCATAACAGTAAGGCCACCCACATCCCTCCTACGTTGAAGACTCTGCTGAAATGACAACTCTATCCAGGATTGGTCCTGGCGAGAGATGATACGTCTTGCTCTGTTGTCTAGTTTGTCAAGCAGTCTCAGATGAGAGGGAGGAGGGGAGCAGGCAAACCAAGAAAGTGGAGCATACTCAGTGTGAACGTACTTTTGCCTCGTACAGAATCTTCCAAACCCCTACCATCAAGCAGATGCGAGATACGTCGAAGTGCTCTGAGCTTCCTGGCTGCCTTGTTTGCAAGATTTACAACGTGGATTTTCATTGTCAGTTTGGAGTCAAATTTCACCCCAAGGACATAAACTTCTTCCCCAGGTACCAACACTCTCCAGTTCATACTACTGCACCGGCATTACTATCATGGTGCCTAGAGACCATCATCATTTGTGTTTTCTCAGATGCAAATGTTACTTGCCATCGGTTTCTCCAAGCTAATATAGCTCTTAGCTGGTGATTGATGTAGCTTAGAGCAGCTGGCATTTCTTCTCTTGGATAAGTGAATGTCAGAGTACAGTCGTCTGCATATGCTTGGGATTCTGGGATGAGATGAAGAAAGTCACTGAAGTAGACATTCCATAACAATGGCCCAAGTATACTTCCCTGTGGAACAATTGCCCCAATAGGATGTCTTGCTGATTCTGTCTCTGCCTGCCTGCCTGCCTGTCTGTCTCTGTCTATCTGCCTGTCTCTTTCTATCTTGCTCTAGAATAAGTAATAAAAGATAGCAATAAAGAATGAACAGTTATTGATAAATAAGGAAGGATCAATAAAGAATGATCAAGAAGCCTGTGGTTGTCTTCAACGAGGAAGCCTGATATGGTTCCTAAAGACAGCTGCTGATGAGCCAGGCTGTGGTGCGCACTCCTGCCACCAGCACCAACAACCTGGTTGACCAGGCCAGCCACTGGACTGGGGGCGGTGACCCCTCCCCCGGAAAAAGACTACAGGTAACTCCCAGGTAACTTTCTTAATACGTTATTCTTGACCATCGACAATTAGATAGACTTTAAATCCTCATTAGCTGGGAATGAGCGTGATCAGCAGCAGAGTGGGCGTACACACGTGGGGCGTACACACGTGGGCGTACACGCGTGGGCGTATATACGGGCGTGGGCGTATGAACGGGCGTGGGACTATGATTTACTGTCTCAGGTGAGAGGGTTGGATATATGCCAGTTTTGTGTGTGTGTGTGTGTGTGTGTGTGTGTGTGTGTGTGTGTGTGTGCGCGCGCGCGCGCTCGTGTGTGGTTGCAGGGGGCGAGTCACAGCTCTTGGTCCCTCCGCTTCGTTGGTGGCTACTAGGTCCACTCTCTCCTTACTCCATGAGCTTTGTCGATCTTTTATTCAAGCTGTGTATAGATCCTGCCTCCACTACTTCACTCACCAGATTGTTTCATTTCCTGACAACTCTATGACTGAAGAGCTATATAACCCTTGTGGTTTTGCGCTTCTTTTTGATTATAATAATAATAGTGGTTGAAGAAATACTTCCTAACATCCCTGTGATTCCTTTGAGTCTTCAACTTCCAGCTGCGGCTGTGTCCCATCTCTGGAACATTCTGTCCTTATCCACCTGGTCAATTCCTCTCAGTATTTTGTCATTAGCATGTCCCCCCTAACCCTCGTGTCCTCTAGTGTCGTCAGGTCGATTTCCCTTAACCTCTCCTCGTAGGACATTCCCTTAGCTCCGGGACTTGTCTTATTGCAAACCTTTGCACATTCTCTAATTTCTTGACTAGCTTGACTAAGTGTGAGTTCCACACTGGTGCTGCATACTCCAATAGGGGCCTGACGTACATGGTGTAAGATTGTGTGTATTGAGTCCAGCACTTGTTGGTGCACCCCACATTCTGGCTTTCTGGAGTCCCTTTTGACTCCACTGAAAATACCTCCTTAAATCTTATGTTGTGATCTCCCTCCTTCCTTCATTTCTCAGTCTGATTACCTGGTCCTTGACTGTTGTTCTCTTCCTGCCGTGGCTGTACAACAGCTCTGGGTCGGATTTGACTTTCGATGCTGTCATTCTCGTACTGTCGCTGGGCCTCCCTTCTTATCCATGCTCTTCCACTAATCTTCTTATCTTCCTGGATCCTTTGTTTTCTATACTTCTTCACATTTTCCATTTAGCACACTTTGTGTGTGTACTCACCAATTTGTGGTTGCAGGGGTCGAGTCATAGCTCCTGGCCCCGCCTTTTCGCTGATCGCTACTAGGTCCTCTCTCTCCCTGTCCCATGAGCTTTATCATACCTCGTCTTAAAACTATGTATGGTTCCCGCCTCCACTACGTCACTTTCTAGGCTATTCCACGGCCTGACTACTCTATGACTGAAGAAATACTTCCTAACATCCCTTTGATTCATCTGAGTCTTCAACTTCCAATTGTGACCTCTTGTTTCTGTGTCCCATCTCAGGAACATCCCGTCTTTGTCCACCTTATCTATTCCGCGCAGTATTTTATATGTCATCATGTCTCCCCTGACCCTCCTGTCCTGTGTGTGTGTGTGTGTGTGTGTGTCTCCTAATTGTGATTGCACGGGTCGAGTCCTAGCTCCTGGTGTGTATTTGTGTGTGTACTCACCTAGTTGTGGTTGCAGGGGTCGACTCACAGCTCCTGGCCCCGCCTCTTCACTGGTCGCTACTGGGTCACTCTTCCTACTCCATGAGCTTTATCATACCTCTTCTTAAAGCTATGGATGGATCCTGCCTCCACTACATCACTTACTATTCCACTTCCAGACAACTCTGTGTCTGAAGAAATACTTGTGTGTGTGTGTGTGTGTGTGTGTGTACTCACCTAATTGTACTCACCTAATTGTGGTTGCAGGGGTCGAGACTCGGCTCCTGGCCCCGCCTCTTCACTGATCGCTACGATGTACGATGTTACGATGTGTGTGTGTGTACTCACCTAGTTGAGGTTGCGGGGGTCGAGTCCGAGCTCCTCTGTGTGTGTGTGTGTGTGTGTGTGTGTGTGTGTGTGTGTGTGTGTGTGTGTGTGTGTGTGCGTGCGCGCGCGCGCGCGCGTGTGTGTGTTTTCCCACCATCAACAGCTCTAGCTCTGCTCCCCTCAGAGCAACTGTTCACTGGATGGGAATGAGAATCAAAGGCTTAATAGATCAAAAGTTCAAATGTTCGGAGGAACAAAGACTCAAGTGAACGTTTAACACTAAAACTTGAGCCCAAAGTTCCAAGTTTATTCTTGATTAAGTTTATTAATGTTTACCAATGTGAGGGAAAACCTCATTAGTTAGGAGAGGAAGTAGGAACAGTGGTGGTAGTTAGGGAGTCTGCTCGGTCTGTTAGGTGTGTACATAGTTACCGATGCTGTTAGGTGTGTGTACATAGTTACCGATGCTGTTAGGTGTGTGTACATAGTTACCGATGTTAGGTGTGTACATAGTTACCGATGCTGTTTGGTGTGTACATAGTTACCGATGCTGGTTACTAGGTGTGTGTTACATAGTTACCGATGTTGTTAGGTGTGTACATAGTTACCGATGCTGTTAGGTGTGTACATAGTTACCGATGCTGTTAGGTGTGTACATAGTTACCGATGCTGTTAGGTGTGTACATAGTTACCGATGCTGTTAGGTGTGTGTACATAGTTACCGATGCTGTTAGGTGTGTGTACATAGTTACCGATGTTAGGTGTGTACATAGTTACCGATGCTGTTTGGTGTGTACATAGTTACCGATGCTGTTAGGTGTGTGTACATAGTTACCGATGTTGTTAGGTGTGTGTACATAGTTACCGATGCTGTTAGGTGTGTACATAGTTACCGATGCTGTTAGGTGTGTACATAGTTACCGATGCTGTTAGGTGTGTACATAGTTACCGATGCTGTTAGGTGTGTACATTGTTACCGATGCTGTTAGGTGTGTACATAGTTCGTGAAGCTCTCTACCCAGTAGGGGTTGACGTGTGTCCCTCCCACCAGTTGACACTTGACTTGCGGTTCCCATCAACTCTAAGTATTCAATCCATTCCTGTTTTTTTAATATGTGTTTTATTTAATTTGGTTTAAATAAGAGCGAAGGTCTTGTTTAGACATTTATTCTGCTAATTCAACCTGACCTGATTTAGACTTACGTAGTGTTACTGATAGATTCGTACCACCCATCGTATATACGCAGATTCATACTGCTCAGGGTATATTCACGGAGAGATTTGTACCTCCCATGGTATATACACTGAGATGCCTCGCAAGGTATATTCACTGAGAAAAACATACCACCCTGGGAATATACACAGATTCATATCGCCCAGGGTATATACACTGAGAGATACGTACCTCCCAGAGTATATACAGAGACTCATACCACTCAATTTATATACACTGAAAGATACCACCCAGAGTATATACACTGAGAGATGCATACCCCCAGGATACATACACGTATCAATACCGAGAGATACTATCTAACAAGTGGTATGTATCCTTTGGTGTATATACCTAGGGTATATGCACTGAGAGATACATACCAGCCACGGTATATACACTGATACATGCCTCCCAGGGTATATGCACTGAGAGATACATATCACCCTGAGTATATTAAGTGAGGTACATACAACCCACGGTATATACATTGATAGAAACTTCCCAGGATATATTCACCGAGAGATACATGCCACCCAGGGTATGTACACTGATGCATTCCTCCCTGTGTATATACACTGAGATACCTCCCAGGGTATATGCACTGAGATACCTCCCAGGGTATATGCACTGAGATACCTCCCAGGGTATATACACTGAGATACCAACCAGGGTATATACACTGAGATACCACCCAGGGTATATACACTGAGATACCACCCAGGGTATATACACTGAGATACCACCCAGGGTATATACACTGAGATACCACCCAGGGTATATACACTGAGATACCCACCCAGGGTATATACACTGAGATACCACCCAGGGTATACACACTGAGATACCACCCAGGGTATACACACTGAGATACCACCCAGGGTATACACACTGAGATACCACCCAGGGTATACACACTGAGATACCGCCCAGGGTATACACACTGAGATACCGCCCAGGGTATATACACTGAGATACCGCCCAGGGTATATACACTGAGATACCGCCCAGGGTATATACACTGAGATACCGCCCAGGGTATATACACTGAGATACCGCCCAGGGTATATACACTGAGATACCGCCCAGGGTATATACACTGAGATAACGCCCAGGGTATATACACTGAGATAACGCCCAGGGTATATACACTGAGATAACGCCCAGGGTATATACACTGAGATAACGCCCAGGGTATATACACTGAGATACCACCCAGGGTATATACACTGAGATACCACCCAGGGTATATACACTGAGATACCACCCAGGGTATATACACTGAGATACCACCCAGGGTATATACACTGAGATACCACCCAGGGTATATACACTGAGATACCACCCAGGGTATATACACTGAGATACCACCCAGGGTATATACACTGAGATACCACCCAGGGTATATACACTGAGATACCACCCAGGGTATATACACTGAGATACCACCCAGGGTATATACACTGAGATACCACCCAGTATATATACACTGAGATACCACCCAGTATATTATACACTGAGATAAACCCCCCAGTATATATACACTGAGATACCACCCAGTATATTATACACTGAGATACCACCCAGTATATATACACTGAGATACCACCAGTATATATACACTGAGATACCACCCAGTATATATACACTGAGATACCACCCAGTATATATACACTGAGATACCACCCAGTATATATACACTGAGATACCACCCAGTATATGTACACTGAGATACCACCCAGGGTATGTACACTGAGATACCACCCAGGGTATGTACACTGAGATACATACCACCCAGGGCATGTGCACTGAGATACCACCCAGGGTATATACACTGAGATACATACCTCCCAGGGTATATACACTGAGATACATACCTCCCAGGGTATATACACTGAGATACATACCTCCCAGGGTATATACACTGAGATACCTCCCAGGGTATATACACTGAGATACCTCCCAGGGTATATACACTGAGATACCTCCCAGGGTATATACACTGAGATACCTCCCAGGGTATATACACTGAGATACCTCCCAGGGTATATACACTGAGATACCTCCCAGGGTATATACACTGAGATACCTCCCAGGGTATATACACTGAGATACCTCCCAGGGTATATACACTGAGATACCTCCCAGGGTATATACACTGAGATACCTCCAGGGTATATACACTGAGATACCTCCCAGGGTATATACACTGAGATACCTCCCAGGGTATATACACTGAGATACCTCCCAGGGTATATACACTGAGATACCTCCCAGGGTATATACACTGAGATACCTCCCAGGGTATATACACTGAGATACCTCCCAGGGTATATACACTGAGATACCTCCCAGGGTATATACACTGAGATACCTCCCAGGGTATATACACTGAGATACCTCCCAGGGTATATACACTGAGATACCTCCCAGGGTATATACACTGAGATACATCCCAGGGCATATACACTGAGATACATACCTCCCAGGGTATATACACTGAGATACATACCTCCCAGGGTATATACACTGAGATACATACCTCCCAGGGTATATACACTGAGATACATACCTCCAGGGTATATACACTGAGATACATACCTCCCAGGGTATATACACTGAGATACATACCTCCAGGGTATATACACTGAGATACATACCTCCCAGGGTATATACACTGAGATACATACCTCCCAGGGTATATACACTGAGATACATACCTCCCAGGGTATATACACTGAGATACATACCTCCCAGGGTATATACACTGAGATTACATACCTCCAGGGTATATACACTGAGATACATACCTCCCAGGGTATATACACTGAGATACATACCTCCCAGGGTATATACACTGAGATACATACCTCCCAGGGTATATACACTGAGATACATACCTCCCAGGGTATATACACTGAGATACATACCTCCAGGGTATATACACTGAGATACATACCTCCCAGGGTATATACACTGAGATACATACCTCCCAGGGTATATACACTGAGATACATACCTCCCAGGGTATATACACTGAGATACATACCTCCAGGGTATATACACTGAGATACATACCTCCCAGGGTATATACACTGAGATACATACCTCCCAGGGTATATACACTGAGATACATACCTCCCAGGGTATATACACTGAGATACATACCTCCCAGGGTATATACACTGAGATACATACCTCCCAGGGTATATACACTGAGATACATACCTCCCAGGGTATTACACTGAGATACATACCTCCCAGGGTATATACACTGAGATACATACCTCCCAGGGTATATACACTGAGATACATACCTCCCAGGGTATATACACTGAGATACATACCTCCAGGGTATATACACTGAGATACATACCTCCCAGGGTATATACACTGAGATACATACCTCCCAGGGTATATACACTGAGATACATACCTCCCAGGGTATATACACTGAGATACATACCTCCCAGGGTATATACACTGAGATACATACCTCCCAGGGTATATACACTGAGATACATACCTCCCAGGGTATATACACTGAGATACATACCTCCCAGGGTATATACACTGAGATACATACTCCCAGGGTATATACACTGAGATACATACCTCCCAGGGTATATACACTGAGATACATACCTCCCAGGGTATATACACTGAGATACATACCTCCCAGGGTATATACACTGAGATACATACCTCCCAGGGTATATACACTGAGATACATACCTCCCAGGGTATATACACTGAGATACATACCTCCCAGGGTATATACACTGAGATACATACCTCCCAGGGTATATACACTGAGATACCTCCCAGGGTATATACACTGAGATACCACCCAGGGTATATACACTGAGATACCACCCAGGGTATATACACTGAGATACCACCAGGGTATATACACTGAGATACCACCCAGGGTATATACACTGAGATACCACCCAGGGCATATACACTGAGATACCACCCAGGGCATATACACTGAGATACCACCCAGTATATATACACTGAGATACCACCCAGTATATATACACTGAGATACCACCCAGTATATATACACTGAGATACCACCCAGGGTATATACACTGAGATACCACCCAGGGTATATACACTGAGATACCACCCAGGGTATATACACTGAGATACCACCCAGGGTATATACACTGAGATACCACCCAGGGTATATACACTGAGATACCACCCAGGGTATATACACTGAGATACATACCTCCCAGGGTATATACACTGAGATACATACCTCCCAGGATATAAACATCAAGATATACACAGCTGGGTGTATATAGCCTGCAGCTCTGGTTGTACTTTGCTCTTGCGTCGGTAATTTAACGTTTCCTGGCCAAGTTTCAGAAGAAAACATTTTGAAGACTTGGAACTGAAGCTTAACATGAAAGTTCAAAGTTAGTAGTCGTTGTTTGTTGTTGTTGTTTGTTTTTAGGTAAACAAAAACAAACACAGACTTGCCCACAAGTGTTTGGGGGAAGTGAAGGTGTTTCTCTCTCTCTCTCTCTCTCTCTCTCTCTCTCTCTCTCTCTCTCTCTCTCTCTCTCTCTCTCTCTCTCTCTCTCAGCACAGAGAGAGAGGGAGGACGAGAGAGAGGAGAGAGAGAGAGAGAGAGAGAGAGAGAGGGAGAGGGAGAGGGGAGAGGGGGAGGGAGAGAGAGAGAGAGAGAGAGAGAGAGAAAGAAAGAAAGAAGCGGGATCTCTGAACTGATAAACACACTCACAGGTCACCCACCCAGCTACTACTATCTGGGCTCAGCAAGTGTTGTGCCTTACACAAGACCACAGAACTACATCCCAGCGGCTGCCACGGTGTTTTATCTGTCTCATGGACAGGCACCTTGCACAACACACACACACACACACACACACACACACACACACACACACACACACACACACACACACACACACACACACACACACACACACACACCACACACACACAACACACAACACACACACAACACACACAACACACACAAACACACACACACACAAACACACACACACACACACACACACACACACACACACACACACACACACAACACACACACAAACACACACACACACAGTACCACAGAACTATTAATATTTCAACTTACATATTTGAAATTTTCAATAAACGCTGATACCTGGAGGCGGGACCTTTAATATAGAATTTCCGGTGAGACTTTTAACAGTGGAGAGAGAGATTATAACGTGCATTCCTACTTCATATATTATATATATATATATATATATATATATATATATATATATATATATATATATATATTATATATAGGTAGTAGGATGGTAGACAGCAACCACCCAGGGAGGTACTACCGTCCTGTGGTAGTAGGTAGGTAGACAACAACCACCCAGGGAGGTACTACCGTCCTGTGGTAGTACGTTGGTAGACAGCAACCACCCAGGGAGGTACTACCGTCCTGTGGTAGTAGGATGGTAGACAACCACCCAGGGAGGTACTACCGTCCTGTGGTAGTACGTTGGTAGACAGCAACCACCCAGGGAGGTACTACCGTCCTGTGGTAGTACGTTGGTAGACAACAACCACCCAGGGAGGTACTACCGTCCTGTGGTAGTAGGTTGGTAGACAGCAACCACCCAGGGAGGTACTACCGTCCTGTGGTAGTAGGTTGGTAGACAGCAACCACCCAGGGAGGTACTACCGTCCTGTGGTAGTAGGTTGGTAGACAACAACCACCCAGGGAGGTACTACCGTCCTGTGGTAGTAGGTTGATAGACAGCAACCACCCAGGGAGGTACTATCGTCCTGTGGTAGTAGGTTGGTAGACAGCAACCACCCAGGGAGGTACTACCGTCCTGTGGTAGTAGGATGGTAGACAGCAACCACCCAGGGAGGTACTACCGTCCTGCCAAGTGAGGGTAAAACGGAAACCTGTAATTGTTTTACATGATGGTAGGATTGCTGGTGTCCTTTTTTCTGTCTCATAAACATGCAAGATTTCAGGTACGTCTTGCTACTTCTACTTACACTTAGGTCACACTACACATACATGTACAAGCATATATATACACACACCTCTCAGTTTTCTTCTATTTTCTTTCTAGTTCTTGTTCTTGTTTTTCCTCTTATCTCTATGGGGAAGTGGAACAGAATTCTTCCTCCGTAAGCCATGTGTGTTGTAAGAGGCGACTAAAATGCCGGGAGCAAGGTGCTAGTAACCCCTTCTCCTGTATATATTACTAAATTTAAAAGGAGAAACTTTCGTATTTCCTTTTGGGCCACCCTGCCTTGGTGGGCCACCCTGCCTTGGTGGGCCACCCTGCCTTGGTGGGCCACCCTGCCTTGGTGGGCCACCCTGCCTTGGTGGGCCACCCTGCCTTGGTGGGCCACCCTGCCTTGGTGGGCCACCCTGCCTTGGTGGGCCACCCTGCCTTGGTGGGCCACCCTGCCTTGGTGGGCCACCCTGCCTTGGTGGGCCACCCTGCCTCGGTGGGCCACCCTGGGACACCCTGCCTCGGTGGGCCACCCTGCCTCGGTGGGCCACCCTGGGACACCCTGCCTCGGTGGGACACCCTGCCTCGGTGGGACACCCTGCCTCTGTGGGACACCCTGCCTCTGTGGGACACCCTGCCTCTGTGGGACACCCTGCCTCGGTGGGACACCCTGCCTCTGTGGGACACCCCGCCTCGGTGGGACACCCTGCCTCGGTGGGACACCCTGCCTCGGTGGGACACCCTGCCTCGGTGGGACACCCTGCCTCGGTGGGACACCCTGCCTCTGTGGGACACCCTGCCTCTGTGGGACACCCTGCCTCTGTGGGACACCCTGCCTCTGTGGGACACCCTGCCTCGGTGGGACACCCTGCCTCGGTGGGACACCCTGCCTCGGTGGGACACCCTGCCTCGGTGGGACACCCTGCCTCTGTGGGACACCCTGCCTCGGTGGGACACCCTGCCTCGGTGGGATACCGCCAGTGAGTTGAAAGAAATGTATATAATTTGTGTGTATTTCTTAATTACAAACTTTATCTAGGGTTATCGCTATTTTCACCTCGTCATTCCAATAATCTATTTTCTGCCCTCCTGTACCTGCCCTCTTGTGCCTGCTCTCTTGTGCCTGCTCTCTTGTGCCTGCCCTCTTGTGCCTGCTCTCTTGTGCCTGCTCTCTTGTGCCTGCTCTCTTGTGCCTGCCCTCTTGTGCCTGCCCTCCTGTACCTGCCCTCTTGTGCCTGCACTCTTGTGCCTGCCCTCTTGTGCCTGCCCTCTTGTGCCTGCTCTCTTGTGCCTGCCCTCTTGTGCCTGCCCTCTTGTGCCTGCCCTCTTGTGCCTGCCCTCTTGTGCCTGCCCTCTTGTGCCTGCCCTCTTGTGCCTGCCCTCTTGTGCCTGCCCTCTTGTGCCTGCCCTCTTGTGCCTGCCCTCTTGTGCCTGCCCTCTTGTGCCTGCCCTCTTGTGCCTGCCCTCTTGTACCTGCCCTCTTGTACCTGCCCTCTTGTGCCTGCCCTCTTGTGCCTGCCCTCTTGTACCTGCCCTCGTGTACCTGCCCTCCTGTACCTGCCCTCTTGTGCCTGCCCTCTTGTTCCTGCATTCTTGTGCCTGCATTCTTGTGCCTGCCCTCTTGTACCTGCCCTCCTGTGCCTGCCCTCCTGTGCCTGCCCTCTTGTGCCTGCCCTCTTGTGCCTGCCCTCTTGCACCTGCCCTCTTGCACCTGCCCTCTTGCACCTGCCCTCTTGCACCTGCCCTCTTGCACCTGCCCTCTTGTACCTGCCCTCTTGTACCTGCCCTCTTGCACCTGCCCTCTTGCACCTGCCCTCTTGCACCTGCCCTCTTGCACCTGCCCTCTTGTACCTGCCCTCTTGTACCTGCCCTCTTGTACCTGCCCTCTTGTACCTGCCCTCTTGCACCTGCCCTCTTGCATCTGCCCTCTTGCACCTGCCCTCTTGCATCTGCCCTCTTGCACCTGCCCTCTTGCACCTGCCCTCTTGCATCTGCCCTCTTGCATCTGCCCTCTTGCATCTGCCCTCTTGCACCTGCCCTCTTGCATCTGCCCTCTTGCACCTGCCCTCTTGCACCTGCCCTCTTGCACCTGCCCTCTTGCACCTGCCCTCCTGCACCTGCCCTCTTGCATCTGCCCTCTTGCATCTGCCCTCTTGCATCTGCCCTCTTGCATCTGCCCTCTTGCATCTGCCCTCTTGCATCTGCCCTCTTGCATCTGCCCTCTTGCATCTGCCCTCTTGCACCTGCCCTCTTGCACCTGCCCTCTTGCACCTGCCCTCTTGCACCTGCCCTCTTGCACCTGCCCTCTTGCACCTGCCCTCTTGCATCTGCCCTCTTGCATCTGCCCTCTTGCATCTGCCCTCTTGCATCTGCCCTCTTGCATCTGCCCTCTTGCACCTGCCCTCTTGCATCTGCCCTCTTGCATCTGCCCTCTTGCATCTGCCCTCTTGCATCTGCCCTCTTGCATCTGCCCTCTTGCATCTGCCCTCTTGCATCTGCCCTCTTGCACCTGCCCTCTTGCACCTGCCCTCTTGCATCTGCCCTCTTGCACCTGCCCTCTTGCACCTGCCCTCTTGCACCTGCCCTCTTGCATCTGCCCTCTTGCATCTGCCCTCTTGCATCTGCCCTCTTGCACCTGCCCTCTTGCACCTGCCCTCTTGCACCTGCCCTCTTGCACCTGCCCTCTTGCACCTGCCCTCTTGCACCTGCCCTCTTGCATCTGCCCTCTTGCATCTGCCCTCTTGCATCTGCCCTCTTGCATCTGCCCTCTTGCACCTGCCCTCTTGCATCTGCCCTCTTGCATCTGCCCTCTTGCATCTGCCCTCTTGCATCTGCCCTCTTGCATCTGCCCTCTTGCATCTGCCCTCCTGCACCTACCCTCCTGCACCTACCCTCCTGCACCTACCCTCCTGCACCTACCCTCCTGCACCTACCCTCCTGCACCTGCCCTCCTGCACCTGCCCTCCTGCACCTACCCTCCTGCACCTACCCTCCTGCACCTACCCTCCTGCACCTACCCTCCTGCACCTGTACTCCTGCACCTGTACTCCTGCACCTGCACTCCTGCACCTGCACTCCTGCACCTGCACTCCTGCACCTGCACTCCTGCACCTACCCTCCTGCACCTACCCTCCTGCACCTGCCCTCCTGCACCTGCCCTCCTGCACCTACCCTCCTGCACCTGCCCTCCTGCACTCCTGCACCTGCCCTCCTGCACCTACCCTCCTGCACCTGCCCTCCTGCACCTACCCTCCTGCACCTGCCCTCCTGCACCTACCCTCCTGCACCTGCCCTCCTGCACCTGCCCTCCTGCACCTGCCCTCCTGCACCTGCCCTCCTGCACCTGCCCTCCTGCACCTGCCCTCCTGCACCTGCCCTCCTGCACCTGCCCTCCTGCACCTGCCCCTCCCGCACCTGCCTCCTGCACCTGCCCTCCTGCACCTGCCCTCCTGCACCTGCCCTCCTGCACCTGCCCTCCTGCACCTGCCCTCCTGCACCTGCCCTCCTGCACCTGCCCTCCTGCACCTGCCCTCCTGCACCTGCCCCTGCACCTGCACTCCTGCACCTCCCTCCTGCACCTGCCCTCCTGCACCTACCCTCCTGCACCTGCCCTCCTGCACCTGCACTCCTGCACCTGCCTCCTGCACCTGCCCTCCTGCACCTGCCTCCTGCACCTCCCTCCTGCACCTGCCCTCCTGCACCTGCCCTCCTGCACCTACCCTCCTGCACCTGCCCTCCTGCACCTGCCCTCCTGCACCTACCCTCCTGCACCTGCCCTCCTGCACCTACCCTCCTGCACCTGCCCTCCTGCACCTGCCCTCCTGCACCTACCCTCCTGCACCTGCCCTCCTGCACCTGCCCTCCTGCACCTACCCTCCTGCACCTGCCCTCCTGCACCTACCTCCTGCACCTGCCCTCCTGCACCTACCCTCCTGCACCTACCCTCCTGCACCTGCCCTCCTGCACCTACCCTCCTGCACCTACCCTCCTGCACCTACCCTCCTGCACCTACCCTCCTGCACCTGCCCTCCTGCACCTGCCCTCCTGCACCTACCCTCCTGCACCTACCCTCCTGCACCTACCCTCCTGCACCTACCCTCCTGCACCTACCCTCCTGCACCTGCCTCCTGCACCTGCCATCTACAGAACATTCCTCACTGCGACACTTCTGCACTTCCACAACACATTTTTCTGTAACATTCCTCCCTGCAGTTGTTCTTAGCTAACACCTGTCAACTCGTAGTTATTTAGGCCTGGTCTGGGACCCGGGGGGCGGGGTTCTGACCCGTGGGTAATTCCTACACTTCTCTAAGTCTTATTGACACTATTCTCCTCGTATCTGCATTCTCCTTGTATCTGCATTCTCCTTGTATCTGCATTCTCCTTGTATCTGCATTCTCCTTGTATCTGCATTCTCCTTGTATCCGCATTCTCCTTGTATCCGCATTCTCCTTGTATCCGCATTTCCTTGTATCCGCATTCTCCTTGTATCCACATTCTCCTTGTATCCACATTCTCCTTGTATCCACATTCTCCTTGTATCCGCATTCTCCTTGTATCCGCATTCTCCTTGTATCCGCATTCTCCTTGTATCCGCATTCTCCTTGTATCCGCATTCTCCTTGTATCCGCATTCTCCTTGTATCCGCATTCTCCTTGTATCCACATTCTCCTTGTATCCGCATTCTCCTTGTATCCGCATTCTCCTTGTATCCGCATTCTCCTTGTATCCGCATTCTCCTTGTATCCGCATTCTCCTTGTATCCGTATTCTCCCTGTATCCGCATTCTCCTTGTATCCACATTCTCCTTGTATTAACATACTCCTTTTATCCACATTCTCCTTGTATCCACATTCTCCTTGTATCCGCATTCTCCTTGTATCCGCATTCTCCTTGTATCCACATTCTCCTTGTATCCGCATTCTCCTTGTATCCACATTCTCCTTGTATCCACATTCTCCTTGTATCCACATTCTCCTTGTATCCACATTCTCCTTGTATCCGCATTCTCCTTGTATCCGCATTCTCCTTGTATCCGCATTCTCCTTGTATCCGCATTCTCCTTGTATCCGCATTCTCCTTGTATCCACATTCTCCTTGTATCCACATTCTCCTTGTATCCGCATTCTCCTTGTATCCACATTCTCCTTGTATCCACATTCTCCTTGTATCCACATTCTCCTTGTATCCACATTCTCCTTGTATCCGCATTCTCCTTGTATCCGCATTCTCCTTGTATCCACATTCTCCTTGTATTAACATACTCCTTTTATCCACATTCTCCATGTATCCGCATTCTCCTTGTATCCGCATTCTCCTTGTATCCGCATTCTCCTTGTATCCGCATTCTCCTTGTATCCGCATTCTCCTTGTATCCGCCTCCTCCTCCCATCCACATTCTCCTTTTATCCACATTCTCCTTGTATCCGCATTCTCCTTGTATCAACATTCTTCTTGCATCCGCATTCTCCTTGCATCCGCATTCTCCTTGTATCCACATTCTCCTTGTATCCACATTCTCCTTGTATCCACATTCTCCTTGTATCCGCATTCTCCTTGTATCCGCATTCTCCTTGTATCCACATTCTCCTTGTATCCACATTCTCCTTGCATCCGCATTCTCCTTGTATCCGCATTCTCCTTGTATCCGCATTCTCCTTGTATCCGCATTCTCCTTGTATCCGCATTCTCCTTGTATCCGCATTCTCCTTGTATCCGCATTCTCCTTGTATTCACATTCTCCTTGTATTCACATTCTCCTTGTATTCACATTCTCCTTGTATTCACATTCTCCTCGTATCCACATTCTCCTCGTATCCGCATTCTCCTTGTATCCGCATTCTCCTTGTATCCGCATTCTCCTTGTATCCGTATTCTCCTTGTATCCGCATTCTCCTTGTATCCACATTCTCCTTGTATTAACATACTCCTTTTATCCACATTCTCCTTGTATCCACATTCTCCTTGTATCCGCATTCTCCTTGTATCCGCATTCTCCTTGTATCCACATTCTCCTTGTATCCGCATTCTCCTTGTATCCACATTCTCCTTGTATCCACATTCTCCTTGTATCCACATTCTCCTTGTATCCACATTCTCCTTGTATCCGCATTCTCCTTGTATCCGCATTCTCCTTGTATCCGCATTCTCCTTGTATCCGCATTCTCCTTGTATCCGCATTCTCCTTGTATCCACATTCTCCTTGTATCCGCATTCTCCTTGTATCCACATTCTCCTTGTATCCACATTCTCCTTGTATCCACATTCTCCTTGTATCCACATTCTCCTTGTATCCACATTCTCCTTGTATCCGCATTCTCCTTGTATCCGCATTCTCCTTGTATCCACATTCTCCTTGTATTAACATACTCCTTTTATCCACATTCTCCATGTATCCGCATTCTCCTTGTATCCGCATTCTCCTTGTATCCGCATTCTCCTTGTATCCGCATTCTCCTTGTATCCGCATTCTCCTTGTATCCGCCTCCTCCTCCCATCCACATTCTCCTTTTATCCACATTCTCCTTGTATCCGCATTCTCCTTGTATCAACATTCTTCTTGCATCCGCATTCTCCTTGCATCCGCATTCTCCTTGTATCCACATTCTCCTTGTATCCACATTCTCCTTGTATCCACATTCTCCTTGTATCCGCATTCTCCTTGTATCCGCATTCTCCTTGTATCCACATTCTCCTTGTATCCACATTCTCCTTGCATCCGCATTCTCCTTGTATCCGCATTCTCCTTGTATCCGCATTCTCCTTGTATCCGCATTCTCCTTGTATCCGCATTCTCCTTGTATCCGCATTCTCCTTGTATCCGCATTCTCCTTGTATTCACATTCTCCTTGTATTCACATTCTCCTTGTATTCACATTCTCCTCGTATCCACATTCTCCTTGTATCCGCATTCTCCTTGTATCCGCATTCTCCTTGTATCCGCATTCTCCTTGTATCCACATTCATCTTTCTCTCACATTCACTGTATCCAGATGTACTTCTGTTAACCCTTGTGAGCAAGACCCTGAATCTTAAACTTCAGGGGCCCCTAGTTCCTGAGGGGCCCCTAGTTCCTGAGGGGCCCCAGAAGCGACTAGAGTCCACATTTTTTTTAAATTTTTGGTCCACTATGTGAGATTGGTTGCAAAGGGGGCCTCCATAACAGTCCAAGCTTCAGGGCCCCAAGAATGTAGATCCGCCACTGTTTGTGGGGTCTATTTACTAGGCCTATTGCACTACCCTCTACAGGAGGCTTTGGAGGCTCTCTAAATCAGCCACTCCAAAGGCAAAATCTAAATCTAAATTCCCTATTAGCATGTATCACAGAGCTTACATATGACACTTATAAATATTAATACATTTTACACACTTAGGAGATGACTAGAGAGACGTTTCGCTCCTTACTACATTAGTAGATGCTTCGGTCCCTCCTGGACCACTGTCATGTCCCATTCGCTAAAACTGAGGCTAGCCTGGCGAATGCTACTGACGAGGTACTGGTGGCGACACGAAAGGCCTCGAGAGCTTTTTACATCAACACTCTGCGGTTTGTTTTCCTGTCTGTGACCACCTGCGTGCTCCTGCTTGCTTTATCATATGATGATGTCACGGGTTTCTCTCTCTCTCTCTCTCTCCTCTCTCTCTCTCTCTCTCTCTGAATTAATGTATCAGTGCAGAGTAAATATTTGTCATTCTCTTGTCTCAGGGAGGACAATGGGGAGCTTTAGAGAGATATCTCTATCTTACCCATGCATCCCCCATTGTCCTCGAGGCTTGGAAAAAAACAAGGGAACTCATGGGAAAGGTAAATTCACCCATGTATCCCCTCATTCTCTGGCTGGGCAGAGAATGAGGGCAGTAAGGAAACACTATAAATTTAACCCATTCGTTTCCCTCCCCCCATTCTTTTCTGGGGTAGGAATAATAATAGGGGCCTCGAAAAAAACTCTTAAATTAACCCATGCGTCCATAGCATTCTTTTCTGGGAGAGGAGTAATAATGGGGTTTTTTGAAAAGCCCTAAAATTCAACCATGCGTCCACCCCATTCTCCTCTTGGGTAGGAAAATTAATGGGGCACCTCGAACTTTGTTGAGTTAAGCTTAAGAATTAACAACTGGGCGTCTGCACTGCAAGCTGAATCGTTTGCAATCCTAATGGTGCTAAAGCTAACTTATGACACTGAGCTTGTGACTCTGTCATCATTACTGATTCTATATCATCACTGAAGACTCTTGACTCATATAATGACTCTAGCAACATGCTCATTGGAGAAGCCAGGTATAGATACTCAAAAATCCTGGGAAAGGGAATTAATGTACAATATCTATGGATCCCATCACACACTGGATTACTCCTTCATGATAAAGTTGATATGTTAGCCAAGAAAAGTACTCTGAAGGAGAATGTAGAATATAACTTTGGTATATCTGTGTCTAGTATTAGGAATAATATTAGGAGAGAAGTAAATAGTGAAAATGATTGTTATATGAATGTAGTTAGAAGTCTGAGTAGATCTATAACCCACAATGATATAATGAACTTAGATAGGTATATTTATGGAGCAACTTGCAATGTAAACACTGATACTGTAGTGGCCAGACTTAGGCTTGTTTACGAGTACTTTGGCAGACAGATACACTGATGGTCAAACCAAATACAAAGTATTTGGCCAGGCCTATGGTCACTATTTTGTCCACTTATTGAGGAATATAGAAATAGACAGTATGTGACATTAATGAAAGCAAGATACCGGATATATTAAGCAAATTTCCTAAATTTGCTTATAACAGATAAGTGAACTGTAGAGCCAAACCTGATGTACTCATCTAAGCCCTTTTGGGGCCTAGTTCCTAGGCCTATTGTGTATCTACACGTTCTTGTGCTACCACCATAGGATGGATACGAGATGCACAATGAACCGGCCATGTATCCACCCGACTCCCCTCTAGTGTACCAACAGAGATAAGGCCGTAAGGAAAGACTGTTAATTTCCCCATGTATCTTCCCCATTCCTCTCTGGGTAAACATTAATTACCCACAGTATTTACCATATTATCCCGGAAAATAATACCGGTGGAGGGAATTTATTGTTCGGGGTGATTGTTCCGTTATTGCCAGAACTGTGCTTTTGTTCAGCGTTGAGTCGTGTTTGTTTTTGCAATATTATTGCGTGTGTTTGTGCTTAGATTGTTTGTTCTGCCTTGTTTATCATTCCCCTTTATATTCTTCTCTAATTGTTTACTTATTAAGTGAGTGTTTAGGAAGAGTTAGGTTACTGTCTCACTACTGTCTCACTACTGTCTCTTCACTGTCTCACCATTGTTTCAGTACTGTCTATTCACTGTCTCAAAACTGTCTCAGCACTGCCTCACCAGTCTCACTACTGTCTCACTACTGTCTCACTACTGTCTCACTACTGTCTCACTGCTGTCTCACTGCTGTCTCACTACTGTCTCACTACTGTCTCACTACTGTCTCACTGCTGTCTCACTGCTGTCTCCACTGTCTCTCCACTGTCTCTCCACTGTCTCTCCACTGTCTCTCCACTGTCTCCCCACTCTCTCCACTGGCTCACCACTGTCTCACCACTGTCTCACTGTCTCTCAGCTGTCTCACCACTCACTCCACTGTCTCACCACTGTCTCTTCACTGTTTCACCACTGTCTCACCACTGTCTCACCACTGTCTCGCTACTGTCTCGCTACTGTCTCACCACTGTCTCGCCAATGTCTCGCCACTCTCACCGCTGTCTGTCCACTGTCTCGCCACTGTCTCACAACTGTCCACTGTCTCGCCCTGTCTCACAACTGTCCACTTCCACTGCTACTGTCTCACCACACTGTCACGTCTCCACTGTCCACTCTCACCACTGTCTCTTCACTTCTCCCACTGTCTCACCACTCACCACTGTCTCGCACCCACTCCCACTGTCTCGCCACTCTCCGCATGTCTACGCCACATATCTCGCCACTGTCTCCACTATCTCGCCACTGTCTCGCCACGTCCACTCTCCACTGTCTCATCCACTATCTCGCCACTGTCTCCTCCACTGTCTCCCACTGTCTCTCCACTGTCTCTCCACTGTCTCTCCACTGTCTCTCCACTGTCTCTCCACTGTCTCTCCACTGTCTCTCCACTGTCTCTCCACTGTCTCGCCACTGTCTCGCCACTGTCTCGCCACTGTCTCGCCACTGTCTCGCCACTGTCTCGCCACTGTCTCGCCACTGTCTCGCCACTGTCTCGCCACTGTCTCGCCACTGTCTCGCCACCCTCGATATCTGTGACAGAAAATAATTGTTAGAAAACCAGTTATAAAAAATCATTGATTTTTTGAAGCTGAGATAAACTGAGGCTTATGATCCAGGGCAGTGGAGCAGTGACCACTGGAGAGTAACAGTGACCACTGGAGAGTAACAGTGACCACTGGAGAGTAACAGTGACCACTGGAGAGTGTAGCAGTGACCACTGGAGAGTGTAGCAGTGACCACTGGAGAGTGTAGCAGTGACCACTGGAGAGTGTAACAGTGACCACTGGAGAGTGTAACAGTGACCACTGGAGAGTGTAGCAGTGACCACTGGAGAGTAACAGTGACCACTGGAGAGTGTAACAGTGACCACTGGAGAGTGTAACAGTGACCACTGGAGAGTGTAAGTGCCAGAGTAAGGACCACTGGAGAGTGAACAGTGACCACTGGAGAGTAACAGTGACCACTGGAGAGTGTAACAGTGACCACTGGAGAGTAACAGTGACCACTGGAGAGTAGCAGTGACCACTGGAGAGTAGCAGTGACCACTGGAGAGTGTAACAGTGACCACTGGAGAGTGTAACAGTGACCACTGGAGAGTAGCAGTGACCACTGGAGAGTAGCAGTGACCACTGGAGAGTGTAACAGTGACCACTGGAGAGTGTAGCAGTGACCACTGGAGAGTAACAGTGACCACTGGAGAGTAACAGTGACCACTGGAGAGTAACAGTGACCACTGGAGAGTGTAACAGTGACCACTGGAGTGTAGCAGTGACCACTGGGAGAGTAGCAGTGACCACTGGAGAGTGTAACAGTGACCACTGGAGAGTGTAACAGTGACCACTGGAGAGTGTAGCAGTGACCACTGGAGAGTAACAGTGACCACTGGAGAGTAACAGTGACCACTGGAGAGTAACTGTGACCACTGGAGAGTAACAGTGACCACTGGAGAGTGTAGCAGTGACCACTGGAGAGTGTAGCAGTGACCACTGGAGAGTGTAACAGTGAACCACTGGAGAGTGTAACAGTGACATGGAGAGAGGTAAGCAAGTGACCACTGGAGAGGTAGGAGTGACATGGGAGAAGGTAGGCAGTGACCAGTGGAGAGTGTGCAGGAGCCATGGAGAGAGTGTAGCAGTGGCCACTGGAGAGAGTGTAGCAGTGACCACTGGAGAGTGTAACAGTGACCATGGAGGAGTGAGACAGGGACCGACTGGAGGAGTGTAGCAGTGGCAACTGGGGAGATGTAGAGTGACCATT
>NC_069438.1:19267998-19327998 GCF_026875155.1 Cherax quadricarinatus
GTGACGAGGACCATGATCAGTGGCGACGTGGACCATGATCAGTGGTGATGTGGACCATGCTCAGTGGTGATGTGGACCATGCTCAGTGGTGATGTGGACCATGCTCAGTGGTGATGTGGACCATGCTCAGTGGTGACGTGGACTGTCATGGACTACCATGCTCAGTGGTGACGTCTACCATGCTCAGTGGTGACGTCTACCATGCTCAGTGGTGACGTCTACCATGCTCAGTGGTGACGTGGACCATGCTCAGTGGTGACGTGGACCATGCTCAGTGGTGACGTCTACCATGCTCAGTGGTGACGTGGACCATGCTCAGTGGTGACGTGGACCATGCTCAGTGGTAACGTGGACCATGCTCAGTGGTGGCGTGGACCATGCTCAGTGGTGACGTGGACCATGCTCAGTGGTGACGTGGACCATGCTCAGTGGTGACCTTACTCTTTCAAGACGTGACTAGTGTGCTCTCCATTGTTATGTACTGAGACTGTAATGATGGCTTCCCCTCGACTATGAGTAGCTATATCTCCAACTTACGGGGGAGTTAACAGAAAGCAAGAAGAGAAATTCAAGGAGTGAAAGCTGTGTGTCAGGATTATCTCCGGAACAACGCCATTGGATAATTATAGTGAAAGAACAGTGCAGTAACATTCACAGATAACTGAGACTTCTTCTGTGGTAGAAATGGCATGTACGCCAGGGATGGGGTTCAAGTTTCTAGGTTTTGGTTGATGGCATTGAGAAATGCATTTGGAGGGAGCTGTTTGGGCTTCAAACTAGAAATAGTGGTATGGGCTTTTGTGGGAAAGCAATGAACTGGAATACATTACAAATGAACAGGAAGAACTCTCACTGTAGTGATAATGTTAGGCAGAATGAGGTAGTTATTTATAAATACTGAAAGCCAGTGAGGCTAGGTGATAAGGATTGTATTATTGACAGTGATGAAGTACGACTGAGCAGAGAGAAGAGTAGTGTGGGCTTCTAAATATATAGAAATAGGCGTACCGTTAGAAACAAGATGGATGAGTTGAGATTAGTTGAAGTGAGGGTAATACTGACGTATTTGACATAACTGAGACATGAAGAAACTGGACATGTCTGCTGGATGTCACGTTCGGGATTTCAAGTTATTCCACTTCGATTGAAGGAACGGGAAGGAGGGGACGGGGTGGCGATGTATGTCAGGGAACATTTAAATTGCTGCATAAATTTGGGCATTAAAACTGAAAGAACACAGTCTGAATGGGTGGAATTTTCGAAAGGGAGTGAAAAATAAATTTTAAGCTTAATTTACCGTCCCCAAAACTTGTTTAGGGACCAAGGAAGACTATTTTTTTTTTTTGGGGGGGGGGGGGGGGATTGTTAAGGACCACAATGCACGATAACGTAGAAATAATAGGAGACCTTAACTCGGATAAGAATTCATTGGCTTGTTTTTGGAGCAGTTTGTGACAGAACCAACGAGGGGAAATAACCTGCTTGATTTAATTCCGGCTGACACGGATGCCCTTATTAATAATCCAGAGATTACAGAAGAACTTGGCGTAAGCGACTACAAACCAATTACCTTAGTACCGATTGGAAGTATGACAGTAGGGATAATTCAGTAACAGACCCAGATTTTCATTTAGCAGATTACAATGGACTTAGACAACACCTGTCATCTGTAGACTGGGGTATCGAAGAGAACTATCAGTATGACAGTTTTCTAAATCTATACATGCTGCCCAGAGAACATTTATTCCATTTAGAGAAATGATATAGGATAGAAATGATCCGAAATGGATAAACAATAGGCTCAAACACCTTTTAGGTAGAAGAAAGGAATTAATAGGCGCATCAAAACAGGTGAGGGTCATCTCGAAGATCAATATATACACAAACGAACCCGAAAGGCTTTTTCCAGGTATATACAACAAAAGTTTGAGAAAAGACAGGTGGCCTTAAAAATAATTTTGGGCATCTTACTGACAAGGGGAATGAAATGTGCTCGATTTTAAATAATTATTTTCTCTCAGTTTTCACACAGGAAGACACTAACAATATCCCAGGATTTAATTTTTATAGTAGACTGAAGTAGATCAATTATGTAATATAACAATCACTAGCGAAATGGTTGTGAAACAAATAGACAGACGGAAAAATAAATCCCTGGGCCCTGATGAATTTTTTTTTCAAGGTTCTTAAAGAGTGCAAAATGGAACTTTGTGAACCATTAACTAATTTTTTTAATATATATCTTCAGACAGGTGTAATGTCTAATATGTGGAAGATGGCTAATGTAATTCCTATTTTTAAGGCAGGGGATAAATTGTTACTGTCAAATTATCAACCAATAAGCCTGACCTCAACCTTAGGTAAATTACTAATTCAAATGTAGCTGATATTATAAGAAGCCATCTTGATAAACATAATTTGATTAATGATACTCGGCATGGATTCACGAGGGGCCGTTCCTGCCTAACTAATTTACTAAATTTCTTCAGTAAAGCTTTTGAAGCTGTTGATCACGATCAAGAATTCGATATTGTTTATTTGGATTTTAGTAAAGCTTTTGATAGAATACCGCACCAGAGACTTAAAGTGGCAGCTCATGGTACTGGGGGACAAGTACTGTCGTGGATTGAGTCCTGGCTCACGGACAGGAAGCAGTGTGTGCATAAATGGGGTTAAATCCGAGTGGGGATCTGTAACAAGTGGCGTTCCACAGGGATCAGTGTTGGGCCCGTTGTTGTTTATAATATATATCAATGACCTTGATGAGGGAATTACTAGTGATATGAGCAAATTCGCTGACACGAAGATAGGATAATTGATTCGGACGTAGATGTCACGGAGGATTTAGACAAACTCAGTTCCTGGTCTGAAAAGTGGCATATGCACTACAGTGTAGATAAATAAATAAGTCCTGAAGCGGGAGTGTCCACAACCCTAGCACTTATCAGCTCAATAATGTAGAACTTAGCCATACAGAATGCGAAAAGAACTTGGGGGTTATGATAAGCAGTAACCTGAAACCAAGACAGCAATGCCTAAGCGTACGTAATAACGCAAATAGATTACTGGGATTTATATCAAGAAGTGTAAGCAACAGAAGTTAGAAAACATTCAGCGTAGAATGACAAAATTAATACATAGCATTAGACATCTTCCGTATGAAGAAAGATTGAAGACTCTTAAATAAGGAGAGACATAGTGGAAGTGTATAAGTGGAAGATGGGCTAGTTGGTTGGATCTGAGATGAATTTGCCCAGTACGGGCCAATAGGCCTATTGCAGTGTTCCTCCTTTCTTACGTTCTTATGCTTAGGGCAAATTCGTATCTTTTAAGTTTCTCTCTCTCTCTCTCTCTCTCTCTCTTCCCACCCTTTCTCTCTCTCTCTCCTTTTTTTACACAGGGTTTGACAAGTTTAAGGATCCCTAGCTTTATTGACAAGCTATTTACAGGTTAAGGATTCCCAACTTAATTGAAAAGCTAAGAGATGTTACCTACATCAGCTCATTTGAAAGCATTTTTGTTATGAGACATACAAGTAGGGAACAGGATGAAGTTGGAGCCATCTGTGGGCCAGCATTTTCATTTGATCAGCTGACTTTATCTCGTTGACATCATTATGCTGTACGAATGTGTTCCATACTCGAGTCATCCTGGGTATATATGATCTCAGATGAAGTGATGTTCTGGAGAAGGGTACAGCCAGAGTGAAGTTGCTGCTGGCTGCCCGTCTTGTGGTATAGAAACTTGCTTCAAGCTGTCCTTTATCTCTCTCTCGCTCTCTCTCGCTCTCGCTCTCGCTCTCTCTCGCTCTCTCTCTCTCGCTCTCTCTCGCTCTCTCTCGCTCTCTCTCTCTCGCTCTCTCTCGCTCTCTCGCTCTCTCTCGCTCTCTCGCTCTCTCTCGCTCTCTCGCTCTCTCTCGCTCTCTCTCGCTCTCTCTCTCGCGCTCGCGCTCTCTCGCTCTCTTTCTCGCTCTCTCTCTCGCTCTCTCGCTCTCTCTCACTCTTCTAATTAATTCCTCTCATCAGTATTCTCTATGAACACAGTTTTATGCCCAAGGTAGCGCAGGGTAAAGTTTATAGTCTATGGTGGAAAATGTATACTCCGTGTATACTCTCTATATAACCTACTGTGTATACCATATTATTATTATGATTATTATTACATTAGCGCAGTTACTATTAGTAGTTTTATTATTATTATTATTATTAGTGTTATTATTATTACATTCAAGTGCTGTATCTGTGTAGAAGTTAATTACTGTGACTTATCTCGCTTTCATCTTCCAGCTGTGCCCTTGTGTACCTCTCTCCCGCCTCTCGAGCACTGAGACTAGTCTTAGTAAGTATTTCTGCACTTTACAGTTTCTTTACCTGTTGTCTCAGGTGTGGGTTCCACACTGGTGCTACGTACTCCAAGATGCTCCTGACATATCTTGTATAAAGTCCCAGAATTGGCTGTTGAGAGTCCTGCTGGTGACTCTTAGATTTACAGGAAGAACATTGACTGCAGAGTTTATTGTGTTGGTGTGACCTTTGTTGATGTACTAGTCACTGTGTTGACCCCCAGATCCTTCACTGTGAGTGGTGATATACTAGTCACTGTGTTGACCCCCAGATCCTTCACTGTGAGTGGTGATATACCAGTCACTGTGTTGACCCCCAGATCCTTCACTGTGAGTGGTGATATACCAGTCACTGTGTTGACCCCCAGATCCTTCACTGTGAGTGGTGATATACCAGTCACTGTGTTGACCCCCAGATCCTTCACTGTGAGTGGTGATATACCAATCACTGTGTTGACCCCCAGATCTTTCACTGTGAGTGATGATATACTAGTCACTGTGTTGACCCCCAGATCCTTCATTGTGAGTAGTAATATACCAATCACTGTGTTGACCCCCAGATCTTTCACTGTGAGTAGTAATATACCAGTCACTGTGTTGACCCCCAGATCTTTCACTGTCAGTGGTGATATACCAATCACTGTTCACTGCTTGATCTTTCACTGTAAGTGACGTCTACAGTTTCTATCCTGCCCCAGTCTACACACACACACACACACACACACACACACACACACACACACACACACACACACACACACACACACACACTTGAGTGGCAGGAATAACACTGGCACCAAAGGTGCTAACAATCAACCTGAGGTGTGGAACAATGCTCCCCGAACGACCCTCAGCTGACCTTGAACTGCTTGGGGGAGCGGAGAAGAGTCGTCTGAGTGAGAGAGGGTCGTCTGTGAGAATGAGAGGGTCGTTTGAGAGAGTGAGAGAGGGTTGTCTGAGAGTGAGAGAGGGTTGTCTGAGAGTGAGAGAGGGTTGTCTGAGTGAGTGAGAGGGTTGTTGAGAGGTGAGAGTTGTCTGAGAGAGTGAGAGAGGGTTGTCTGAGAGAGTGAGAGAGGGTTGTCTGAGTGAGTGAGAGAGGGTTGTCTGAGTGAGTGAGAGAGGGTTGTCTGAGAGAGTGAGAGAGGGTTGTCTGAGAGAGTGAGAGAGGGTTGTCTGAGTGAGTGAGAGAGGGTTGTCTGAGAGAGTGAGAGAGGGTTGTCTGAGAGAGTGAGAGAGGGTTGTCTGAGAGAGTGAGAGAGGGTTGTCTGAGAGAGTGAGAGAGGGTTGTCTGAGTGAGTGAGAGAGGGTTGTCTGAGTGAGAGAGGGTTGTCTGAGTGAGTGAGAGAGGGTTGTCTGAGAGAGTGAGAGAGGGTTGTCTGAGTGAGTGAGAGAGGGTTGTCTGAGTGAGTGAGAGAGGGTTGTCTGAGTGAGTGAGAGAGGGTTGTCTGAGTGAGTGAGAGAGGGTTGTCTGAGTGAGTGAGAGAGGGTTGTCTGAGTGAGTGAGAGAGGGTTGTCTGAGTGAGTGAGAGAGGGTTGTCTGAGAGAGTGAGAGAGGGTTGTCTGAGAGAGTGAGAGAGGGTTGTCTGAGAGAGTGAGAGGGGGTTGTCTGAGAGAGTGAGAGGGGGTTGTCTGAGAGAGGGTTGTCTGAAAGAGTGAGAGGGTCCATAGGTATACACTTCAGAGGGCGACATCATAAGCAGACACTTCAGAGGGCGACATCATAAGCAGACACTTCAGAGGGCGACATCATAAGCAGACACTTCAGAGGGCGACATCATAAGCAGACACTTCAAGGCGACATCATAAGCAGACACTTCAAAGGGCGACATCATAAGCAGACACTTCAGAGGGCGACATCATAAGCAGACACTTCAGAGGGCGACATCATAAGCAGACACTTCAGAGGGCGACATCATAAGCAGACACTTCAGAGGGCGACATCATAAGCAGACACTTCAGAGGGCGACATCATAAGCAGACACTTCAGAGGGCGACATCATAAGCAGACACTTCAGAGGGCGACATCATAAGCAGACACTTCAGAGGGCGACATCATAAGCAGACACTTCAGAGGGCGACATCATAAGCAGACACTTCAGAGGGCGACATCATAAGCAGACACTTCAGAGGGCGACATCATAAGCAGACACTTCAGAGGGCGACATCATAAGCAGACACTTCAGAGGGCGACATCATAAGCAGACACTTCAGAGGGCGACATCATAAGCAGACACTTCAGAGGGCGACATCATAAGCAGACACTTCAGAGGGCGACATCATAAGCAGACACTTCAGAGGGCGACATCATAAGCAGACACTTCAGAGGGCGACATCATAAGCAGACACTTCAGAGGGCGACATCATAAGCAGACACTTCAGAGGGCGACATCATAAGCAGACACTTCAGAGGGCGACATCATAAGCAGACACTTCAGAGGGCGACATCATAAGCAGACACTTCAGAGGGCGACATCATAAGCAGACACTTCAGAGGGCGACATCATAGGTATCTAACAAAGACACAACCTGTTAAAAATCATGTTTATTTCACTGAGTTTCTTACCAACACGACACACAACTTCCACTACAACTTAACAACACTACAACATGACCAAAAAAAATCCATCACTGCTTTACGAGGGATGGGAAAACAGCCGTAAAAACAGCCTATACAGGAGAGAGGTACTTCGTCTCTACCAAACACAAGCTAACAACAAAATCCTAAGTGATGTTGGGCTATCTGAGTCAGAATAAGACGCTGTATATACCCACTAATATCCACCAACATTGTTATGGTACCTCAGTCTTCATCAGTAGTTCCAGTTTGTTATACTGGTAGAAAATCTTGTTATTCTCTGTAATTCTAGTTTTTCTTATACTTTTTATCTATTTGACAGCTGTAAACTATTTCAAACAGCAATCTATCTCAGTTTTTGTTGTTATTAGTCACTATAAGATCACTATTTTGTTTACGTAAGAAAAGTGTGTGTGTGTGTGTGTGTGTGTGTGTGTGTGTGTGTGTGTGTGGTTGTGTGTGTGTGTGTGTGTGTGGGGTTTGTGTGTGTGGTTGTGTGTGTGTTGTGGGGTGTTGTGTATGTGTTGTGTGTGTGTTGTGTGTGTGTTGTGTGCGTGGGGGTGTGTTGCGTGTGTGTGTGTTGTGGGGTGTGTTGCGTGTGTGTGTGTGTGGTGTGTGTGTGTGTGTTTTGTGTGTTGTGTGTGTGTTGTTTTGTGTGTTGTGTGTGGTTGTGTTGTGTGTGTTGTGTATGTGTTGTGTATTGTTGTGTGTGTGTTGTGTGTGTGTTGTGTGCGGGGTTGTGTGTGTGCGTGTGTGTGTGTTGTGTATGTGTGTGTTGCGTGTGTGTGTGTGTTGCGTGTGTTGGTGTGTTGTGTGTGTGTGTTGTGTGTGTGTGTTGTGGGTGTGTGTGTTTGTGTGTGTGTGTGTTTTGGGTTGTGTGTGTGTTGTGGTGTTGGTTTTATGTCGTGCCGAATGGGCAGAACTTGCGATCTTGGCTTAAATAGCAACTTTTCATCTTGCCATATAGGACAAGTGAAAATTTGTGTATGCAATAATTTCACCAAATCATTCTGAACCTAACGAAAAAAAATATATTTCACTGTGTTTGTTTAGTATTAAATTATTTGTAAACAAATCAAAAATATATTTAGTTAGGCTAAAATAAATTGTTCTTGTTATAATAAGGTTAGGTAAGTTTTCTAAGATTCTTTTTTGGGGCAAAATTAAAAATTTTTACATTAACATTAATGAAAAAAATATATCTTTAAACATATAAGAGAAAATTTTTAGAAAGAACTTAATTTTAAATGAGTTCTTGCTAATTGACCAGTTTTTTACAATATTTAATAATATATATATATATATATATATATATATATATATATATATTACTTCTTTATTACTTTATCATTATACATTTGTTTTTTCAGTTAAACATTATTTATTCACTCTAATTCTGACTAATCATCCCATTATTACCTCTTATCATCCATCTGCAATTCCTTATAAATTTAAATATTTACCAGGCAACCTAAATGCTGTCAAGGACTCGGTTCTAAATCAACACAGTCTAAATCCCAGTCAACATTGAACTGTAAGTAACTGCCTTTACTACACACCAACACAAACCACAACTCTCCTCAGTTATGCCAGAAATTTAACAGTTTTTAATTAACAACACTAGATCCCTAAGTAACCACTAAAATAACCTCCTGACACTCTTAGATTCCTTAAATACAACCTTCTCCTGTATTATTCTTACCGAAACCTGGTTTAAGATACAATAGACCTGCACACACTACCAGCATACACAGTGATGCACAACTGCAGCCCAGACCAAATGGGGGGGAGGTATTGCCACATATTATTCTTATGAGGTATTATGTTGTAACACCACATACTTCAGTGATCAATATGGTGAATACTTATTTGCCAACATCTCTGTTAATAACCTTAAGACACCCATTACATTTGGTACTGTATACAGCATACTTTGAATCTGCACTTTTTAGAAAGGCGTAGAATTACGGGGGTATTGATTGAGGTGTATAAATGGAAAACCGGAATTAATAAAGGGGATGTAAATATCGTGCTAAAAATATCTAGCCTAGACAGGACTCGCAGCAGTGGCTTTAAATTGGGAAAATTCAGATTCAGGAAGGATATAGGAAAGCACTGGTTTGGTAATAGGGTCGTGGATGAGTGGAACAAACTCCCGAGTACAGTTATAGAAGCTAAGACGTTGTGTAGTTTTAAAAATAGGTTAGATAAATACACGAGTGGGTGTGGGTGGGTATGAGTTGGATCTAACTAGCTTGTGCTACTAGGTCGGATGCCCTGCTCCTCAATTAAGTGATGTGTCTGACCTCTCTAGGTCAGTGAGGTCAGACGGTCTGTGAGCTTAAGCCGGTGGGAGAATTGGACCTGCCTCTCATAGGCCAGTAGGCTTGTTGCAGTCTTCCTTTCTTCTTATGTACTAATATCCCAAATTTTAGTGACAACCTAAAAATACTAATAACAAATGAAGAAGCATCACCTGGTTGATCATCTGGCCCAGCTGAGATGAGTGGAACCATAACTGACCATATATGGACAAATATACAAGTTCCCCTTAAATCAGGGATAATCACAGACAACACTACTGACCACTACCCAACAAGCATTTCTAAGTAAATAATGGAATATAGTTAGATCTCTTTTTGACTCCATGATGAGGCATCAATGAGTAACTTCACTGCAGCGCTAAGCTCAGTTGACTGATCTACAGAATTTTACAGTGCCAATGGCAGTGCTGAATGGACAGACAGATTTCTAAACAAAATACATACACTGTACAACAAGCATCGTCCCATAAAACTAAACATATCACTAATAAACAACTATGTTGCCATTGGCTTAAAACAGCATTCAGAGATCCACTATGAAAAGAATATAGACAGAGCTTACGTAGGTAGGAAGGGTGTAGCAACTACACCTCTCATTGTGCTCGTTGTTGGAGTATTATTGTAATCATGGGGGAGCGCTAAGCCCGTAGAATTATACAGCGCATGTGGGGGGGATGGAAGGTATTCACGCTCAATTCAGGAACTGGAGCATAGATCCAATTCCCTAGAACGAGAGCTCCTCACCAGCGTCAAGGAACCTCCTTGAGGGGTAAGCTCGCTTTGGAGGTTTCATAGGCTGCCAGCACTTGCGAACTACCTGCCCGCTTGTTAAGTAGTTCGAGCCAGGCTCTAACTGGTTCCAGTAACCTGATGTTGAAGATGCTGGGCCTGCCTCGCTCTCTCTTCGGCTGCTGTTGGTGGAAGAAACATAATGGTCTTCCTGCTCTGTACTCGTGTTATTTACACATACTTGAGTATGTCTCCGCTGGTAAGCCGAGACGTACATCTCGTAACCCTTTGCAGCTCTGTTCACAGAGCATTATTTAAACTAAGTGATATTTAACGTTTTTAGAGGCTGTGTCATGAGACACACTTACATCTCCGGTCCAGAGTTAAACTCTTGATCTACATTTGTTCTAGCATCTACACACTGTCATAGTCAGGAAACTGGACTTGCTGAACTCGGGAGGATCTGTTGAAGGTTCACAGGGTCGTTTTGGTCTCCTTACCTGACACTGCTCTGCAAATGGATTGTCATATTGCTCAAGAAAGCTGTTTGGTGGTCTCGATGGTTCAGAAGTTAGCCTTATCTAGGGACTTTGATGTTGCCAGTTACATTCTGAGTCTAAGTCGAGTCAATCTAAGCACATTACAAACACTCACAAACTCATAATTACACACCTATATTATACATCTCATTATAGCAACATACAATATGGTACATATTCATACGACTATTATAGTGTATAGTGTCTTATTAAATGTGCCCCTAGCACCATATGATTACATGTACAGAATAACTATGATATATAATTATGCAATGTTATATTAAAGTTACGTTAACTGTAATTATTATTACTTAGATACCTTTGTTATTAAAGATTTCAACGTTTGTTTGGTTAGTTTGTATTCATTCAGTTGTAATCCAAAAAGTGCTATTGAGAAGCCACGTAATTTTACAGGATAACTGGAGTGGAATATTCTCTGACAAACTGTTATGAAACTAGAAACAGGCTAGATACTAGAGGAGGATCAAAGAGTTGACCCTCTAGTATTCTCTGGAGATTTTTTTTTTTTACCAAACCGGCCATATCACACCCAGACAGGGTGACCTAGAAAGAAAAACGAAATTTCTCGGGAGATACCTTCACTTAATAGATGTCGCATTTTGTAACAGTGGGTCACTTACAGGAGGTCACATACATTAACAACGACGTCACAGAAACCGTTACCTGGATGCCAGTCACACACACACACACACACACACACACACACACACACACACACACACACACACACACACACACACACACACTGCAGGTGGTTCTCAGTCAGAGGAGGCCCTAGCAAGTGGAATAGGCAATTAACAATGGTTACAGAGCGGGGAACGACCAATTAAAGAGTGAGAGAGAGAGAGAGAAACTCTTGACAGTGAGAGCCGGTCAATCATGAGGTGACAATGTTCCAGTCAGTCTAGATCAGCCAGGGTCTTCCTGTGTTGTCGAAGCATGTTTAGACTCCAGCTCCACACCCGTCCCTCCCTATCTCTCTCCCTCTCTTTCTCTCTCCCATCCTCTCTCCCATCCTCCTACATCATTTTTTCAGAGTAACCACGTTCATCATTATTATTATTTTATTATTATTATTATTATTATTATTATTATTATTAATTATGCTTCATGAGAATGTGAGGACGGAATTGAGACAGAGTACAGCATGGGAGGAGAGAACCTGCAAACATTAGAAAACAGAGGGACCTGGGGTTAGCATAACACCAAACATATCACCAGTAATACACATCAATCATATAACATCAGTTACATACACAAGGTTAGCAAACCGCAGATCATACAGGAACTTGAACAGGGAATCCATCAGGATCTTATACACGAGATATGTTAGTCCAGTCCTCGAGTACGTAGCACCAGCATGAAGCCCACACTCCCACAATGGAACCCACACTCCCAGTATGGAACCCCCCCCCCCCCACACACAGGCGCGTATAACAGGAAGGGTACTGCAATGGATCAGAGAATACATAACAGAGAGGCAACAACGAGTTATGGTACGTGATGGGTTATAACAGTGGGCGCCTGTGACGAGCGGGGTCCCACAGGGGACAATTCTAGGACCAGTGCTATTTTTGATATATGTTTACCTGGAGTTTACCTGGGGAGAGTGCGGGGGTCAACGCCCCCGCGGCCCAGTCTGTGACCAGACCTCATGGTGGATCAGGGCCTGATTAATCAGGCTGTTACTGTTGGCTGCACGCAATCCAACGTACGAACCACAGCCAGGCTGATTAGGGACAGACTTTGTGCTTGTCCAGTGCCTGCTTGAAGACAGCCAGGGGTCTATTGGTAATCCCTCTTATGCATGCTGGGAGGCAGTTGAAAAGTCTTCGGCCCCTGACACTTATTGTGTTCTCTTATCATGCTAGTGGCATGATAAGAGACAAGACAATAGGGAGTGATTTTCGTGTGCAAGTTCGGTACTAGTCCCTCTAGGATTTTCCAGGTGTATATAATCATGTATCTCCCGCCTGCGTTCCAGGGAGTACAGGTTCAGGAACTTCAAGCATTCCCAGTAACTGAGGTGTTTTATCGCAGTTATGCGCGCCGTGAAGGTTCTCTGTACATTTTTTCTAGGTCAGCAATTTCACCTGCCTTGCGTGTGGCAATATTCCAACCTAGATAGAATAAGCGACCTGAAGAGTGTCATCATGGATTTGGCATCCCTAGTTTTGAAGGCTTTCATTATCCATGTGAATGGCATGATGGAAGGGATAGACTCTGAAGTGTCCCTGTTTGCAGATATGAAGTTAATGAGAATTAAATCAGATGAGGATCAAGCAGAACTTCAAAGAGACCTGGACAGGCTGGACACGTGGTCCAACAACTGGCTCCTTGAATTCAACCCTGCCAAATGCAAAGTCATGAAGACTGGGGAAGGGCAAAGAAGACCGCAGACAGAGTATAGGCTAGGTGGACAAAGACTGCAAACCTCACTCAAGGAGAAAGATCTTGGGGTGACTATAACACCGAGCATGTCTCCGGAGACACACATCAACCAGATAACTGCTACAGCATTCGGGCGCCTGGCAAACCTGAGAATAGCGCTCCGATACCTTAGTAAGGAATTGTTCAAGACACTGTACATTGTGTACGTCAGCCCCATACCGGAGTATGCAACACCAGTTTGAAATCCACACCCAAAATACTTCTTCTCTTATGCCAAATCTAAGAGAAAAACAACATCCAGTACTGGGCCCCTACTTAGGCGGGATGGGACATACACAGATGACAACCAAGAAATGAGTGAGATACTAAAGTCACAATATGACTCAGTGTTCAGTGAGCCGCTGCCCAGACTAAGGGTCGACAACCCAAATGAATTCTTTATGAACGAGACCCAAAATTTGGTCATCTTAAAAATCTCGGATATTATTCTAACTCCAAGATTTTTGAAGAGGCAATAAATGACATACCCATGCACTCTGCCCCAGGCGCAGACTCATGGAACTCCGTGTTCATCAAGAACTGCAAGAAGCCCCTATCACGTGCCTTCAGCATTTTATGGAGAGGGAGCATGGACACAGGGGTCATCCCACACACACTAAAAACAACAGACATAGCCACAATCTACAAAGGTGGCAGTAAAGCAATTGCAAAGGAACTACAAACCGACAGTACTAACATCCCATATCGTAAGCCTTTGAAAGGGGTCTAAGAAGCAAGACAGCCAACCACTTAGATACCCATCAATTACACAACCCAGGGCAACACAGGTTTAGAGCAGGTCACTCCTGCCTGTCCCAGCTACTGGACCACTATGACAAGGTCCTGGATGTTGTAGAGGATAAGCAAAATACAGATGTAGTATACACAGACTTAGCAAAAGCTTTCGACAAGTGTGACCATGATGTAATGGCACACAAAATGCGGATAAAGGGATAACGGGAAAAGTTGGTAGATGGATCTACAACTTCCTAACAAACAGAACACAGAGTAATAGTAAACAGAGTAAAGTCTGAGGCAGCTACGGTAAAAAGTTCTGTTCCACAAGGCACAGTACTCGCTCCCTTTCTGTTCCTCATCCTCATTTCTGACATAGACAGAGATGTAAGCCATAGCTCCGTGTCTTCCTTTGTGGATGACATCTGGATCACCATGGCAGTGACCTCCGTCGAAGACACCGCGAGACTCCAAGCGGACATCAACTAAATCTTCGAATGGGTCACTGAAAACAATATGAAGTTCAACGAGGAGAAATTTCAACTACTCAGTTATGGAAAACTTGAGGAAATTAAAAATGTGTCAGGGTATACTACAAATTCTAACCATACAATAGAGCGGAAAAGTAATGTGAAGGACCTGGGAGTGATAATGTCAGAGGATCTCGCCTTCAAAGATCACAACAATGTATCTACCTCATCCACTAGAAAAATGATAGGATGGATAATGAGAACATTCAAAACTAGGGACACCAAGCCCATGATGATTCTCTTCAAATAGCTTGTGCTCTCTAGGCTGGAATACTGCTGTACACTAACGGCCCCCTTCAAGGCTGGCGACATTGCAGACCTGGAGAGTGTACAAAGAACTTTCACGGCACACACAAGTGCGATAAGGCACCTAAACTACTGGGAACGGTTGAAGGTCCTTGATCTGTATTCCCTCGAATGCAGGCGAGAGAGATACATAATAATATACACTTGGAAGGTCCTGGAGGGATTGGTACCAAACCTGCACACGAAAATCACTCCATATGAAAGCAAAAGACTCTGCAGGTGATGCGACATTTCCCCGATGAAAAGCAGGGGCGCCACGAGTACATTGAGACAAAACAATAAGTGTCAGGGGCCCAAGACTGTTCAATTGCCTCCCAGCATACATAGGGGGGATTACCAATAGACCCCTGACTGTCTTCAAGAAGGCACTGGACAAGCACCTAAAGTCAGTACCTGACCAACCGGGCTGTGGTTCGTACGTCAGTTTGCGTGCGGCCAGCCGTAACAGCCTGGTTGATCAGACCCTAATCCACCATGAGGCCTGGTCTCAGACCGGGCCGCGGGGGCGTTGACCCCCGAAACCCTTTCCAGGTAAACTCCAGGTAAACCACCTGGTCAAGCACGTCAAGAAGTTAGAGAAAGTGCAAAGGTTTGCAACAAGGCTAGTTCCAGAGCTCAGGGGAATGTCCTACGATGAAAAGTTGAGGGAAATCGGACTGACGACACTGGAGGACAGGAGGGTCAGGGGAGACATGATAACTACATACAAAATACTGCGTGGAATAGATCAGGTGGACAGAGACAGGATGTTCCAGAGATGGAACACAGCAACAAGGAGTCACAATTGGAAACTGAAGACTCAGATGAGTCGTCTGCATGTTAGAAATTATTTCTTCAATCATAGAGTCGTCAGGAAGTGGAATAGCCTAGCAAGTGATGTAGTGGAGGCAGGAACCATACATAGTTTTAAGAAGAGGTATGACAAAGCTCAGGAAGCAGAGAGAGAACCTAGTAGCGATCAGTGAAGAGGCGGAGCCAGGAGCTGAGTCTCGACCCCTGCAACCACACTTAGGTGAGAGCGCGCGCGCGCGCTCACACACATACACATACACACACACACATACACACATACACACATACACACACACACACACACATACACACACACACACATACACACACACACACACATCACACACACACATCACACACACACAACACACACACACACACACACACACACACACACACACACACACACACACACACACATCACACACACACACACATACACACACGCATACACACACACATACACACACACACATACACATACACACACACACACACACACACATACACCACACACACAATACACACACATACACACACACACACACACACATACACATACACATACACACACACACATACACACACACACACACACACACACACACAGATAACTGCTGCAGCATACGGGCGCCTGGCAAACCTACGGATAGCGTTCCGATACCTCAGTAAGGATTCGTTTAAGACTCTGTACACCATCTACGTCAGGCCCATACTGGAGTATGCAGCACCAGTTAGGAATCCACACCTAGTCAAGCACGTCAAGAAATTAGAGAAAGTGCAAAGGTTTGCAACAAGACTAGTCCCAGAGCTACGGGGATTGTCCTATGAAGAAAGGTTGAGGGAAATCGGCCTGACGACACTGGAGGCCAGGAGGGTCAGGGGAGACATGATAACGACATATAAAATACTGCGCGGAATAGACGAGGTGGACAAAGACGGGATGTTCCAGAGATGGGACACAGACACAAGAGGTCACAATTGGAAGTTGAAGACTCAGATGAATCAAAGGGATGTTAGGAAGTATTTCTTCAGTCATAGAGTAGTCAGGCCATGGAATAGCCTAGAAAGTGATGTGGTGGAGGCAGGAACCATACATAGTTTTAAGGCGAGGTATGATAGAGCTCATGGGGCAGGGAGAGAGAGGACCTAGTAGCAATCAGCGAAGAGGCGGGGCCAGGAGCTGTGACTCGACCCCTGCAACCACAAATAGGTGAGTACAAATAGGTGAGTACACATACACACACACATACACACACACATACACACACACACACACACACACACACACACATACACACACACACACATACACACACACACATACACACACACACACACACACACACACACACACACACACACACACACACACACACACACACACACACACACACACTCAGCACTGCCTTAGAGTACTGTAAATAATTTCCACTGTAGCCACCTGTACCAAAATTATCACTAGTAACATAACTGAATTATCACCGGTACAAAGATAACTGAATTATCACGGGTACAAAGATAACTGAATTATCACGGGTACAAAGATAACTGAATTATCACGGGTACAAAGATAACTGAATTATCACGGGTACAAAGATAACTGAATTATCACGGGTACAAAGATAACTGAATTATCACGGGTACAAAGATAACTGAATTATCACGGGTACAAAGATAACTGAATTATCACCGGTACAGTGATAACTGTGAATTATTGCTGGTACAATGGTTGTGAATTATCACTGAATTATCTGACAAACCAAAAAGCTTTATCCAGTAATTTGTTTTTCCATCGATTTACTCTTAAATTGTTAATAAAACCCGCTGTATGACCCTTACAGGTGTAGCGCTTTGCAGTAATTACATAAGTGTAAATATAATATTTACTTAAAGTTGATAGATTTCACGTCGATAGACTTTTACTGCGAGATATATATATATATATATATATATATATATTATATATATAATATAATATATATATATATATACATACACACACAATCTCCCCTTAAAGTAACCGTTCATTCCCCTCCTCTCGTCTCTTCCCTCAGGGGAGCACTTTTCCCCTCCCTCCCCTTGTTTCTTAATCTCAGGGGGAACTCCTCCCCCTTTCTTTTCCCCTCACATCATCCAGGACAAGTTCAGACATGTTACTGACGTGTCCTCAACGTGTTTCTGACGACGCTCTTAAAGTCTGGCGTGTGTAAGACAGTGTTCTGGTGATACCACAAGATGATACCAACAGATGATACCATCAGAAGATGTTGCCATCTGATGATACCATCAGAAGATGACACCATCAGAAGATACCATCAGCAGATGATACCATCAGAAGATACCATAAGATGATACCATCAAAGGTTGATACCATCAGAAGATACCATCAGAAGATGATACCATCAGATGATGCCATCAGATGATACCATCAGATGATACCATCAGAAGATGATACCATGACATGATACCAACATAAGAGAAGTATCAACTTTACCTCTGACGAAGACTGTGGTTGCGAGTCTTGGCCTGGAGGAGCGCAGGTACCAGCCGTTTCTGGTACCCTGCTATAGACGACACTAGTGGCGCGGGTACCAGCTGCCTCTGGTACCCTGCTATAGACGACACTAGTGGCACGGGTACCAGCCGCCTCTGGTACCCTGCTATAGACGACGCTAGTGGCGCGGGTACCAGCCGCCTCTGGTACCCTGCTATAGACGACACTAGTGGCGCGGGTACCAGCCGCCTCTGGTACCCTGCTATAGACGACACTCGTGGCGCGGGTACCAGCCACCTCTGGTACCCTGCTATAGACGACAATAGTGGCGCGGGTATCAGCCGCCTCTGGTACCCTGCTATAGACGACACTAGTGGCGCGGGTACCAGCCAGCTCTGGTACCCTGCTATAGACGACAATAGTGGCGCGGGTATCAGCCGCCTCTGGTACCCTGCTATAGACGACACGAGCGGCGCGGGTACCAGCCGCCTCTGGTACCCTGCTATAGACGACACTAGTGGCGCAGGTACCAGCCGCCTCTGGTACCCTGCTATAGACGACACGAGCGGCGCGGGTACCAGCCGCCTCTGGTACCCTGCTATAGACGACACTAGTGGCGCGGGTACCAGCCGCCTCTGGTACCCTGCTATAGACGACACGAGTGGCGCGGGTACCAGCCGCCTCTGGTACCCTGCTGTAGACGACACTAGTGGCGCGGGTACCAGCCGCCTCTGGTACCCTGCTGTAGACGACACTAGTGGCGCGGGTACCAGCCGCCTCTGGTACCCTGCTATAGACGACACATTGCATAAAGGCATCAGTGTTCGTCCCTGTAGGTTACTGTGGGAGCGCCCTGTCAAGTGTCCTTTCAATATCCAGGCAGGGAGCCAGGCAGGGAGACAGGCAGGAAGCCAGGCAGGAAGCCAGGCAGACAGGGAGGCAAGCAGGGAGGCAGGCAGGGAGCCAGGCCGGGGGCCAGGCCGGGAGCCAGGCCGGGAGCCAGGCCGGGAGGCAGGCCAGGGGGCAGGCCGGGAGCCAGCCCGGGAGCCAGGCCGGGAGCCAAGCAGGCAGGCAGGGAGGCAGGCAGGGAGCCGGCCAGGGAGCCAGGCCGGGAGCCAGGCCGGGGGCCAGGCAGGGAACCAGGCAGGGAGCCTGGCAGGGAGCCAGGCAGTGAGCCAGGCAGGGAGGCAGGGGAGCCAGGCAGGGAGCCAGGCAGGGAGCCAGGCAGGGAGGGAGTGAGGCAGGGAACACAGGGTATAATACTACTACTACTAATAATAATAATAATCATAATATAATAACAGCATCTCTCAGTAAAGTCTGTCGCATCTTCTCAGCATCTCCATCTCAACATCTCCACCTCAGCACCTCCACCTCAGCATCTCCACCTCAGCATCTCCACCTCAGCATCTCCATCTCAGCATCTCCATCTCAGCATCTCCACCTCAGCATCTCCACCTCAGCATCTCCACCTCAGCATCTCCACCTCAGCATCTCCACCTCAGCATCTCCACCTCAGCATCTCCACCTCAGCATCTCCACCTCAGCATCTCCACCTCAGCATCTCCACCTCAGCATCTCCACCTCAGCATCTCCACCTCAGCATCTCCACCTCAGCATCTCCACCTCAGCATCTCCACCTCAGCATCACACATTCACACATGCTTGTCAGCACATTCTAACAGTGAGAGTTACCGTCTTGCCAGAAGTATAGAGGATGTGTCTTTCAATTTGTTTGTACGTGGTTAAATAGAGGTTAGTTTTCGAGATGTGTAACCTGACCAAACTGAACCTTACCTAACCTGATCTAACCTAACTAAACCTAACCTAACTTGATCTAACCTAACTTCACCTAACCTACCCTACTCTGATCTAACCTAACTAAATCTAACCTAACTAAACCTAACTAAATCTAACCTAACCTAACTAAATCTAACCTAACCTAACTAAATCTAACCTAACCTAACTAAATCTAACCTAACCTAACTAAATCTAACCTAACCTAACTAAATCTAACCAAACCTAACTAAATCTAACCAAACCTAACTAAATCTAACCAAACCTAACCTAACTAAATCTAACCAAACCTAACTAAACCTAATGTAACCTATCCTAACTAAACCCAACCTAACTAAACCTAACCTAACCAAACCTAACCTAACCTGATGTAACCTAGCTAAACCTAACCTGATGTAACCTAGCTAAACCTAACCTGATGTAACCTAGCTAAACCTAACCTGATGTAACCTAGCTAAACCTAACCTGATGTAACCTAGCTAAACCTAACCTGATGTAACCTAGCTAAACCTAACCTGATGTAACCTAGCTAAACCTAACCTGATGTAACCTAGCTAAACCTAACCTGATGTAACCTAGCTAAACCTAACCTGATGTAACCTAGCTAAACCTAACCTGATGTAACCTAGCTAAACCTAACCTGATGTAACCTAGCTAAACCTAACCTGATGTAACCTAGCTAAACCTAACCTGATCTAACCTAGCTAAACCTAACCTGATCTAACCTAACTAAACCTAACCTAACCTGATCTAACCTAACTATAATCTAACCTAACCTAATCTAACCTTAGAAAACCTAACCTCTCGTAAGCTTATGGTTCATTATACGACTTTAATCTAGATTAATTACGCCACACCGGAAGTGTTGAGTGGAAACCCAAGTTGCTGTCACAGTCGTTGATAACCACCGGAAGTTGTACACGTTCATAAGAGGCAGAAGTTGACTTGTAGCCTCCAGTATGCACCACTCTCTTGGAAGGCCTAGATACTATGCTAACTATCGTCAAGTATAGGGTAGAGGACCACACCAACACGACTCATCTCTTGCCTCGACCCATCTCCTAGCCTCGTCATTTCGGAAGGATCCTTAATGCCGGATAGCTGTAACTGCTTTGGTCTAAAGAAAACAAAGCTAATTTAGATTCCCTTAGCCTAGCTGCCGGCTGGAAGACAGCAGTTCACCACAAGACGGGCAATCGCCAGCCACCCACCCACTCTCTCTCACTCACTCCATGCGTATGGACACTGTCACACACACACTGTGTGTGTTGTCATCTGATCAGTAATGTAGTGGGCAGCCACAGACAGATGTCATCTGAGTGTCATACTACGTGCCTTGACTCCTGATTGTAGGGCCCTGGCTGACTGGCTGGCTGACTGCCTGCCTGACTGGCTGGCTGTCTGGCTGTCTCTCTGGCTGAAATTTCACTGACTGGTGTTTCAGAGTTACAGAAACTCCACTCGTTATATATATATATATATATATATATATATATATATATATATATATATATATATATATATATCTATAAATCTTCTGTGCCATATTATGTAATAAAATATTCCTATTGGTAAAAAAAAAAATAGTTTAAAAGATGGGGTGGTAGGGGAAGTGGAATATTCAAATGGCTTCAGGAAGAAATCCAAATATTCTTCCTTGAAGCCTTTTTATCCACTTCTCCGAGGCTTTGGGTCCCACAATTTACACCAGAGGTGGACCCCATCCTATATATATATATATATATATATATATATATATAATTATATATATATATATATATATATATATATAATATATATATATAAATTGCACATAACTAACAGTGGTTAAATAACTAATGACGTTTAACATAGTGTTTAACTAAAGTCTCGTTTAATCGATCGATTAGTTTAATCTGTTCACGAAATATTTATCCTGGGATAATTATTAGCTCATCAGCTTACACTCCCTCATTAGCATAATCAACAAATTACACTGCCATAACACCAGCCCAGGATTGTAACTGGTTCACAGGATCGGCGCTCAGCCTCGCTACCAGGGAAAGTAACGGTGTGTGTGTGTATGTGTGTGTGTGTGATATATATATATATAATATATATATATATATATATATATATATATATATATATATATATATATATATATATATATATATGACTCTTTAATTAATAAGAAGGTTAACACATATCGTCGTGTACGTGTATTATCTACTAGTGTAACGTAATTGCTTGTGTCACATGACTTGTTGTCGGGGATTAAATGTTGCTTAAGGCTGGTTATTATTCTAATTACCTGTTTCTGTAAACTGGGACGCCGGCTTCTACCCTACCCAATATACGGAGGTGAGGAGAAGGTGGGTGAGTGGTTGGTAGACGGTCTGTTGCTTCTCGTTATGTGTCTGTTGTCTGTTAGTGTCACCAAGCTGCCTCACTATGAGAAAACTTCCCCTTATTCCATCTGTTGCTGCTCTTGCAACATTGCATAGCTCCTGATGACGTATGGAGACGTGTGAAAGTACCTGAGCTAAAGATTTCAATTAGCAAGAACTCATTTAAAATTAAGTCCTTTCTACAATTTTCTCTTGTACGTTTAAAGATATATATTTTTTCATTTATATTAACGTAAAATCAACAATTTTGTACCAAAAGAACCTTAGAAAACTTACCTAACCTTATTATAACAAGCACAATTTACTTTAGCCTAATCCAACTAAATATATTTTAGATAAGTTTACAATTATTTAATAAACACAATGAAATATACTTTCTTAGGTTCAAAATTATTTTTGCGAAATTACTGTATACACAAATGTTCACCTGCCTTATTCGGCAAGAAGAGCGCTGGTATTTTCGCAAGTTTTACCTATTCGGCGCGACTTATATATATATATATATATATATATATATATATATATATATATATATATATATATTTCATTTTATTATCACACTGGCCGATTCCCACTAAGGCTGGGTGGCTACCAAGGCTGGGTGGCTACCAAGGCTGGGTGGCTACCAAGGCTGGGTGGCTACCAAGGCTGGGTGGCTACCAAGGCTGGGTGGCTACCAAGGCTGGGTGGCTACCAAGGCTGGGTGGCCACCAAGGCTGGGTGGCCACCAAGGCTGGGTGGCTACCAAGGCTGGGTGGCTACCAAGGCTGGGTGGCCACCAAGGCTGGGTGGCTACCAAGGCTGGGTGGCTACCAAGGCTGGGTGGCTACCAAGGCTGGGTGGCTACCAAGGCTGGGTGGCTACCAAGGCTGGGTGGCCACCAAGGCTGGGTGGCCACCAAGGCGGGTGGCACCAAGGCTGGGTGGCACAGGCTGTGTACCAAGGCTGGGTGGCTACCAAGGCTGGGTGGCTACCAAGGCTGGGTGGCTACCAAGGCTGGGTGGCTACCAAGGCTGGGTGGCTACAAGCTGGGTGGCTACCAAGGCTGGGTGGCTACCAAGGCTGGGTGGCTACCAAGGCAGGGTGGCTACCAAGGCTGGGTGGCTACCAAGGCTGGGTGGCTACCAAGGCTGGGTGGCTACCAAGGCAGGGTGGCTACCAAGGCAGGGTGGCTACCAAGGCAGGGTGGCTACCAAGGCTGGGTGGCTACCAAGGCAGGGTGGCTACCAAGGCAGGGTGGCTACCAAGGCTGGGTGGCTACCAAGGCTGGGTGGCTACCAAGGCTGGGTGGCTACCAAGGCTGGGTGGCTACCAAGGCTGGGTGGCTACCAAGGCAGGGTGGCTACCAAGGCTGGGTGGCTACCAAGGCTGGGTGGCTACCAAGGCTGGGTGGCTACCAAGGCTGGGTGGCTACCAAGGCTGGGTGGCCACCAAGGCTGGGTGGCTACCAAGGCAGGGTGGCTACCAAGGCAGGGTGGCTACCAAGGCAGGGTGGCTACCAAGGCAGGGTGGCCACCAAGGCTGGATGGCCACCAAGGCAGGGTGGCTACCAAGGCAGGGTGGCTACCAAGGCAGGGTGGCTACCAAGGCAGGGTGGCTACCAAGGCAGGGTGGCTACCAAGGCAGGGTGGCTACCAAGGCTGGGTGGCTACCAAGGCTGGGTGGCTACCAAGGCTGGGTGGCTACCAAGGCTGGGTGGCTACCAAGGCAGGGTGGCTACCAAGGCAGGGTGGCTACCAAGGCTGGGTGGCTACCAAGGCTGGGTGGCTACCAAGGCTGGGTGGCCACCAAGGCTGGGTGGCCACCAAAGCAGGGTGGCTACCAAGGCAGGGTGGCTACCAAGGCAGGGTGGCCACTAAGGCTGGGTGGCCACCAAGGCAGGGTGGCCACCAAGGCTGGATGGCCACCAAAGCAGGGTGGCTACCAAGGCAGGGTGGCCACCAAGGCAGGGTGGCTACCAAAGCAGGGTGGCTACCAAGGCAGGGTGGCCACCAAGGCAGGGTGGCCACCAAGGCAGGGTGGCCACCAAGGCAGGGTGGCCACCAAGGCAGGGTGGCCCGAAAAAGAAAAACTTTCACCATCATTCACTCAATCACTGTCTTTCCAGAAGGGTGCTTTACACTACAGTTTTTAAACTGCAACATTAACATCCCTCCTTCAGAGTGCAGGCACTGTACTTCCCATCTCCAGGACTCAAGTCCGGCCTGCCGGTTTCCCTGAACCCCTTCATAAATGTTACTTTGCTCACACTCCAACAGCACGTCAAGTATTAAAAACCATTTGTCTCCATTCAGTCCTATCAAACACGCTCACGCATGCCTGCTGGAAGTCCAAGCCCCTCGCACACAAAACCTCCTTTACCCCCTCCCTCCAACCTTTCCTAGGCCGACCCCTACCCCGCCTTCCTTCCACTACAGACTGATACACTCTTGAAGTCACTCTGTTTCGCTCCATTCTCTCTACATGTCCGAACCACCTCAACAACCCTTCCTCAGCCCTCTAGACAACAGTTTTGGCAATCCCGCACCTCCTCCTGACTTCCAAACTACGAATTCTCTGCATTATATTCACACCACACATTGCCCTCAGACATGACATCTCCACTGCCTCCAGCCTTCTCCTCGCTGCAACATTCATCACCCATGCTTCACACCCATATGAGAGCGTTGGTAAAACTATACTCTCATACATTCCCCTCTTTGCCTCCAAGGACAAAGTTCTTTGTCTCCACAGACTCCTAAGTGCACCACTCACCCTTTTCCCCTCATCAATTCTATGACTCACCTCATCTTTCATAGACCCATCCAAATATCTGAATACATTCACCTCCTCCATACTCTCTCCCTCCAATCTGATATCCAATCTTTCATCACCTAATCTTTTTGTTATCCTCATAACCTTACTCTTTCCTGTATTCACTTTTATTTTTCTTCTTTTGCACACCCTACCAAATTCATCCACCAATCTCTGCAACTTCTCTTCAGAATCTCCCAAAAGCACAGTGTCATCAGCAAAGAGCAACTGTGACAACTCCCACTTTATGTGTGATTCTTTATCTTTTAACTCCACGCCTCTTGCCAAGACCCTCGCATTTACTTCTCTTACAACCCCTTCTATAAATATATTAAACAACCATGGTGACATCACACATCCTTGTCTAAGGCCTACTATTACTGGGAATTAATTTCCCTCTTTCCTACATACTCTAACTTGAGCCGCACTATCCTCGTAAAAACTCTTCACTGCTTTCAGTAACCTACCTCCTACACCATACACCTGCAACATCTGCCACATTGCCCCCCTATCCACCCTGTCATACGCCTTTTCCAAATCCATAAATGCCACAAAGGCCTCTTCAGCCTTATCTAAATACTGTTCACTTATATGTTTCACTGTAAACACCTGGTCCACACACCCCCTACCTTTTCTAAAGCCTCCTTGTTCATCTGCTATCCTATTCTCCGTCTTACTCTTAATTCTTTCAATAATAACTCTTCCATACACTTTACCAGGTATACTCAACAGACTTATCCCCCTATAATTTTTGCACTCTCTTTTGTCCCCTTTGCCTTTATACAAAGGAACTATGCATGCTCTCTGCCAATCCCTAGGTACCTTACCCTCTTCCATACATTTATTAAATAATAGCACCAACCACTCCAAAACTATATCCCCACCTGCTTTTAACATTTCTATCTTTATCCCATCAATCCCGGCTGCCTTACCCCCTTTCATTTTACCTACTGCCTCATGAACTCCCCCCACACTCACAACTAGCTCTTCGTCACTCCTACAAGATGTTATTCCTCCTTGCCCTATACACGAAATCACAGCTTCCCTATCTTCATCAACATTTAACAATTCCTCAAAATATTCCCTCCATCTTCCCAATACCTCTAACTCTCCATTTAATAACTCTCCTCTCCTATTTTTAACTGACAAATCCATTTGTTCTCTAGGCTTCCTTAACTTGTTAATCTCACTCCAAAACTTTTTCTTATTTTCAACAAAATTTGTTGATAACATCTCACCCACTCTCTCATTTGCTCTCTATTTACATTGCTTCACCACTCTCTTAACCTCTCTCTTTTTCTCCATATACTCTTCCCTCCTTGCATCACTTCTACTTTGTAAAAACTTCTCATATGCTAACTTTTTCTCCCTTACTACTCTCTTCACATCATCATTCCACCAATCGCTCCTCTTCCCTCCCGCACCCACTTTCCTGTAACCACAAACTTCTGCTGAACACTCTAACACTACATTTTTAAACCTACCCCATACCTCTTCGACCCCATTGCCTATGCTCTCATTAGCCCATCTATCCTCCAATAGCTGTTTATATCTTACCCTAACTGCCTCCTCTTTTAGTTTATAAACCTTCACCTCTCTCTTCCCTGATGCTTCTATTCTCCTTGTATCCCATCTACCTTTTACTCTCAGTGTAGCTACAACTAGAAAGTGATCTGATATATCTGTGGCCCCTCTATAAACATGGATATATATTATTATATATATATATATATATATATATATATATAATATATATTATATATATATATGTAATTGATTTACTCCATTTATCATAATAATAATAACTAACAAACAACAATAACAATAATAACTAACAATAATAATAATAATTTAGTATTCTTGGTTAAGTCAGAGCAACAAATAATAAGGTGACTTTACTAACATCAAAGATATATTGTAGCAGAATGTTGTGCCAGACGCTTCTTATCTAGTGCAGTGAAACAGTGGTTGGTAGCCACCAACAGTGGCGCTCTGTTGTCCCTGTTGTGACTCTGTTAACAGAACACAGATGGGTAATGTTCCCTCATTATAAAGGAGATGAAATACTTCTAGTTGATGGGTAGTAAATGTCTCTCTCTCTCTCTCGTGTGTGTGTGTGTGAAGGGGTGAGGGGAAGGGGTTAAAGGGGTAGGGGGAGTCGAGAGAGGTTCAGTAAAGGGGAAATAGACATTTGCTTTATTGGCTCATTCATCAGTTTAGACTTCAGGTGTCTACCAGTTTTTATTTTCTTGTTAGATGTTATTGTTAACTTTAATATCACAGCAAGACTAACACACACACACACACACACACACACAACACACACACACACACACACACACACACACACATGTAAAATCAGCAGTGTGGGGAGAGGTTATGTGAGATCAATGTTGTGGGGAGAGGTTATGTGAGATCAATGTTGTGGGGAGAGGTTATGTGAGATCAATGTTGTGGGGAGAGGTTATGTGAGATCAGTGCTGTGGGGAGAGGTTATGTGAGATCAGTGCTGTGGGGAGAAGTTATGTGAGATCAGTGCTGTGGGGAGAAGTTATGTGAGATCAGTGCTGTGGGGAGAGGTTATGTGAGATCAGTGCTGTGGGGAGAGGTTATGTGAGTCAGTGCTGTGGGGAGAGGTTTTGTGAGATCAGTGCTGTGGGGAAAAGGTTATGTGAGATCAGTGCTGTGGGGAGAGGTTATGTGAGATCAGTGCTGTGGGGAGAGGTATGTGAGATCAAAGCGTGGGGAGAGGTTATGTTTAGATCAGTGCTGTGGAAGAAGTTATGTGAATCATTGCTGTGGGGAGAAAATTATGTGAGATCAGTGCTGTGCGGAGAGGTTATGTGAGATCAGTGCTGTGGGGAGAGGTTATGTGAGATCAGTGCTGTGGGGGAGAGGTTATGTGAGATCAGTGCTGTGGGGGAGAGGTTATGTGAGATCAGTGCTTTTGGGGGAGAGGTTATGTGAGATCGTGCTGTGGATGAGAGGTTTTGTGAGATCAGTGCTGTGGGGAGAGGTTATGTGAGATCAGTTTCTGTGGGGGGGAGGAGAGGTTATTGAGATCAGTGCTGTGGGGGAGAGGTTATGTGAGATCAGTTCTGTGGGGGAGAGGTTATGAGAGATCAGTGCTGTGGGGAGGTTGTGAGATCAGTGCTGTGGGGAGAGGTTATGTGAGATCATGTTGCGGGGTGAGGTTATGTAGATCAGTGCTGTGGGGAGAGGTTATGTGAGATCAATGCTGTGGGGGAAAAGGTTTTGTGAGATCAGTGCTGTGGGGGAGAGGTTATGTGAGATCAGTGCTTTTGGGGAGAGGTTATGTGAGATCAGTGCTGTGGGGGAGAGGTTATGTGAGATCAGTGCTGTGGATGAGAGGTTATGTGAGATCAGTGCTGTGGGGAGAGGTTATGTGAGATCAGTGCTGTGGGGAGAGGTTATGTGAGATCAGTGCTGTGGGGAGAGGTTATGTGAGATCAATGTTGCGGGGTGAGGTTATGTGAGATCAGTGCTGTGGGGAGAGGTTATGTGAGATCAATGCTGTGGGGGAGAGGTTATGTGAGATCAGTGCTGTGGGGGAGAGGTTATGTGAGATCAGTGCTGTGGGGAGAGGTTATGTGAGATCAGTGCTGTGGGGAGGTTATGTGAGATCAGTTTCTGTGGGGGAGGGTTATGTGAGATCAGTGCTGTGGGGAGAGGTTATGTGAGATCAGTGCTGTGGGGAGACTTTAGCTTGGTTAAGGGGGTTTCAAGCCTATCCACTACTCGAGTCATCATACCTTCACTTCATCTGTACTCAGACAATAACACTTTAATCCCTAGACTAAGAATACAAGTGTATTCTCAGTGTTTATACAATGAGAATCAGTGTATTCTCAGTGTTTATACAATGAGAATCAGTGTATTCTCAGTGTTTATACAATGAGAATCAGTGTATTCTCAGTGTTTATACAATGAGAATAAGTGTATTCTCAGTGTTTATACAATGAGAATAAGTGTATTCTCAGTGTTTATACAATGAGAATCAGTGTATTCTCAGTGTTTATACAATGAGAATCAGTGTATTCTCAGTGTACATACACTGACAGACACTGATGCTGTCACAGCAAATACTTAACATAATACACTGGCCAGAAATTATTATACAAAGCGAATGTGAAACATTGAGAAAGTTCACTGAGAAAGAACTAGCAGTGTAAACTAGAAGTTCACTGAGAAAGAACTAGCAGTGTAAACTGGAGGAAGTTCACTGAGAAAGAACTAGCAGTGTAAACTAGTGGAAGTTCACTGAGAAAGAACTAGCAGTGTAAACTAGAGGAAGTTCACTGAGAAAGAACTAGCAGTGTAAACTAGTGGAAGTTCACTGAGAAAGAACTAGCTGTGTAAACTAGTGGAAGTTCACTGAGAAAGAACTAGCTGTGTAAACTAGTGGAAGTTCACTGAGAAAGAACTAGCTGTGTAAACTAGAAGTTCACTGAGAAAGAACTAGCAGTGTAAACTGGAGGAAGTTCACTGAGAAAGAACTAGCAGTGTAAACTAGTGGAAGTTCACTGAGAAAGAACTAGCAGTGTAAACTAGTGGAAGTTCACTGAGAAAGAACTAGCAGTGTAAACTAGAGGAAGTTCACTGAGAAAGAACTAGCAGTGTAAACTAGTGGAAGTTCACTGAGAAAGAACTAGCTGTGTAAACTAGTGGAAGTTCACTGAGAAAGAACTAGCAGTGTAAACTAGTGGAAGTTACTTTGTGAAGTTTACTAAGAAGCAATAACTAGCAACGTAGACTACAGGAAGTCACAAGTGTGAGAGAAAGTGGAGTAAACAGTTTACAATACTGACAAGTTGAGGTACGAGACTTGTGTAATTTTGTGGAATCTTCATTCTGGAAACGTTTCGCCAGTCAGTGACTTCTTCAGTCCGGTACAGAGAATGACGGTGGAAGATGAGAAGGTTTGGGGTAATCATTCCCTCAGTATAGAGTCGATGTGGTCAGTCCATCAAGATTGAGATTGATGGAATGATTGAGGGACTGATTACCTTATCTTCCACTGTCTTCTGTGTATAGTCATGTAAGATAATTATTATTAACACATCGACCGGTTCCCACTAAGGCAGGGTGACCCAAAAAAGAAAAACTTTCACCATCATTCACTCCATCACTGTCTTGCCAGAAGGGTGCTTTACACTACAGTTTTTAAACTGCAACATTAACACCCGTCCTTCAGAGTGCAGGCACTGTACTTCCCATCTCCAGGACTCAAGTCCGGCCTGCCGGTTTCCCTGAACCCCTTCATAAATGTTACTTTGCTCACACTCCAACAGCACGTCAAGTATTAAAAACCATTTGTCTCCATTCACTCCTATCAAACACGCTCACGCATGCTTGCTGAAAGTCCAAGCCCCTCGCACAATAAACCGCATTTACCCCCTCTCTCCAACCTTTAATTGGCCGTCCTCTACCCCGCCTTCCCTCCACTACAGATTTATACACTCTCGAAGTCATCCTATTTTGTTTCATCCTTTCTACATGTCCAAACCACCTCAACAACCCTTCCTCAGCCCTCTGGACAACAGTTTTGATAATCCCGCACCTCCTCCTAACTTCCAAACTACGAATTCTCTGCATTATATTCACACCACACATTGCCCTCAGACATGACATCTCCACTGCCTCCAGCCTTCTCCTCGCTGCAACATTCATCACCCATGCTTCACACCCATATAAGAGCGTTGGTAAAACTATACTCTCATACATTCCCCTCTTTGCCTCCAAGGACAAAGTTCTTTGTCTCCACAGACTCCTCACTGCACCACTCACCTTTTTCCCCTCGTCACTTCTGAGATTCACGTCATCTTTCATAGACCCATCTGCTGACAGGTCCACTCCTAAATATCTGAATACATTCACCTCCTCCATACTCTCTCCCTCCAATCTGATATCCAATCTTTCGTCACCTAATCTTTTTGTTATCCTCATCACCTTAATCTTTCCTGTATTCACTTTTAATTTTCATCTTTTACATACACTACCAAATTCATCCACCAACCTCTGCAACTTCTCTTCAGAATCTCCCAAAAGCACAGTGTCATCAGCAAAGAGCAACTGTGACAACTGCCACTTTGTGTTAGATTCTTTATCTTTTAACTCCACACCTCTTGCCAAGACCCGAGGACTCACTTCTCTTACAACCCCATCTATAAATATATTAAACAACCACGGTGACATCACACATCCTTGTCTAAGGTCTACTTTTATTGGGAAATAATCTCCCGCACACCTACATACTCTAACCTGAGCCTCACTATTCTGGTAAGACTGAGGGACTAATTACCCCATCTTTCACTGTCTTCGTCTATCATCACTGACGAAGCCATTGGTGGGCGAAATGTCTTGAAATAAAGATACCCAGGTGTTGCACATGCTTCTAGTTCCTCAGCTCTATGTAACTCTGTATTTGCTGTCTGTAACTCTGTACAGCTGTGTATTACTTCAGTATAGCAGTGCATTACCTCAGTATAGCAGTGTATTATCTCAGTATAGCTGTGTATTACCTCAGTATAGCAATGTATTACCTCAGTATAGCTGTGTATTACCTCAGTATAGCTGTGTATTACCTCAGTATAGCAGTGTATTACCGCAGTATAGCAGTGTATTACCGCAGTATAGCAGTGTATTACCGCAGTATAGCAGTGTATTACCGCAGTATAGCAGTGTATTACCGCAGTATAGCAGTGTATTATCGCAGTATAGCAGTGTATTATCTCAGTCTAGCTGTGTATTACCTCAGTATAGCAATGTATTACCTCAGTATAGCAATGTATTACCTCAGTATAGCAGTGTATTACCTCAGTATAGCAGTGTATTATCTCAGTATAGCAGTGTATTATCTCAGTCTAGCTGTGTATTACTTTAGTATAGCAGTGTATTACTTTAGTATAGCAATGTATTACCTCAGTATAGCAGTATATTATCTCATTATAGCTGTGTATTACCTCAGTATAGCAGTGTATTTCCTCGGTATAGCAGTGTATTACTTTAGTATAGCAGTGTATTACCTCAGTATAGCAGTATATTATCTCATTATAGCTGTGTATTACCTCAGTATAGCAGTGTATTTCCTCGGTATAGCAGTGTATTTCCTCGGTATAGCAGTGTATTTCCTCGGTATAGCAGTGTATTACCTCAGTATAGCAGTGTATTACCGCAGTATAGCAATGTATTACCTCAGTATAGCTGTGTATTACCTCAGTAAAGCAATGTATTACCTCAGTATAGCAGTGTATTATCTCAGTATAGCAGTGCATTATCTCAGTATAGCAGTGCATTATCTCAGTATAGCTGTGTATTACCTCAGTATAGCTGTGTATTACCTCAGTATAGCAATGTATTACCTCAGTATAGCAATGTATTACCTCAGTATAGCAGTGTATTACCGCAGTATAGCAATGTATTACCTCAGTATAGCAATGTATTACCGCAGTATAGCAGTGTATTACCGCAGTATAGCAGTGTATTACCTCAGTATAGCAGTGTATTTCCTCGGTATAGCAGTGTATTATCGCTATACAATTATATTAGAGATGCTTATGTATTAACGTCCCCAGGTCGCATGTTGACAGTCGCCAGCGTCAACATACTCAACTAAGAGTATACACACAGGACTATCTCATCACTGCAAGGCTAGCATGAGAAGGGATATACAGTGTTATCTTACACTAGGGATATACAGTATTATAATGCAGAATGGATATACACTGTGTGTGTATACTCACCTATTTGTACTCACCTATTTGTGGTTGCAGGGGTCGAGTCCTAGCTCCTGGCACCGCCTCTTCACCGGTTGCTACTGGGCCCTCTCTCTCCCCGCTCCATGAGCGGGGGTCAGATTTGACTTTCGATGCTATGTCGTTTTCATACTGTCGCTGGGCCTCCCTCCTTATCTGCGCATACTCGTTTCTGGCTCTTCTACTAATCTCCTTGTTTTCCTGGGTCCTATGCCTCCTGTACCTTTTCCATTCTCTGTTGCACTTAGTTTTTGCCTCCCTACACCTTCGGGTAAACCAAGGACTCGTTTTGGTCTTCCTATTATTTCTGTTTCCCTTGGGAACAAAACTTTCCTCTGCCTCCTTGCACTTTGTTGCCACATATTCCATCATCTCGTTTACTGATTTTCCTACCATTTCTCTGTCCCACTGAACCTCCTGCAGGAAGTTTCTCATACCTGTGTAGTCCCCCCTTTTATAGTTTGGCCTGTCCCCTTCAGTTCCTGTTACCTTCTCCACTTGTAACTCTACTATATTATGTGTGTGTGTGTGTGTGTGTGTGTGTGTGTGTGTGTGTGTGTGTGTGTGTGTGTGTGTGTGTGTGTGTGTGCGTGCGTGCGCGCGAGAGAGAGAGAGAGAGAGAGAGACAGTCGGTTATATATATACATACATATATATATATATATATATATATATATATATATATATATATATTTATATATGTCGTGCCGAATATGTAAAACTGGTCAATTAGCAAGAACTCATTTAAAATTAAGTCCTTCCTAAAATTTTCTCTTATACGTTTAAAGATATATTTTTTTCATTAATGTTATTGAAAAAATTAATAATTTTGCACCAAAAGAATCTTAGAAAACTTACCTAACCTTATTATAACAAGAACAATTTATTTTAGCCTAACCCAACTAAATATATTTTAGATTTGTTTACAATAATTTAATACTAAACAAACACAGTGAAATATATTTTTTTCGTTAGGTTCAGAATGATTTTGGTGAAATTATTGCATACACAAATTTTCACTTGTCCTATATGGCAAGATGACCGTTGCTATTTAAGCCAAGATCGCAAGTTCTGCCTATTCGGCACGACATATATATATATATTATATATATATATATATATATATATATATATATATATATATAATATATATATTATAATATATATATATATATATATATATAATAAATGTGTGTGTCGTGTCGAATAGGTAAAACTTACGATTTTTATTTAAATAGCAACGCTCTTCTTGACGAATAAGGCGAGCGAAAATTTGTGTATGCAGTAATTTCCCCAAAATCATTCTAAACCTAACGAAAATATTATATATCATTGTGTTTGTTTATTAAATTATTGTAAACTTGTCTAAAATATATTTAGTTGGATTAGGCTTGCTATAAGGTTAGATAAGTTTTCTAAGGTTCTTTTGGTACAAAATTATTAATTTTTACATTAACATTAATGAAAGAAATATATTTTTAAACGTACAAAAGAAAATTTTAGAAAGGACTTAATTTTAAATGAGTTCTTGCTAATTGACCAGTTTTACCTATTCAGCACCACACACACACACACACACACACACACACACACACACACACACACACACACACACATTATATATATATATATATATATATGTCGTGCCGAATATGTAAAACTGGTCAATTAGCAAGAACTCATTTAAAATTAAGTCCTTTATGAAATTTTCTCTTATACGTTTAAAGATATATTTTTTTCATTAATGTTAATGTAAAAAATTTTAATTTTGCACCAAAAGAATCTTAGAAAACTTACCTAACCTTATTATAACAAGAGTAATTTATTTTAGCCTAACCCAACTAAATATATTTTAAATACGTTTACAATAATTTAGTACTAAACAAACACAATCAAATATATTTTTTTCGTTAGGTTCAGAATGATTTTGGCGAAATTATTGCATACACAAATTTTCACTTGTCCTATATAGCAAGATGACCGTTGCTATTTAAGCCAAGATCGCAAGTTCTGCCTATTCGGCACGACATATATATATATATATATATATATATATATATATATATATATATATATATATATATATATTATACATACGGTATTCTTGTAGGACTGGCTGGGAGTGTCGACTCTAGAAACCCATAACGTGGCTGGGAACATGGATCATCTGATTCAATGGGTGTTTTGAGGTGAAGGTGCCACGGTTGGTGGCACCTGTGTGGCACTTCTGTCACATCTGTGTGGCACCTGTGACACCTGTGGTACCTATGTGGCACTTGTGTGTCACCTGTGTGGCAACTGTGTGGCACCTGTGCGACACGTGTGACACCTGTGTGACTCCTGTATGGCAACTGTATCACCTGTGTGGTACCTGCATGACACATAGTTCCTGCTCAGATGCTGAGTACTGACTAAGCCTCACTCAGAGGCACCAGCAGGTTGTGCCACAAGCTGAGTGAACCTGGCAGCGACTACTCCACCATGACTGCCTCATCGTTCCGAACGATACCGTACCCTGATACCTATAACTCAGCAGCAGCGATGTCTCCTGTGTTGCAGTGTCTGTCAAGACGCAGGAAGGCGTAGAGTGGCGCCTCTGAAGCTCGCTGCATTGGACCACGATTTATGAAGTATTTTGTCCAAGTCCTCATTATAATATATATATTATATATTATATATATATATATATTTATATATATATATATATATATATATATATATTATAGGATAGGGTCCACCTCTGGTGTAAATTGTGGGACCCATAGCCTCGGAGAAGTGGATAAAAAGGCTTCAAGGAAGAATATTTGGATTTCTTCCTGAAGCCGTTTGAATATTCCACTTCCCCTACCACCCCATCTTTTAATATATATTTCTTTTTACCAATAGGAATATATTATTACATAATATGGTACAGAAGATTTAAGATACATTGTTGATATAAAGGTGGCATATAAGGTACATGTTGTTACGTGTGTATCACCGATTATAAGGCGAAAATCTCCTCCAGCTCCTCATAGCTGGGGCGTGTGCCCAAAATACAGCAGGCATTACCCCTTTGAACAGCCGCACTGAGCCGCTGGAACAGAAAACTAGCTGCCCTGGGATCCCTAGTTACCCTGATGAGTCTTTTTCCCAGCTCCTTAAGGAATTTAGATGCACTCTTTCCCCATGAGCCAAGGGTCTCTGAGCCTATGGGAACAAACATATAACGATGGGCAAGTTCTCCATATTTTCTAGACTTTTGGGACTCCCTGAAGCTGGCACCTGCCCCTCCTTCCTCCCTGGTGTATTGGAGATAGGTATCAGCCAAGGTAGATGCACATGTATAGTCCCACACCACCTGCTTCCCATCTGTCCAGGCTTGAAGGGTGATACCATCTGGACGCTTCTGGCTGCCATCAGATCTGCATAGTTGGGGTGGCTCCTTTACTGCTGGGCATCCAGCTGTTGTGAGGCTCCTCTTGATAATGTTATTAACCTCCTCATGTCTTGCAATCTTTCCCTCGGATTTACGGCACACAAGACCATGGTACCCGAATCGGTCTGCTGCTTCACTGCTACAAATACACCTGTGTTCGGCGAGAATAGGGGCGGCAAGTCGAAGGGCAACACCGATGCGGATGGTCTGTGGGTCGAGGCGTGTGCCAAGGCTGGAGTTGGGAACAGCCAACAGAAAGTCCCCAGCATGAGGGGCTCTCACTGCCAGGAGGTGGGTTTTATCCTTCCCTGACACACTCTGAAGCATTGTTGAGGCTATATTTTCCACTATTGGACCATCCCAGTGCGATTGTTTGTAGATGTTGGGGGGAGCAAGTCTGGTTTCAGAGCCCGTTAGATTATCCCAGATCATGGCTCCGTCAATGAATTTTTGGTCCTGGACTCCAATCTTGTTCCTAAGATGTTCAGGGAGAATCGCTGCTACAAGCTCTCTGGATGCAATACACGAGGACAGAAAAGCAGGTAACGCAATCTGTGATGACTTGCGGACACCAATGCCTCCTAGTCTGACTGGAAGTGTAGCTTGGTTCCACTGCCCGTCTTCTAGAGTAAGGTTAAGTACTTTCGTAAAAATCTGCCTCAGAATACTGTCATATTCGTGCAGTATGGGGTTATCATATGAAGGTGCACATCTTAGGAAATATGTCAACCTGGGCAGACTCAAGCACTTTGTGAGAAGGTACAAGGCATCGTGGGTGTCCAGATTGCCTATTCGTTGTTCCATTCTCCTTAACTCTTCCAATTTCTTCCTGAGAATTGTCAATGGCATTGCTTCCCAGAGGTGCTCCTAGCAAGACACTATTTCTGGGGGCAATGACTGCTGCTCCTGGTAGTTTTGATCTCACTGCATTTATCACTTGTTGACTGACTGAGATGATTTCACATTTGGATGGATTCAGGATGAGACCCATTTCCTGCCCCCGTGTCATTACCTGTGTAAGGTCATGTAGGAGGGACTCTTTTGTACCTGCTAGTGTGCCATTATCTAGGAACCAGATGTTTAGCTCGCTGGTCAGTCTGACTGTGATTTCCCTAACTGCTATACAGAAGAGAAATGGTGCAAGAGGATCTCCTTGTTGGACACCCTCCGATGATGGGATTTCATGCTCTCCAAAGAGAAGCATTGATTCCTTGCTATACCCAGCTGAAACAAAAGGGAAGAGACCAGGGAAATGTCCTTGTACTGCTGCTAATACCACGTCTCTTTTCAGGAGATTGAATGCATTCTTGAAATCTAATTTTACCACTGCATTGTCCTCAGGCAGGTTGTTGATATACGCCCTTGTTGCATGAACCGCTGCTTCACTTCATTGAGAGACCCCCAAAGCCAAGCTGGTTTGGTTGAAGCATCATGGCTGCCTCTGCACGAATACTTCAGACAGCAGCTTTGGATACGAGGCGGCGTAACGTGTTGCCTACTGCAATTGGCCGAATTCCTCCATCCTTTTTTTTAAGTGCACAAAGTGTTGCACCAAAAAAGAAAGGTCTAATTTCATCAGGAATCAGACCAGCCAAGGAATTGTTGACGAACCTTGTGATCTCTGAAAGCAGTGTCTCTGCAATTTCCCCAATAACTGGATTAACCATTTCCTTTAAATGCTGTGGCATTATTCCAGTGTAACTCCCAGCAGAGCCAGATGGGAACGACATTATTGCTTTGTAAATGTCTGAGTCTTCCACAATCAATGGTTCCATACTGGGGACAGAGGTGTTGGAACTGTTGGTGCCACTGGTTTCCCTGGCAGGGTGCTTTCCTCTAGGTGCTTCAGCCGTGTCAGCATCCCTGGGAGCAACTGTATCTTCACTGGTAATAATTCTGATTGCCCCCACTGTGTTGCCCTCTTCAATTTTCTTGCTCACCTGGACTCTGACTTTTTCACTGTCAGTAGAGTGAGTGAGGGTTCTGCCTCTCCCTTTTTTGTGTTGACGGGGAAGGCGAATGAGGTTATCAACTCTAGGAAAATTTCTTAAGGATTTAATATATATATATTTACATTCTCTTCCCCAGTCGGGGCTGGGCTGGCCCCAGGGCCACTTAAAAGGCACGTAAGTTTCATTTTTCCACTATAATCTACCTTGTTCATAACTACTATCGCATTTGCTTTTGTCTGTTTTATAAAGGAAAGTCCAGGATTTTTCCTTAATTCATGGTATAAATAAACAAAACTTTAAGAACAATTGTGTTGCAGAGGTCTGAGTGTCTCTCAGAAAGAATGTGAAGATCAGAACGAGCCCTAGGTGCATCCAAAGGTGTAGAGAGGCCAAAACTAAGTGTGCTGGAGAATGGCTACATTATAGAAGACAAAGGACCCGGAAAAATAAGATTAGGCTGGGTTTGATTGGTGTCATTGGGTACGGGAGTTATTTCTAGGGAAGCTTTAGGTAGTAGTCGTTTTGATAAGGACCTGCCTCGCATGGGCCAGTAGGCCTTCTGCAGTGTTCCTCCATTCTTATGTTCTTATGTTAGTCGACGAGCCAGAAACAAATATGCGTGGATAAGGAGAGAAGTCCAGTGGCAACACAAAAATGGCATAAGAACATAAGAAAGGAACACTACAGTAGGCCTGTTGGCCCTTACTAGGCAGGTCCTTCACAATCCATCCCACTAACAAATTATTTGCCAAATAAATTGTTTTTATTTTCAGTGCATCCCAAGAAATAAGCTTTGATAGTTCTGTTTATTCATGTCCAACTCCCAATCAAACCCAACCCTTCTCACCCATGTATTTATGCAACGTAAATTTGGAACTACCCAAGGTTTTAGCATCAATAGCTCTACTAGGTAGACCTTTCCACTCATCAAGTTCCCTATTACAAACCTAACTACAGTATTGTATATGTGTTTGTAAAGTTAGACAATATGTAAAGTAGAAGGACACAAGACATAGGAAATAGAGCATCCAAATCCAAATATGACTCAAAGGGGGAAAACAGTCAAGAACCAGGTAATCAGGCTGAGGAGGGAAGGAGAGGAGATCTCAAGAAACGACAAAGAAGTCTGTAAAGAACTCAACACTCAGGTACTGCAATGGATCAGAGAATACCTGACAGGAAGGGAGCAACGAGTGATGGTACCTGACGAGGTATCAGTATGGGCGCCTGTGACGAGCGGGGTTCCACAAGGGTCAGTCTTAGGGCCGGTGCGTTTCTGGTATATGTGAATGACATGACAGAAGAGATAGATTCAGATGTGTCCCAGTTTGCAGATGATGTAAAGCTAATGCTGAGAATTCAAACGGGTGAGGACTACAAAGGGATCTGGACAGGCTACAAGCCTGGTCCAACAACTGGCTCCTAGAGTGTAACCCCACCAAGTGCAAAGTCATGAAGATTGGGAATATCTAAGAAGACCGCAGACAGAGTACAGGAAAAGGGGGCCAAAGCCTGCAAACTTCACTCAAGGGAAAGGATCTTGGAGTGAATATCATACCGAGCACATCTCCTGAGGTGCACATCAACCAAATAACTGCTTCAACATATGTATGTATAATGTTCACCAAGACCGTAGTCCTGACACGGGTCTCAATCTTGCGATGACCCGCAAGATTGAGACCCTGGCAAACCTAAAAATATCATTTTGACATCTGAGTAAGGAATCATTCAAGACACTGTACACAGTGTACATCAAGTGTATGGAACCCACACCTGGTCAAGCACGTGAGGAAATCAGAGAAGTCAAAGGTTTGCAACAAGACTAGTCCCTGAACTAAGGGGTATGTCCTACGAGGAGAGGTTAAGGGAAATCATTTTGATGACACTGAAGGACTGGAGGGATAAGGGAAGACATGATAATGACATAAAAGGTGGATAGGGACAGAATGGTTCAGAGATAAGACACAGCAACAAGGGGTCACAGCTGGAAATTAAAAACTCAGATGAGTCAAAGGGATTTTAGGAAGTACTTCTTCGGTCATTGAGTTGTCAGACGGATCTATAGCTTTAAGCTCATGGAGCAAGGAGACGCGGGGCGAGGAGCTGTGAATCGACCCCTTGCAACCACAAATAAGTGAGTACACCCCCCCCCCCCCCACACACACACGTTTGTGTGTGTGTGTGTGTGTGTGTGTGTCATGGCCCTCAGTTGATGTTATTCATCGCATGAATATTCCCATAATGGTTGACTGGCTGGACACCCAGGAACACGTGACGTAAAAACTGAGAGACACCCAGTAAACCTGTCACAGCCTCACTTACTGATAGTGTAACAGCAACACTTATTGTAACAGTAACACTGTGAGTGTAACAGTAACACTGAGAGTGTAACAGCAGCACTTATTGTAACAGTAACACTGTGAGTGTAACAGTAACACTGTGAGTGTAACAGTAACACTGTGAGTGTAACAGTAACACTGTGAGTGTAACAGTAACACTGTGAGTGTAACAGTAACACTGTGAGTGTAACAGTAACACTGTGAGTGTAACAGTAACACTGTGAGTGTAACAGTAACACTGTGAGTGTAACAGTAACACTGTGAGTGTAACAGTAACACTGTGAGTGTAACAGTAACACTGTGAGTGTAACAGTAACACTGTGAGTGTAACAGTAACACTGTGAGTGTAACAGTAACACTGTGAGTGTAACAGTAACACTGAGTGTAACAGTAACACTGTGAGTGTAACAGTAACACTGTGAGTGTAACAGTAACACTGTGAGTGTAACAGTAACACTGTGAGTGTAACAGTAACACTGTGAGTGTAACAGTAACACTGTGAGTGTAACAGTAACACTGTGAGTGTAACAGTAACACTGTGAGTGTAACAGTAACACTGTGAGTGTAACAGTAACACTGTGAGTGTAACAGTAACACTGTGAGTGTAACAGTAACACTGTGAGTGTAACCAACTGGTCCAATAATCCACTTAATATGACTGTCATCTGGGTATGTAAATCTGTCAGCCTTGATGGGTAGCACTGCCACAACTACTGCCACTGCCACAACTACTGCCACTGCCACAACTACTGCCACTGCCACAACTGCCACTGCCACAACTACTGCCACTGCCACAACTACCGCAACTACTACCACTGCCACAACTACTGCAAGTACTGCCACAACTACTGCCACTGCCAAAACTACTGCAACTACTGCCACTGCCACTACTGCAACTACTGCCACTGCCACAACTACTGCAATTACTGCCACTGCCACAACTACTGCAATTACTGCCACTGCCAAAACTACTGCAACTACTGCCACTGACACAACTACTGCCACAGCCACAGCTACTGCAATTACTGCCACTGCCAAAACTACTGCAACTACTGCCACTGACACAACTACTGCTACTGCCACAACTACTGCTACTGCCACAACTACTGCTACTGCCACAACTACTGCCACTGCCACAACTACTGCAACTACTGCCACAACTACTGCCACTGCCACAACTACTTCTACTGCCACAACTATTACCACTGCCACAACTACTGCCACTGTCACAACTACTGCCGCAACTACTGCCACTGCCACAACTACTGCCACTACCACAACCACTGCCACAAATACTGCCACTGCCACAACTACTGCCACAGCTACTGCCACAGCCACAACTAATGCCACTGCCTCAACTACTGGAACTACTGCCACTGCCACCACTACTGCCACTGCCACAACTACTGTCACTGCCACAACTACTGCCACTTCCACGACTACTGGAACTACTGCCACTGCCACAACTGCCACTGCCACACCTATTGCCACTGCCACAACTACTGCCACTGCCACAACCACTGCCACAACTACTGCCACAACCACTGCCACAACTACTGCCACTGCCACAACCACTGCCACAACTACTGCCACTGCCACAACCACTGCCACTACTGCCACTGCCACTACTGCAACTGCCACAACTGCCACTGCTACTACTGTTACTGCCACAACTACTGCCACTGCCACTACTGCAACTGCCACAGCTACTGCTACTACTGCCACTGCCGCAACTACTGCTACTACTGCCACTGCCGCAACTACTGCTGCTACTGCCACTACAATAACTACTGCCACAACCACTGCCACTGCCACAACTGCTGCCACTGCCACAACTGCTGCCACTGCCACAACTACTGCCACTGCCACAACTACTGCCACTACTGCTACTACTGCCACTGCCACAACTACTGCTACTGCCACAACTACTGCCACTGCCACAACTACTGCCACTGCTACAACTACTGCCACTGCTACAACTACTGCCACTGCTACAACTACTGCCACTGCTACAACTACTGCCACTGCTACAACTACTGCCACTGCTACAACTACTGCCACTGCCACAACTACTGCCACTGCTACCACCACTACTACCACTACCATCGCTACTACCACTACTGCCAGTATTACCACTACTACTGTCACTACCACTACTGCCTCTTCTACCACTACTGCCACTATTGCCGCTACTACTACCACTACTGCCACTACTACTACAACCACCACTACTACCACTACTGCCACTACTACTACAACCACTACTACTACCACTACTGCCACTACTACTACAACCACCACTACTACCACTACTGCCACTACTAATACAACCACTACTACTACCACTACTGCCACTACTATTACAACCACCACTACTGCCACTATTGCCGCTACTACTACTACTACCACTACTGCCACTACTACTACAACCACCACTACTGCCACTATTGCCGCTACTACTACAATCACCACTACTGCCACTACTACTACAACCACCACTACTGCCACTACTACTACAACCACCACTACTGCCACTATTGCCGCTACTACTACAACCACCACTACTGCCACTACTACTACAACCACCACTACTGCCACTACTACTACAACCACCACTACTGCCACTATTGCCACTACTACTACAACCACCACTACTGCCACTACTACTACAACCACCACTACTGCCACTATTGCCGCTACTACTACAATCACCACTACTGCCACTACTACTACAACCACCACTACTGCCACAACCAGCAATAACAATAAGAACAATAACAGCCACAACAACAAGAACCACAGTTATAACCACAACCCTATTAACAACCACAATATAAATAACCACAGTAACTACTACAACAATAACAAGAACAATAATTGCTACAATAACAACTACAATAACCACAACATCAACAATTACAATAACTGTAGTTTATATGTTCAGTGATTTCTCTTTCACTTACCTTGTCCACCTTGCTGTTTCCTTCCATCTTTAAGCCTTTAAGTCTTTTTAAGCCTTCCTCAGCCTTCCTCAGCCTTCCTCAGCCTTCCTCAGCCTTCCTCAGCCTTCCTCAGTCTTCCTCAGTCTTCCTCAGTCTTCCTCAGCCTTCCTCAGCCTTCCTCAGCCTTCCTCAGCCTTCCACAGTCTTCCTCAGCCTTCCTCAGTCTTCCTCAGTCTTCCTCAGTCTTCCTCAGCCTTCCTCAGTCTTCCTCAGCCTTCCTCAGTCTTCCTCAGCCTTCCTCAGTCTTCCTCAGCCTTCCTCAGCCTTCCTCAGTCTTCCTCAGTCTTCCTCAGTCTTCCTCAGTCTTTCTCAGTCTTTCTCTTTAGCATTTTATGTTTCTTACTGTTTATTATAGATTAAGACTAAAGGGACTGATCCCCTTCAGTTGAAAGTGTCAAGACAAGGGACTGATCCCCTTCAGTTGAAAGTGTCAAGACAAGGGACTGACCACCTTGGGCATGTATACTCAGCAAACTACCACTGGTATGACGCTGCTAGCAAGGTTCACTTCAAAACAACAACAGCCTGGTTGATCATCAAAACTGACTTTCCCAACTTACCAAGTTATCTCTGCAACACACCGTGTGTTGCAAAGTCCCTCAACACACCAGGCTTGCTATACATAAATCTATACATTAATCTGCTGTGTATGCTCCTGGTGTATGTATCTATTGATTGTATATTCATGGCAGTCGCTGCATAAATGCATAATAGATCTGTAACTGATGATTAAGACACATGTGCAACACCTAGGTGTCTTTATTGATGAATAAGACGTGTAACACCTGGTGTCTTTATTGATGGCTAAGCCAACTGCGTAACACCAGAGTGTCTTTATTGATGAATAAGACGCATGTGCACCACCTAGGTGTCTTTATTGATGAATAAGACACATGTGCAACACCTAGGTGTCTTTATTGATGAATAAGACATGTGCAACACCTAGGTGTCTTTATTGATGAATAAGACACATGTGCAACACCTAGGTGTCTTTATTGATGAATAAGACACATGTGCAACACCTAGGTGTCTTTATTGATGAATAAGACACATGTGCAACACCAGGGTGTCTTTATTGATGAATAAGACACATGTGCAACACCAGGGTGTCTTTATTGATGAATAAGACACATGTGCAACACCTGGGTGTCTTTATTGATGAATAAGACGTGTAACACCTGGTGTCTTTATTGATGGCTAAGCCAACTGCGTAACACCAGGGTGTCTTTATTGATGAATAAGACACATGTGCAACACCTGGGTGTCTTTATTGATGAATAAGACACATGTGCAACACCTGGGTGTCTTTATTGATGAATAATACACAGAGTGAAACACAAGTTGATCAAGCTCTACACAGAGTGAAACACAGCTTGATCAAGCTCTACACAGAGTGAAACACAGCTTGATCAAGCTCTACCAGAGTGAAACACAACTTGATCAAGCTCTACACAGAGTGAAACACAAAGCTCTACACAGAGTGAAACACAAAACTCTACACAGTGAAACACAACTTGATCAAGCTCTACACAGAGTGAAACACAAAGCTCTACACAGAGTGAAACACAAAACTCTACACAGTGAAACACAACTTGATCAAGCTCTACACAGAGTGAAACACAGCTTGATCAAGCTCTACACAGAGTGAAACACAAGTTGATCAAGCTCTACACAGAGTGAAACACATCTTGATCAAGCTCTACCAGAGTGAAACACAACTTGATCAAGCTCTACACAGAGTGAAACACAAAGCTCTACACAGAGTGAAACACAAAACTCTGCACAGTGAAACACAACTTGATCAAGCTCTACACAGAGTGAAACACATCTTGATCAAGCTCTACCAGAGTGAAACACAACTTGATCAAGCTCTACACAGAGTGAAACACAAAGCTCTACACAGAGTGAAACGCAAAACTCTACACAGTGAAACACAACTTGATCAAGCTCTACACAGAGTGAAACACAACTTGATCAAGCTCTACACAGAGTGAAACACAAAGCTCTACACAGTGAAACACAATTAAGCTCTACACAGAGTGAAACACAACTTGATCAAGCTCTACACAGAGTGATAAGCCATCACAATCAAAGCTTCCCTTCAAAACTCTAATTTCCACCCACATCCAGGAATGCCACCCACTCCCAGGAATGCCACCCACTCCCAGATATGCCACCCACACTCAGGTATGCCACCCACACCCAGGAATGCCACCCACTCCCAGATATGCCACCCACACTCAGGTATGCCACCCACTCCCAGGTATGCCACCCACACCCAGGAATGCCACCCACTCCCAGATATGCCACCCACACTCAGGTATGCCACCCACTCCCAGATATGCCACCCACACCCAGATATGCCACCCACACCCAGGTATGCCACCCACACCCAGGTATGCCACCCTGGTGGCCTGGTGGTTAACGCTCTCGCTTCACACGGTGAGGGCCTGGGTTCGATTCCCAGCCAGAGTAGAAACATTGGACGTGTTTCTTTCCACCTGTTGTCTATGTTCCCCATCAGTAAAATGGGTACCTGGGTGTTAGTCGACTGGTGTGGGTCGCATCCTGGGACACTGACCTAAGGAGGCCTGGTCACAGACCGGGCCGCGGGGGCGTTGACCCCCGGAACTCTCTCCAGGTAATCCAGGTAAACACCCAGGTATGCCACCCACACCCAGGTATGCCACCCACACTCAGGTATGCCACCCAAGGTGAGGATTTTTAACCTAAAGTACGACTCTCGCATTAAAAATCTCGGTTTATTTACGTCTTCATAACCCACGTGTTGTGTGTGTGTGTGTGTGTGTGTGTGTGTGTGTGTGTGTGTGTGTGTGTGTGTGTGTGTGTTGTGTGTGTGTGTGTGTGTGTTAGGTATGTGTGTTTTGTTTGTGTGTTTTGTTTGTGTGTGTTTTGTTTGTGTGGTGTGTGTTGTATGTGTGTTGTATGTGTGTGTTGTATGTGTGTGTATACTCTCCTAATTGTACTCACCTAATTGTGGTTGCAGGGGTCGATACTCAGCTCCTGGCCCCGCCTCTTCACTGGACGCTACTGAGTCCTCCTCCCTGCTCCATGAGCTTTATCATACCTCGTCTTAAAACTATGTATGGTTCCTGCCTCCACTACATCGCTTGCCAAACTATTCCACTTCGTACCAACTCTGTGACTGAAGAAATGCTTCCTAACATCCCTTTGACTCATCTGAGTCTTCAGCTTCCAATTGTGACCCCTTGTTTCTGTGTCCCATCTCTGGAACATCCTGTCTCTGTTCACCTTGTCTATTCCACGCAGTATTTTGTATGTCGTTATCATGTCTCCCCTGACCCTCCTGTCCTCCAGTGTCGTCAGACCGATTTCCCTTAACCTTTCTTCGTAGGACATTCCCCTTAACTCTGGAACTAGCCTTGTTGCAAACCTTTGCACTTTCTCTAATTTCTTGATGTACTTGACCAGGTGTGGGTTCCAAACTGGTGCTGCATACTCCAGTATGGGCATGACGTACACGGTGTACAGTGTCTTGAACGATTCCTTACCTAGGTATCGGAACGCTATTCCCAGGTTTGCCAGGTGCTCATATGCTACAGCAGTTATGTGGTTGATGTGTGCTTCCGGAGACATGCTCGGTGTTATACTCACCCCAAGATTTTTCTCCTTGAGTGAGGTTTGCAGTCTCTGGCCACCTAGCCTCTACTCTATCTGTGGCCTCCTTTTCCCTTCCCCATTGTTCATGACTTTGCATTTCACGAGGTTGAATTCGAGAAGCCTGTTGCTGGACCACGTGTTCAGCCTCTTCAAGTCTCTTTGAAGGCCTGCCTGATCCTCATCTGATTTAATTCTCCTCATTAACTTCACATCGTCTGCGAACATTGACACTTCTGAGTTTATCCCTTCCATCATGTCATTCACATGTATCAAATATAGCACTGGTCCTAGGACTGACCCCTGTGGGACTCCGCTCGTCACAGGCGCCCACTGTGATACCTCATCACGTACCATGACTCGTTGTTGCTTCCCTGTCAGGTATTCTCTGATCCATTGCAGTGCCCTTCCTGTTATACACGCCTGATCCTCTAGTTTCTGCACTAATCTCTTGTGAGGAACTGTGTCGAAGGCCTTCCCGCGGTTCAGGGAAATGTAATCAACCCACCCCTCTCTCTCGTGTCTTACTTCTGTTACTTTGTCATAAAAGTCCAGAAGGTTTGTGACACAGGATTTGCCTTCCATGAATTCGTGCTGGTTGTCGTTTATAATCTTGTTCCATTCCAGGAGCTCCACCAACCTCCCCTCTTCAAGGGAGGCTCCTTGTCGTGGTGAAGAGGCTCTTGGTCTGAGGAATTAGACCTGTCGGTCTCCTTCCTCAGACTGAACCTAATTACCCGTCAATCCCCCCTTCCCTATCCCATCCTCCTCATCCTCCCCTTTTTCCTTTCCTCCTCCTCCTCCTCCTCCCCACCCCCTCCCTTTTGCCCTTCCTCTTTTTGGCCTTTGGGATTTTTCCCACAGGCGCGCTAGTTCCTAGGTAGGGGAAAGGGTACCGGGGTCCATCCCATTCCGTTGAGGTTCTTGGCGGTGGCGTAGTTTACCATGGAATCTGGATCGCCTGGGGATGTTCCGATCCCTCTCCGGTATCCCGGAGGGTGGCTTTGGGTGTCTTTCAGGCGACGGATGTATCTCTGGAAGCCACCTTTCAGATTCCGGGGGTGGTGGCTGGAGGAGGTATGCTTTGTGGCAGATATCCGACCGCCCTCTCTTTTGTCCCATGTTGGAAGAGATTTCCTTTCATGCTCTGAAGAGCGGTATGAGCATCATCATTGTTCAGAATGCTACCCAAGCTCATGATCTTTCTCTTCTTTCACATATCGATACTATTCCTGTCACTATCGAAAAAGTCATTTCCCTCAATTCTTGTAGTGGTACTGTCATTCTGCCCCATACCATAGTCCAACAGAATTTTCAGGCATGTAGCAATGACATTCTTGAACAGCTGGAACTCCAAAATCTCCCAATCCTCAAGGTAGACACTTGTGTCCTTCCTGCCCACGGGCGGACATGATACCCTTGCAATGTGGCTCAACTTTCGACAGCCATGAACTCCTGTCCTCTGTTTATGTCGCAGGACATCGGTTACAAGTTTGAAAGGTGATCCCTACACTGCAACAGTGTAGAAATTGCTGGTGATTTGGTCACCCAGCAAAATATTGCAGATCTATAGCTGAATGCCCAGTCTGTGGTGCCGATGACCATTCTAATACATCTTGCAGTCGACCTCCCTCTTGCCTTAATTGTCATGAGGCTCACCCTTCGTACTCTCGCCATTGCCAGGTCTACTTACATGAGCGTGAAATCCATTGCCTCAAAGAGGCTGAAGGTCTCCCTTATGCTATGAGAGGTTTCTCATCACCTCCAACGGAGACTACCCCGTGTTTCTTATTATTGTGTTTCAAAACGTCCCCCCACTTCTGGGGTCCCATCTTCTGCAGCCTCCTCTGTTGTTACCCCTCCCATAGTCACTCCTCTATCTAATTCTTTTGCTGTCCTGGGCTCAGACATCCCTACTTCAACACCTCAGTCTGTTCTGACATCTTCGAGTTTTCCCTCGCAAGCCCCGGTATTGATAAGATCTCGTACAACACCTTCTACCAATCGCCTCTCTACTTCTCAGAAGTCCAAAAAATCCCCTTTGCTCAAATCCTCTTTGCCCCCTCCTTCTCTTCTTCTGCCCCCCACATTTTACCTTTCCAGTCTCTGTACCTAGTTCTTCCCCTCTCACTGGCTCTATTACAAGTGTGGAGGCTCACCCTTCTCCTCGTTCTGTGCCTTCCTCCCCTGTCCCCTCCCAAGTCTCTCCCTCTTCTGCCACCTCCCAGGTTTCTGCCTCTTCTGTCCCCTCCCACACTTCTTCTCCAGTTCCCAACACACTTTCGTCTCCCCCTACTTTAGTACAGTCCATTACTGTCCCAATCTTTACTCACCCTCCTCCTTCTATCTCCAATATTGTCTCCCATACAACGTCTTTGAATTCAGAAACACTTGATGCTATTTCAGAATATATTGCAGAGACTTAACCTTCAATGGACACTGATCCTTCTCCTGTTCCTTCTCTTCCCTCTCCTCCATCCCAAAACCCCATTCTTTGCAGCGCTCCATTCCTTCGCTGCTTGAACGTTTTCCTATGACACCGCATGTAGACTTTTCTAACCCCTCTAGTCCATAGGTGCCCTTACCTGCGGATTCCTGGTATTTTCCTCGTTGCAAATCATGGCCTATTTACAGTGGAATATCCGCGGCCTCAGGGGTAATCGGGGTGAGCTTCAGATGTTGCTTTCCAGGTTTTCCCCTGTTGGTGTTTGTTTACAAGGACCAAAATTACACTCTGCTGTTTTCCAACCCATCTCAGACTATAATTTATTGTATTCTTCGAATCCTTTCTCAGATGGGACCTTTAATGAAAGTGCCCTTCTTCTATGCAATGATATTCCGTACTGTCAACTATTTGTCCATACCTCGCTGCATTACACTGCAGCCCATATCCACTTGAATAAGTGAACCATACCCCGGCCGGGATTGAACCCGTGGTCAGAGAGTCTCAAAACTCCAGCCCGTCTTGAATAAGTGGTTTACAATATGTCCTTTATATCTCTCTCCTTCTCGGGCATTATCTATCCCAAATTCTGCCTTTCTTGTTTCATCCTTACTGCCACCACTTCTGTTACTTGGCGATTTTAATGCCCACCATTTCCTCTGGGGGGTCTCATTGTGACTCACGTGGCATTCAGTTGGAGGCTTTTCTCTCTTCTCACCCCCTTCATGTTTTAAATACGGGTACCCCCACCCATTTTGATCCTCGTACTCATACTCTCTCTTGCATGGATCTCTTGATCTGCTCTTCCTCCACTGCATTAGACTTCACCTGGTCTGTTCTACCAGACTTACATGATCACTTTCCAATCACTCTTACTTCTTCATATTCACCACCTCTTCGTAGCTCTTGTTGGCAATTTGATCGAGCAAATTGGGACCTTTACTCGCAACTCACTGCTTTTAGTGAGGTTCCTTCTTCATCCTCCATTGATGAGCTTTTACACTTCTCGACATCAGTTTTAACTGCAGCTTCTCATTCTATCCCCCAAACCTCAGGCAGGCATTCTCAGAAGTGTGTGCCATGGTGGTCTCCTGCCTGTGCTCGGGCAGTACACTTGAAACGCGCTGCATGGAGCAGGTACCAGTACAATAGAACCACAGAGAGACTTCTTGATTTTAAGCAGAAGTGAGCGGTCGCTCGCCGTGTCATCCGTGAAGCTAAACGCACTTGCTGGCAAGATTGTTTCCACCATCACTTCTGTTTCCTCTATGAATGCAGTCTGAAAAAAAGTACGGAAACTGAGTGGTAAATACTCTCCTGACCCAGCTCCTGTTTTGCGGGTTGCCGGTGTTGATATAGCAAACCCTCTTGATGTTGCCATTGAAATTGGCAACCATCTGGTCCATATTTCTCAGGGGCTCCATCTATGCCCCTCGTTTCTTTCCTCAAAGTCTGCCAGAGAGTTAGCACCCTTGGACTTTTCTTCTCACATTGAAGAACCATATAATGTGCCTTTTACACTTCAGGAACGGAGGCGACACTCCCAACTTGCCGATCATCGGCAGCAGGGTCTGACGACATTCATATTCATTCTTACACCTCTTCAATCTTATTTGGTCACAAGGAGTTCTCCCCCAGCTGTGGAAATCTGCCATTGTTCTCCCTTTCCACAAACCAGGTACTACGGGACATGATGCCTCCCACTATCGTCCCATTGCTCTTACCAGTGCAGTATGTAAAGTGATGGAACGTCTGGTAAATCAAAGTTTAATGTGGTATTTAGACACACAACGGTCTCTCCACTCGTCAATATGGCTTTCGTAAGGACCGTTCTACCATAGACCCCTTACTACGCTTGGATACGTATGTTCGTAATGCCTTTACGAATAACCACTCAGTTATTGCCAAATTTTTTGACCTCGAGAAGGCATATGATACAACTTGGAGGTATAATATTTTGGCCCAAGCCCACTCTTTAGGCCTCTGAGGCAATCTATCATCCTTTCTTAAAAAATTTTTAACTGACAGACATTTCCATGTTCGGGTTAATAATGTGCTCTCCCCAGACTTTGTTCAAGCTGAGGGTGTCCCTCAGGGATGTGTTCTGAGCACAACACTTTTTCTCCTTGCTATAAATGATTTGGCCTCTAGTCTTCCATCCAATATTTGGTCATCACTCTATGTTGATGAATTCGCTATTGCTTGTGCAGGCGCTGACTGTCACCTCATCACAGTTTCTCCCCAGCATGCAGTCGACCGTGTTTCCAATTGGTCCACCACGCATGGGTTTAAATTTTCCAGTACCAAAACTCACCAAATTACTTTCACTGGATGCTCTGTCTCCGATCATCCTTAGTACCTCTATGGCTCACGTATCCCTGAACGTGATACAGTTAGGTTTCTAGACCTCTTTAACCATAGGTTTTCCTGGAAACCCCACATTACCTCTCTGAAGGCAACTTGTCACAGCCGGCTGAACCTTCTTAAAACCCTTGCTCATCTTTCATGGGGAGCTGATCGTCAAACTCTCCTTCGTCTACATTCAGCCCTCATTTTATCGAAACTCGATAATGGTGATCAGATCTTTTCAGCGGCTTCTCCTACTACTACTATCTCGAGCCTTAATCCCATCCATCACCAGGGATTACGTTTGTGCCTTGGTGCTTTTCGCTCATTGAGAGCCTCTATGCAGAAGTGAATATTCCATCCTTGTCTGATAGCCGTGATGCCCATTGCCTTCGCTACCATGTTTGCTCTCATGATCTCTGCAATCCTTCCATATATAGAATAGTCACCGATGTTAGTAGACATTTGTTCGTCGCCCCTGTTTGCTCCATCCCTTTTCTCTTCGACTGCATTCGCTCTTGTCTTCCCTTCAGTTACCACCTCTCTATGTTCATGTAGCATCTCACTTTTCCCTACCCCCTGGGAAGTTCCAGCTGTCCAGGTCTGTTCTTTCTCACTCCCTTGCACGAAAGCCCAACTGCCTATGGTAGCTTCCCGCACTCTTTTTTTTGACCACTTCCGCTCTCATTCTCGTGCCATCACAGTGTACACAGATGGCTCTAAGTCTCCTGATGGCATAGGATTCGCAGCAGTGTTTCCGGACAGTGTTGTGCGAGGGTATTTACTATCCTCGGCTAGCATTTTTACAGCTGAATTGTATGCCATTCATGCAGCACTTATCCGTATTGCATCTATGCCTGTGTCATCATTTGTGGTTGTCTCAGACTCCCTTAGTGCTCTACAGGCTATACGAAAATTTGATACACCTCACCCCCTAGTCCTCTGTATCCAACTTGGGCTATGCCGTATCTCTACCAAGCATAAAGATATTGTTTTTTGTTGGGTCCCTGGTCATGTTGACGAACAGGGCAATGAACAGGCAGACACTGCTGCGCGGTCAGCAGCACATGACCTCCCAGTTTCATATAGAGGTGTTCCATTTATGAACTATTTTGTTGTAATAGCTACCCACCTTCACACCCGTTGGCAATAACGTTGGTCTAATCTACTCGGTAACAAACTTCATACTATTAAACCGAGTATAGGTTACTGGCCGTCTTGTCATCAGTGTCGAGGTTGGGAGACCACTCTCTCCCGTCTTCGCATTGGCCACACTCGTCTTACTCATGGGTATCTCATGGAGAGGCACCCTGTTCCTCTCTGTGAGACATGTCAGGTTCCAGTATCGGTTAGCCACATTCTGTTAGACTGCCCCCTCTATCAATGAGCATGCAGAATTTACCTCCAACGTCATCTCTGCTCTACTATCTCTTTACCTTCCCTTCTTGCTGATGGACCCTCCTTTAATCCTGACTCTCTCATTGACTTCTTGACAACTGATTCACTCCACAAACTCTGATGACGATACCTTTCGCACTCCCCTCAGCCCTTTGTACCTCAATCTCTTGCTACCCTCTACCCCTGTACTATCCACTGCCCAGCTGTTCTCCATACCCTACTAATTATCACTCTCCCTTTTGCCACCTGATACCCCTGCTTCCTTCCTGCCCTGCAGTGCTGTATAGCCCTTGTGGTTTAGCGCTTCTTTTTGATTATAATAATCCATCACTCTCCTGATAATCTTCTCCATGACTTTGCATGCTATACATGTCAATGACACTGGTCTGTAGTTTAGGGCCTCGTTTCTGTCTCCTTTCTTAAAAATGGGGACTACGTTTGCCGTCTTCCATTCCTCAGGTAGTTGTCTAGTGTCAAGGGATGTATTGAAGATTGTGGTTAGTGGCACATACAGCTTCTCTACTGCTTCTCTAAGGACCCACGGGGAGATGTTCAGTCCAATCGCCTTTGAGGTATCAAGGTCACTTAGCTTCTGCACCCCCTCCTCAGTTGTATGTCATCCAACATTTGTTGGTATATTCCTGTTGGTGTTCCCCTCTGTGCTGTCTTCCCAGAGCCCTTCCTATATTTACTGGAAATACTTCCTTGAATCTTGTGTTGAGTTCCTCGCATACCTCTTGATCGTTTCTTGTGAATTCCCCACCTTCTTTCCTCAGCCTGATTACCTGGTCTTCGACTGTTGCCTTCCTCCTAATGTGGCTATACAGCAGTTTCGGGCCAGACTTGACTTTCGACGCTATGTTGTTCGTACTGTCGCTGGGCCTCCCTCCTAATCTGTGCATACTCGTTTCTGACTCTTCTATTAATCTCCTTATTTTCCTGGGTTCTTTGCCTTCTGTACTTTTTCCATTCTCTGTTGCACTTAGTTTTTGCCTCCCTACACCGTCGGGTAAACCAGGGGCTCGTTCTGGTCTTTCCATTATTTCTGTTGCCCTTGGGAACAAACCAGAACCACGTGATCACTAGCTCCAAGGGGTCTCTCACATGTGATGTCCTCAGTGTCTGAACTGCTCAGGGTGAACATGAGGTCCAGTCTTGCTGGTTCATCCTCCCCTCTCTCTCTGGTAACATGTTGGTGCATGAGGCTTTCCAGTACCAAATCCATCATCTTGGTTCTCCATGTTTCAGGACCCCCGTGTGGCTCCAGGAGAGCTCAGTCTGCTTGAGTGAGCTCTTTTTGCCACCTCAGCCAGTGTGTCCACTATTGCTCTGCTGCTGTCTTCATATTCCTCTTGGCCTCCTGCAGTTCTTTGGTGGATTATACATCACTGCAATGACTACCTTATGTTCCCCAAATTGTACTCGCCTAATTGTGGTTGCAGGAGTCGAGACTCGGCTCCTGGTCCTACCTCTTCACTGAACACTACTAGGTTCTCTCTCTCTCCTGCTCCATGAGCATTATCATAACTCAAAGTTATGTATTGTTCCTGCCTCCACTACCTCACTTGCTAGAGTATTCCACTTCCAGAAAACTCTATGACTGAAGAAATATTTCCTAACATCCCTCTGACTCGTCTGAGTCTTCAGCTGCCAATTGTGACCCCTTGTTTCTGTGTCCCATCTCTGGAACATCCTGTCTCTGTCCACCTTATCTATTCCATGCACTATTTTGTATGTCGTTATATTGTCTCCCCTAACCCTTCTGTCCACTCCAGTGTCGTCAGGCCGATTTCCCTCAACCTTTCTTCATAGAACATTACCCTGAGCTCCAGAACTAACCTTTGCAACCTGTGTGTGTGTGTGTGTGTGTGTATGTACTCACCTAATTGTGGTTGCAGGGGTCGAGACTCAGCTCCTGGCCCCGCCTCTTCACTGATCGCTACTAGGTCCTCTCCTTCTCTGCTTCCAGAGCTTTGTCATACCTCTTCTTAAAACTATGTATGGTTCCTGCCTCCACTACTTCACTTGCTAGGCTATTCCACTTCCTGACGACTCTATGACTGAAGAAATACTTCCTAACGTCTCTGTGACTCGTCTCAGTCTTCAGCTTCCAGTTGTGACCCCTTATTTCTGTGTCCCCTCTCTGGAACATCCTATCTCTGTCCACCTTGTCTATTCCCCGCAGTATCTTGTATGTTGTTATCATGTCTCCCCTGACCCTTCTGTCCTCCAGTGTCGTCAGTCTGATTTCCCTCAACCTTTCCTCGTACGACATTCCCCTGAGCTCTGGGACTAGCCTTGTTGCAAACCTTTGTACTTCTCTAACTCCTTGACGTGCTTGACCAGGTGTGGGTTCCAGACTGGTGCTGCATACTCCAGTATGGGCCTAACGTACACAATTAATAAAGTATCGGAACGCTATTCTCAGGTTTGCCAGGCGCCCGTATGCTGCAGCGGTTATTTGGTTGATGTGTGCCTCCGGTGACGTGCTCGGTGTTATGGTCACCCCAAGGTCTTTCTCCCCGAGTGAGGTCTGTAGTCTTTGTCCACCTAGCTTATACTCTGTCTGCGGTCTTCTTTGACCATCCCCAATCTTCATGACTTTGCATTTGGCAGGAATGAATTCGAGAAGCCAGTTTCTGGACCACATGTCCAACCTGTCCAGGTCTCTTTGCAGTCCTGCCTCATCCTTATCCGATTTAATTCTTCTCATCAACTTCACATCATCTGCGAATAGGGACACTTCAGAGTCTATTCCTTCCATCTTGTCGTTCGCATATATCAAAAATAGCACTGGTCCTAGAACTGACCCCTGTGGGACCCCGCTCGTCACAGGCGCCCACTGTGATACCTCTTCACGTACCATGACTCGTTGCTGCCTCCCTGTCAGGTATTCCCTGTTCCATTGCAGTGCCCTCCCTTTTACGTGCGCCTGATCCTCCAGCTTCTGCACTAATCTCTTGTGGGGAACTGTGTCAAAGGCCTTCCTGCAGTCTAGGAAAACGCAATCAACCCACCCCACTCTCTCTCGTGTTTTACTTCTGTTACCTTGTCATAAAACTCCAGGAGGTTTGTGACACAGGATTTGCCTTCCATGAACCCATGCTGGTTTTCATTTATAATCTTGTTACGTTCCAGGTGTTCCACCACTCTCCTCCTGATAATCTTCTCCATGACTTTGCACACAATACATGTCAGAGACACAGGTCTGTAGTTTAGTGCCTTATTTCTGTTTCCTTTCTTAAATATGGGGACTACATTTGCTGTCTTCTATTTCTCAAGTAGTTGCCCAGTTTCAAGGAATGTGTTGAAGATTGTGGTTAGAGGCATGCACAGCATCTCTGCTCCTTCTCTAAGGACCCATGGGGAGATGTTGTCCAGTCCCATTGCCTTTGAGGTATCAAGGTCACTTAGCAGTTTCTGCACCTCCTCCTCGGTTGTTCGTATGTCATCCAACACTTATTGGTATATTCCCTCTTGATGTTCCCTTCTGTGCTGTCTTCCCACAGTCCTTCCTGTCTCTACTGTAAAGACTTCCTTAAATCTCCTGTTTAGCTCTTCACATACCTCCTGATCATTTCTTGTGAGTTCTCCACCTTCTGTCCTCAGTCTGATCACCTGGTCTTTGACTGTTGTCTTCCTCCTGATGTGGCTATATAACAGTTTCGGGTCAGTCTTGATTTTCGATGCTATGTCATTTTCATACTGTCGCTGGGCCTCCCTCCTTACCTGTGCAAACTCGTTCCTGGCTCTGCGACTGATCTCCCTATTTTCGTGTGTTCTCTGCCTTCTGTACTTTTTCCATTCTCTATTGCACTTTGTTTTTGCCTCCTTACACCGCCGGGTAAACCAGGGGCTCGTTCTGGTCTTCCCGTTGTTTCTGTTGCCCTTGGGAATAAACCTTTCCACTGCCTCCTTGCATTTTGTTGTTACATATTCCATCATTTCGTTTACTGGCTTTCCTGCCAGTTCTCTGTCCCATGGAACCTCCCGCAGGAAGTTCCTCAGCCCTATGTAGTCCCCTCTTTTATAGTCTGGCTTTTCCCATTCCACTCCTGTTACTCTCTCCACTTGCAACTCTATTATGTATTCAAAGCACAGAACCACGTGGTCGCTAGCTCCTAGGGGGTCTCATACGTGATGTCCTCAGTGTCTGAACTGCCCAGGGTGAACACAAGGTCCAGTCTTGCTGGTTCATCCTCCCCTCTCACTCTGGTAGTGTCCTTAACATGTTGGTGCATGAGGTTTTCCAGCACCACGTCCAACATCTTGGCTCTCCATGTTTTGGGACCCCCATGTGGCTCCAGGTTTTCCCAGTCAATCTCCCTGTTGTTGAAGTCCCCCATAACCAGCAACTTTGCTCTGCTGGAGTGAGCTCTTCTTGCCACCTCAGCAAGTGTGTCCACCATTGCTCTGTTGCTCTCTTCATATTCCTCTATTGGCCTCCTGCAGTTCTGTGGTGGATTATACATCACTGCAATGACCACCTTGTGCTCCCCAGACTGAAGTGTACCTGCTATGTAGTCTCTTTTTCCCATCTCGTCTATGCCTTCAATTTTCTCGAATTTCCATCTGTTTTTTTACAAGCAGAGCAACCCCTCCTTTCCCTCTGCCCCTTCTATCTTTCCTCATGATCTGATATCCTGGTGGGAAGATTGCATCTGTTATTGTCTCCGTGAGTTTTGTTTCTGTAACTGCTATGATGTCTGGGGACTTCTCATTGATTCTTTCTTGCCATTCCTCATGTTTATTCGTTAATCCATCCGCATTTGTATACCAAACCTTCAACTTCTGTTCTAATACCGTAGTTGTGGTGTGGGGGGTGGGAACAGAGGGATCGGTGTGTGATGGTTGGTTTGGACTGTTTAGTTGCCTTGGGGTGTCGTGGCTGGAGTCCTTCTGCAGGTGTTTCTGGGGGGTGTGCTTGTCCTTCCACTTGTTCCTGGGTTATTCTTCTCTCCTTTCTCATTTCCTCCCATTTCTCCTTTCGTTTTTGCACTCTCTTTTATCATCATCCTTTCGTCCTGTGTTCTGTCTCGATCGAGGTACACACTCATGAACTCCTGTTTGCCTTTCATCCATGCTTTCTCCTGCAGGATCATGGTTTGGGTTGATTCTTCCTTGAAAATTACTTTGAGAGGCAAATTCCTTTTCTTTGTGAACCACCCGATTCTCTGAAAGTTTGCCACCTGGGTCATGTCCCCCTCGCCTATCACCTTCATGATACCTTCAATCGCTTTTTCCTACTTCCGGCTTTCTTTCATCATATGTTTCCCCTTTAGCTTCATCTAGCCCATAGACAAAAACTGATCTCTCCCTTTCCACCTCCCACTGTGACCCCCATTGCATCCTCTGATGTGTTTTAGTTCCTTCCATCAGTCCCTTCCCTAGCTATGGCCCCTATGCTCATTGGTTTGTCCTTCCTGCTCACCTGTTCCTGGCCCTCACAGGTGTCTGGTAAGGTCCCTGCACATGTCCTAGTTCCTTCAATGTCTTCCAACCTCTCATTCTGTCCTAGTGTGCTCCCTGTCTTTGTTTTGGCCCCATGTGGGTTTGACAGGACCTCTGCATACAGTTTAGTTTCCATGCTCCCTTCAGACCCGTTGTCTGTGTCTGATGCAGTCATTGCTGATGCTACTTCTGTAATATCTTTGTCTCTATGCTGTTTCAGGTGTCTCAGCTCCTCTTCTAATCTCTGTATCTTGTTTTCTGCTGCTGTGGCATGTTGCTTCTGCATTCTGCTGCTAACCTCTTCCTCCATCTTCCTTGCCAGCTCATCTAGCCTCCTTCCCCAGTCTTCCTTCCTTTTTTTGAGCTCTACCTCCCAGTCCTCCCTCCCAGATTCGTCCTTTGGGCCCCTTGTTCTCATCCTAGTTCTAGGTTCCCCCATTGCTCCACAGAAGGAAGGGGGAGGTGGATTAGGGGGAGGGGAATAGATGGTTAGGGGGAGTGGGGATGGAGGGTTATGGGGGGAGGGGGAGGATGGTTATTGGAGGGGGAGAGGTAGTTGGGGGAGGGGGTTAGATGGTTTGGGTAGGTACCTAGGGTGAGTGTGTGTATGTGGGGTGTGTGTGTGTGTGTGTAGTGCACTCACCTATATGTGGTTGCAGGGGTCAATTCATAGCTCCTGGCCCCACCTGTTCATTGGTCGATATTAAGTCGCTCTCTCCCACCCCCATGAGATTTTTCATACTTAAAACTACAAATGCAGTTTGCCTCCACTACATCACTCTCCAGACTATTCCGCTTCCTGACAACTCCAAGACTGAAGAAACATTTCCTAACATTCCTTTGACTCATCTGGGTTTTTAACTTCCAAATTGTGTCCCCTTGTTGCTGTGTCCCATCTCAGACACATTCGAGCCCTATCCACCTTGTCAATTCCTCTCAAGATTTTATACATTATCATGTCCTCCTTATCCCTTGTATCCTCTAGTGCCATGAGGTTGAGTTCCCTTGACCTCTCCTCGTAAGATATACCACTCGGTTCTGGGACTAGTCTTGTTGCAAACATTAGCACTTTCTCTAATTTAGTGACGTGATTGAGCAGGTGTGGGTTCCATACTGGTGCTGCATACTCCAATATGCTCTTCTACAAGAAGAGGGTCAAAGAACTCACCTTTAATCTTTCCTCGTAGGGGACACACACACACTCATACAAACCTTACGACAAAGCGACAGAAGTAAGACAGGAGAGATAGGGATGGGCAGACAGCATTTTCTTGGACTGTAAGAAGGCTAGAGGATCAGCAGGAATAACAAGAAAGGCACTGCAATGGATCAGAGAATGCCTGACAGGAAGGAAACAACGAGTGATGGTACGTGACGAGGTGTCAGAGTGGGCACCTGTGACGAGCGGGGTTCCACAAGGGCCAATTCTAGGTCCGG